>JAHHFK020004512.1:0-435000 GCA_024533555.2 Aedes koreicus
TTGTTCGAACTCATTACCGTTGGATTGCACATGGGATGGGATTCAAGATCCCCACGGTAGTGATCACTTGCCCATACAAATTTCGATTGCCACCGGGTTCAATCCATCGGAAACCATTAACGTCGCGTTTGATCTTACCCGTCACATCGATTGGACAAAGTTCAGGACAGCAATAGACGAAGCCGTAACGATGGTAGAAGAGCTTCCACCGCTGGAGGAATATAACTTCCTCTCCAACCTAATCTTAGACAGCGCGCTTCAAGCTCAAACTTGACCAGTTCCAGGAACGTCATTTCGCAGGAAACCTCCTTCTCCATGGTGGGATCAGCAATGCACCGAGGTTTACCGTAAAAAGTCCGACGCGTTTAAAGTTTTTCGTAGACGTGGAACACCTGAGCACTTCGAAGTATACACGGCTCTCGAGCGCGAACTTAATAGCCTCATCAAGGCCAAGAAACGCGGATACTGGCGAAGATTCGTGAACGGGCTATCGCGCAAGACGGCGATGAGTACTCTTTGGAAAACGGCGCGAAGATTGCGTAACCGAAGAACACTCGGACCAATGAATCCTCAAATTCGCGCGAAAAGTTTGTCCAGATTCTGTGCCGGCATTGATCATTTCTCGCGAAACCGAGAATTCAATAGATGAGATCAGTCAACCTTTTTCAATTGTAGAACTCTCTCTCGCACTCCTTTCGTGTGCAATACGGCTCCAGGGGCTGATAGGATCAAGTTCACCTTGCTTAAGAACCTTCCAGACGTCGCTAAGAGGCGCATGTTGAACTTGTTTAATCAGTTTCTGGAACTCAACATTGTACCGGATGATTGGAAACGGGTTAAAGTTATTGCAATTCAAAAACCTGGTTAACCTGCGTCCGACCACAACTCCTATTGACCCATCGCGATGTTTTCTTGTATTCGAAAGTTGTTGGAAAAAATGATCCTCTTCCGTCTGGACAAATGGGTTGAGACGAATAACCTGCTTTCAGATACTCAATATGGTTTCCGTAGGGGTAAGGGAACAAACGACTGTCTCGCGTTGCTTTCCACAGATATTCAGTTTGCTTTTGCTAAAAAAGAGCAAAGGGCTTCTGTATTGTTGGATATCAAGGGGGCTTTTGATTCAGTATCTGTTGAAGTTCTCTCAGATAAACTCCATGCTTGTGGTTTTTCACCATTAATGAATAATTTCTTGTACAATTTGCTGTCAGAGAAACATATGAGCTTTTTTCATGGAAACTCTACAGCTTCCCGATTTAGCTACATGGGTCTCTTCCAGGGTTCATGTTTAAGGCCCCTTTTGTATAATGTTTATGTCAAAGACATTGACGGTTGTCTAAGTGACAACTGTACGTTGAGAAAACTTGCAGATGACGGCGTAGTGTCTGTCACGGGATCCAATGGGGTCGATCTGCAAGGACCCTTACAGGATACCTTAGACAATTTGTCTACTTTGGCTCTCGAGCTAGGTATCGAATTCTCTACGGAGAAAACTGAGTTGGTAGTTTTTTCTAGGAAGCATAACCCTGCACAACCGAAGCTTCATATGGAATCCCAGAGCATCCTCGTCCTATGATTGCTCCTGTGATATTTGCTGCAAAGTTTGGCCAAGTTGATCCCACTTAATCGTTCTTCACTGACGGATCTTTGATAGAGGAGTCAGCAGGCTTTGGTATATTTTATGAAATTTATAGCGCCAATCGTAAACTTCAAGCTCCTTGTTCCGTATATGTCGCTGAATTAGCGGCAATACACTTTACGCTAGAAATCGTTGCCTCACTAACACCGGATCAGTACTTCATTTTCACGGATAGTCTCAGTTCTATAGAGGCTATTCGCTCTTTGAGGCTTGTAAAGCACTCCTCGTATTTTCTCATGAAAATACAAGAGCTTCTAAGTGCTTTATTTTCGCGTTATTGTATCATCACCTTTGTATGGGTCCCATCTCATTGTTCAATTCTGGGCAATGAGAAAGCAGACTCGCTTACAAAGGTGGGCGTTATAGAAGGCGATATTTATGATCGACAAATCGCCTTTAATGATTTTTTTCCTATTTTTCGTCAACAGTCACTCGTCAGCTGGCAGTATAAATGGATTAAAGGAGATTTGGGGCGATGGCAACATTCTATCATCCCAAAGGTGTCGAAGAAATCTTGGTTTGTGGGAACGCAAATATGATTCCAAATCGTGCTTAAATTAATAATATGAGAATGAAAAATTATGTGATATGATTTATAGGTCGCACCCCCTCACTTCGCTATTGTCAAAATGACAACATTGCCCAGGCTACGCCAACCAGCGTCTCCATGTTTCAGCTGGCAGTATTTTATATGATCATATGACTCGTGGAGGCGTGAGGTAGCAACTTGTGAGGACCACAGGTCGGTCACACCCTCCTTCGAAGTTGTCCACTCACCATTTGAAGCCCTACGCGTATCTGTCAAGATAAGCAATGAAGGTAGTTGGAACTAAATGGAAATTACTATTCTTTGTTTTCATTTTCTAGTTTCAGGTATTCTACTAAAAAAGCTCATACTCCCCAGGATTTCACTCAATAGGGGTTATCCATGTTCTAACTTGGTCGAGAAATGGAATATTAAAATCAAAATAGATGCCTAAGATAATCAATGTGTTCATAATTATTTCAGCCGGTAGTGTAGTTGGGTTGTGCTCAGTTGCCATGATTTATTCATCATGAAAATTTATTTGCATAGGGATTGTTTCTGTATAATATCTCTTTCGCTTCTGTTTTTGACAGGCATTTGCTTACGATTATTCATTTCTTAAATATATGAGAAATCTACTTCCACAAATGCCTTTTTAATATCACACGATTTTTTCTTACCAAATTTTCAAAAATAATATATTTTAATTCTCAGAATGGTATCGAAGACTTTTTTAAAGTTTTTGATAACATTAGATTCAATGGTCAACTTAACCTTATTTACAAAACCTACCGTAACTATGCTTGGTTTTTATTTTTTATTTTTGAATAATCTTTAATTAATTATCTGAAGGTTTCCCACGTTTGGCTTATATTTTGTTAAGGTTTTTTCGCATTCAAACAACTTTTGAAACAAAAACAAAAACCTTTATTCACCAATTTTAATTAAGTTACACATTAAATAATTTATTAAACGTGTTACCAAAAATGCAGGGCAACAGCTCACACTCTCCATAATTCAGGGCAATCTTGTCAACAAATGTAGGAAGGCACATGGTACCATTAAAAATCCTGAGTCACAAGAAAATAATCGTTGAATATCAGTAAAAATTCTAAGTATCACTTCAAGAAAAATTGCTTACATGTTTATTAAACGACTTTTTTTAAAACTAAAATCTGCTTTTTTAAATTCCTTGCGCTGGACTGGCCGGCTTGACGTGCCGCAAGGGCTCAGTAGGGATTCTTTGTCAAGGTCCGAAGCTAAGAGTCAGTTCCATTGTGGTTATATCACAGAGAACAGACATTGATGTCCATATACCTTTTCTTGAAAAACGTGTGTAAAAGTTAATATCGGCAGCCGGTATAAGAAGCAAGTGCAGAGAAAAACAAATAAGAATTTTCAGGTTATTTGCTAGGCTTTTTATAGATAAACATTTACATGATACTTATCGCACAACTGCAGCCTATCACATCAATTCGTTTTTCCACTGTTGTAGCAGCACGTTGAAATTGTAGATATACTATTCTACGGTTTATAATTTCAGATCATCCATAATTTTTTTTCTCTTGGTTATGGTACATTGCAGCAGGACTACAATCTGTAGACATGTAAATACAATTAAAATTGTTGTTATCATTTAATATTATAACAGCTTTTCACTATATTATCTATGCTATTTTATATGTCATTTTCAGCTTCAGATATATTCGTCCATGTCAATTATAGCCCACCTTACCTACATTATGTATTTGAAAAAATAGGAAGGTGTTAAGCGTTTTTTTGAGAAAGGATCATATAAGACAAATTCTACTCAAAAAAGCTTTTTCCTTTTTCACCAAAAATGTATAATTTATAACCATTCATTTCCTATTTCACAGACATAAAGAATCATTTATGGGTCCAGACCAACAAGAGTTATCGGCAAATCATTTTTTTTTAGTTTTATTATGTTTCCGGTTTTGGCATTATTCATACTCATATGAAATTTATGTCGCCTTATTGTTAGCTATTTTAGGATTTTGAAAGATAATTAGGATATTAATACACATCTTATTTTTTATTTCAGTAACATGCCAGTATATGTCAGATATATATTGTACCTACGCTTATTTTGTTCTTTGATTTGAATTGTGAAAATAAATTCTAATCTTAGTAGTTCTTAATTCCATAGAAGCTGCAACAACGGAAATTTTCGATAAGTGGATGACCAGCTAAGCTACGGATATATATTCTTCTGGCTTGCTCGTATTATTATTTTACATTATAAAGTCACTTAATTATGCAATGATATGATATTAAATGATATGATATTATTGCATTCAAATTTATTTCATTAAAATCACTGTAGTACCTATGAGACTAGGTTTACTAATCTTTAGATGCTATATTATTTCAGATCATCCATGGATATCCCAAGTTTTGCAAAATAATTGTAAATCAAATTCAACTTTCAGGTTCAAAAAGGAATTTTTATTATCATTCATATATTTATTCATTATAGTATTCATTCACTATATTTTTTATCATTGTAATATTCATTCACTATATTTTGTATAATATTATATGACATTGAATATATATCGGGAAGGGAAGGAGCATCAGGGTATGACTCAAACTGGAATTGGACAATGGAGTGGTATGACAATCGGCGTCCAGGAAGGAACAAACAGTATCATTTTCATTATGCTACCGATTCAATTGTGATGCTGTGAATTCTACTCCAACAGTTTCAGCGAGAGTGACGCCCTTTTTTTAACAACCCCCCCGGTAGGTTGTTTAATTATTTGTGGGTTGGGTTAAAGACTGTATTCGATGAAATTTGGACACACGCAATTGTTCGTAACTTTTTAGCGTGTGGGTAAAAATTATTGAAATTTTAACTGAATGTATTTCATTGTGTTGTGTCAATTGTGTAATGAGTTTCGTGAAAATCGGTCGAGTGATTTCAGTGATGGCTTCGAATAAAGAAATAGTGCGCCAACAAATTTTGGGCACTCACTTCGAAAACCCAAACGCTTCTCATAGATGGATCGGAAAACAGCTCGGAATCGCACATTCAACCGTATCTCATGTGATCAAAACATTCAAAGACCGTAAGACAACCAAGCGGAAAAATGGTAGTGGCAAAAAACCTGGCACTTCAAATCCGGAGAAGGCCAGGATGGTATTGAACCAATTTAAGCGTTAATCCCAACATTTCGATCAGGGATGTTGCGAAAAAGACGCAAGTTTCAGTTTGTTTTGTGCAAAAAACAATGAAACGTTCTGGATTACATGTGTACAAGGTCCAGAAGGCACCGAACCGGAGCGATAAACAGAACTCGGTGGCCAAAACTCGTGCAAGAAAACTGTACAGGGAGTGGCTCACAAAACCGTTCTGCATTGTGATGGACGATGAGACCTACAATAAAGCCGACACCAAACAAATGCCAGGACAGAAACACTACGTCACCACCTCTAAGTTGGCCGTTCCGGAGAATGTACGGAAGAAGAAACTGTCGAAATTCGCCAAAAAAAACCTTGTCTGGCAAGCGATCTGCGGATGTGGCAAAATGAGTCAGCCCTTCATCACCTCTGGGACCGTCAACGGACAAATCTACAAGGACGAATGCCTCCAAAAACGACTTCTGCCCTTCTTGAGATCTCACGATGGCCCGACACTGTTTTGGCCGGATTTGGCATCTTGCCACTATGCCCGGCCCGTCTTAGACTGGTACAAAGATAATAATGTAGTTTTTGTACCAAAAGACGTCAACCCTCCAAACACTCCGGAACTTCGCCCAATTGAAAATTTTTGGGCAATCATGAAGGCAAAGCTCGTTAAAACTCCAAAACTGATAGAAAATGAAGTTGAACTAAAGAAAGTGTGGTTAAAAGTAAGTAAGCAAGTCGGTCCTATCATTGCCCAAAATTTGATAGGGATGGGAAAGGGGTCAAGGCAAAGGGGGGGGCTTTGGGGTGGGAGACGAGGTTCAATAAACCAATGATGTCAAAACTTAACCATTTAGGGGGCGACCCCGGCGTAGTGGTTAACATCCATACCTCCCACGCCAAAGTCACGAGTTCTAAGCTCACCCCCGGACATGAAGTTACGAAAATACCCAAAAGAGGTATTTGAGTAACTACCACGGGAGATAAACCAGCCCGAGGCTGAAAATTTCGATAATCCAGACAAAAAAAAAAAAAAACCTTAGCAATTTGTTTTTTTTTGAAAGCTTGAAAAAAGAAAAGCGGTCAAGGAAAATTTTTGGTGACCTATTTTGTGTGTCCAAATTTCATCGAATACAGTCTTTATTCGATTTGTTGGATCGTATCGATGGAAGGAGATTCTTGGGAGCCGTTGGATTTGCGCGTGTGTCTTTCTCGTGGCCGTCCCCCCCCCCTTTGTCCCCCCCTCACACCGCCTTACCATTAACCTTTGTTTGACATACAAAAAAAAAAAAAAAAAAATAAATAAAAAAAAAATCTCAGCATATACACATATAATCAAATTCTTCAAATTTTCTCTGTTTGCACTGGGTGTAGTGGCAACGGAAACCATGTTGAAGCTCTATATACAGACTTCAGCAAGGCATTTGATCTCTTTGATATAACCATGCTTCTATTCAAACGGCAAAAAAATGGGTATTGAGCTAAATTTTCTTAAATGGCTCGAGTCTTATCTTACTGATCGGCAACAAATAGTCAGATTTAGAGGCAAGACTTCAAATCCTATTCGAGTTACTTCAGGAGTTCCTCAAGGCTCCCATCTTGGCCCTCTTTTGTGTATACTAAAAAAAAGGCTTTTGCAGCTAAACGTCCAAAAATTTAAATCAATACCATTTAGTAGAAAGCGGAATACACTAGACTGTACAATCTCTCTAGGAAGTCAGGCAGCTGAAAGTTGCGGAGGAATTAAGGCATTTACGTGTTATTTTAGACAAGAAACAAAAATTTATTGACCATTATAACACAATAATCAGTTAAGCAAATAGCATGCAAGGATTTATAAAACGATTTAGTTACAGCTTTCATGACTCATACACAATAAAAACATTATACGTTGCATATGTGAGGTCAATATTTGAGTATTGTAGCGTAGTAAGGTGTGGCCCAGTTAGAATTGGAACATAGACTTTTTGCGCATATTTCGGATATACATTAACAAAATAGTATTCTGTTTTAACTAAAATGTTCGACTTTAGTGAACATTAGAGGCAAAATACAAAAAAAAAAAAAATCATCCCGATTTCGAAGAAATTTGCGGACTTTTCCCGGAATACGTTTCATCAACCGGTGCACATTATTTTCATCCATCGTTTTGGCAATCTTATTCCACTTGGTACTTATTGATGCTTTTGAAGACACTGCCATTCACCTTTAGCTTCCTCTTCATAACAGCCCAAAATCTCTCTGTCGGCCTGAGCTGGGGACAGTTTGGTGGGTTCAGTTCTTTCGGTATAAACTGAATCCCGTTGGTTTCATACCACTGTAGCACTGTTTTACTGTAATGACAGCTTGCAAGATCTGGCCAAAACATGACAGGTTCATTGTGGGATCTGATGAATGGCAATATTCGCTTTTGGAGACATTCCGTTCTGTACATCTCTGAATTAAATGTCTTATCAGTGATGAAAACGTTAGTCTTCCTACCGCAGCTACAGATTCCTTGCCAAATCATGTATTTACGTACAAATTTATCTGCAAACACAAACATAAATTTGGCAGGAAAATCTTCCCGAGCCGTAGTCAAGTAAAATGTTTATCCCGGTAGCTGTTTGAAATCGGGCTTTACATAGGTTTCATCATCCATGAGGAGACAGCCATTGAATTTTGTCAACACCAGATCATACAATTTTCTGGCACGGATTCTGGCCACATTGTTCCGCTTTTGATCCCTATTTGGTTGTTTACAGGCACGGTATGACTTGAAGCCTTTCCGGAGACGAATCCGTTGCACGGTACTGCGTGCGGCGCAAAACTTTTTGGCCAAATCGCGGTCTGAGATGTTGGGGTTTGCCTTAATGTTCTTGATGACTTTGTTCCGCAGTTGACGGTTGACAGTACCCGCTCGACGCTTGCTTTGAGGCTTGCGATCCGTCGACAAAGTTTCTCCGTACTTTTTCAAAACACGCCACACGGTATTTCGTGGAAAACCCAACACTTTAGCAAGTTTTGGCCCAGACCACGAAGGGTTTTTCAAATGATTGCGCACTATTACTTTTCTTCTTCCTTCTTCCATTTTGTATTTCTCTGAAACACGTTCGAACTGCTCTGCGAAATAAAAATTTCTGATGTTGTTATTGTTACAGGGAACACATAAGATGTCATAGTTTACAAATCCCACCACTAGGGTCGCTGTAAGAATCAAAAATGTTTGTTCCAATACTAAATGGGCTACACCTTATGGTCACCTTTTTCAGTCACGCACGAACAAAGAGGTTCAAAAGCAATTTATACTGTTTGCACTTCGAAAATTAGGTTGGACAAGATTTCCTTTACTATCTTATAAAGCTCGCTCATCAGCATCCAAACATTAAAAGAGCGTCAAGAATTTGCAATGGTCTCAGTTGTAAACGATATCGATTCGCAACGTATTGATTCTGAAGAACTTTTATCAAATCTTAATTTTTACACACCCCAACTGGGGTTGCCGACTGCAACTATGAAATCGAAATGTTTTCACTACAAGCCACCATGGTACAAATTATGCTAAATTTGGGCCTTTAAATCGGATGATGGCAATATACAATATGAATTGCGAAAACGTTGACTTTACAACGACAAAATATAAATTGAAACAATAATTGAACAATTCATAAGCTGCTCATAAATGTACTAGGATATAAGCCAAATACTGTCAAAAATATATTCATATAGATTTATGTGACAAAACATGTACAAATACTATAAATAAAGGTCTACTCGTGATTGACGTAAAATAAAGAATAAACTTGACCGAAACAATAAATATTGCACTACGCCCGATAACAGTTGAGTGCACAACAAACCATCGACGCAACCGTTCACAACCGATGCTCGAAGCTGACTCCGCGTGGGTGAAGCAGTTTCTTTTTTACTTTTGAAAGTTGAGAATCTTAGAGTTTAGGCTAAGATTTGCCATAAACATCATCAAGAGCCATTTTACGGGGAGTTAACTTATGTCGCATATATCCTGACGTTTGTTTTTAGCCCGCAAAAAAATGTCTTCGATTATTCCTTATGAACATTATTGAACTATTAGCATAATTTCAAACGCTATTCTGCTAATTTTTAGCGTTAGCGTTAGCGTGATGTTATCAGTTTTTTTCAAGTTTCGATTAGACGAACAATAGCCGGTTAGGTTGATAGTTGAATTTTTGGATAGTGGAATTATCCTTCATCATGTACCATTGAGAACAACGAAAACGTACTTAATTAACTTATTTTACATTTCCGTCCTTATTGGTAATTTTTCAGTCAGCCCTTCATCACCTCTGGGACCATCAACGGACAAATCTACAAGGACGAATGCCTCCAAAAACGACTTCTGCCCTTCTTGAGATCTAAATTTTTGGGTGGTTTCGCTTTCTAAATGTCAGTTCCTCCTTTTATGTTTCTCATTAGGCTTATTTTAAATTTCCCATTCTTCTCTTCACCCAATATGTTGTCCTTTATTCCACAACGCAAAAAATCCGATAGTTTCTCCCCAATCCAGCTCCTCCTCTTCCATGGATTATACAACTCCAAACTGAGGACAAACCAAGAAAAAAGTTTCCAACTGAGGTATAATTAGAAGAAAAAAAAAAACGAACTACTAAACCGAAGGACATCCCTTTACTCCCTGGGACACCACGCAGGCAACAACGATCGGTGGCGCCACTGAAGCTCACAAGCATAGTGAATTACAAAATGAAAATGCCACCATCCGAAGCGACGACGACGACGACGACGGACGAAGGAAACGAAATACGCTCCACAAGTGATTAAAACGGATCCAAACGGAAAAACAAACACTATTCTCTCGATGCGGCAAGTCCTGAGTTGACGGTGAAAATAAAAAGTCCCTTCCCCAATCGAGGACACGCAGAGAGTGGCCCGGACGACGGAAACGGAATATAGGAACGTAAATAATGAAGCAACACGGGTGAACGATAAGGAGGTCAACTGCCACCTTGTGTGCGCCTATTTTCCGACCAGTCCTCCGACCACCGCCCCCACGAGGGGGACCGTTTTGGGTTTGCTCCATTATTGGCGTCCGTTGGTAATGCGGTTGATCAAGGTTAGACCCTCGGTGATTCCCGCCGATGGTCGATGATGGGTGGGCGTTGGAGGTAAAAGGATAAAATGACAAGACGAGAGCCATTGTGGAAAAGTTTCCTCGAATCGATATCTCCCACCCGGTGACAGACGAAAGGAGAAAGAACTGAAAGAAAATTACAAAGCGAAGACAATTTTCTGCTCTCCAACGGACGACAAAAGGGGCGGAAAACTTAACAAAAAGGTGAAATTTGCCTTTTTATAAGAAAATTTGCTGAAAGGGTATCGAATGAATCGGACCAACTTTCCGTTTTTCGTTAGACGTGCGAAATGCATAAAAGTGAATCACAATGGAGCGAACCAAAAGCAGCCGAAGGTTACTCAACCGGGCTGGCTAGAACATTCGACATGTAAGCTGAAATCGGCATAGATGAAGTTCCCCCCATTTTCGGACCAGGTGGGGCAGGGAAATTTTCCCATGCTAAAATAAATAAACAGAAGCCAACCGGGATCAGACACAATGGCATTGGCCCAATCAAACGCAGAGTAGTCAAGAAGGTGGAAACTATGCTCAAATTCACAGACTGACACAGACTTGCATTGTGTTGTTTATCATGGGTTGTTCTCTGACTGAGCGATGACGAGAAATTTTATCGTCTGTCGACAACCGAATGTGGGCGGGTGGGAAAGTTAGGAAGCTCCAGAAGAATAGACTGGGAACGGCCGGGATCAGGGCTGCCTCGGGGCGTTGAGAATGCGCTCTCGAACTGTACTTTGGCATTTTTGCCGAGTCATAGTCGGAAAGTTTTGGAATTGTTATCGCTACTTGTCAGTGCCCAAATATATATGCTTAGTAAGCAAATGAACTTAGGCCATCAAAAAATGTTAGTTCACACAAGGTAAGACGGTTTTTGCTCTTTTATTCATCTAGTCAAATCATTGAATACCATTCAAAGGAGTAGTAAGCGCTGCGACTAGCGGTTTTTAATTTTTGGATTAATTGTGCTTTTGAACAGCTTCCAATCAATCACGGAGAAGCAATTATTAATATTTTCTAAGGGGCCAGCCATTAAGTACGTCACGCAAATTTTGCCTCCCCCTTGTCTCGTTTTGGCTCAATTTCATGACCTCCCAAGTACGTCACGGAACTACCCCCCCCCCCCCCCCCCCCCCTCTCTAACCATTGCAGGAGAATTTAATTTTATCAAAATTTGTATTTACTATATTTTTTTTTATCAGTATTAACTAAAAAAAAAAACCTTTGAAATCATCAACCCGATCAATCCTCGATCCACGGACACTGCAAAAGGTCTCTGATTGCTACGATCGGTTTAGTTTCTGTAGCTTCCGGGGCCTTACTCAGAGGTGCAATTCTCCTTTCCTCGCGATTGAAAGCACTTCTGCCAGGAGCATTCATAGCGACAAAAAGTGCATCCAGGTTATTTTCCAAAAAATGATGTACAACTACCAGAATAAAATTTCGATATCGTGGATTTACGTCCGGTCCATCATCGACTGTGATAATGGCAATAGGCTTGACGAGACCATCAATTTTCATGATAGAATCGAACTCTTCCAATTCTAAAGGTGCCGCCACATGGCGGCTATTTCTAGTATATAGTAAGCTATATGCTAGAAAACCATGTAATAGTTCACAGGAACACCCAAACTATGATAGCTCATAGTTTTGACTTGCAAGCGAAAGTTTTACGCTATGATATAGAGCCGTACCAGCTGTCGTGTGTACACACTAGCAATAGTTTCTATGTTATAGTAGTAGGCTATGAACTGTTCCATCCGGACGGAATAGTTCATAGTTCGTTGGTCGAAGTTTTTTGACAGTTCGTTTGAATTTTTTGCTAGTTTGTGTTTTCGCGGTATTTTTAAAGCAAAAACGAACAAGGAAAAGATATTCCACTTGGTTGAGCTGTGGGAGCAACATCCGGTGTTGTGGGACCGAACTAATCCCGATCACCTGTGAAAGTGTATACTTCAAAGTGGGTGTTTTATTCTGCTTTGCAGTTCCTCATCCTAAGAAAGTCAAGACCAAGGGATATTGATACCTAGCTAAGTACTAGGTATTTTCAAGATGATAACGTTGAGAGGGAGATGACGACTCTACCAGTTTCGATTTTCAACCATTGATTTTAATCCCTGACTCCCCTTTTTGAAACTTGAAAATCCGAGTGGATCGAAACCAAAGCCAGCAGTGCGCAATTTGAAGCGTAAAAAGTCAGCATATGATAAGATGGCGCATTATTTCAAACTGCGGCGAAATCGTGTCCAAACCCACGGAACTAAAAAAAAACCAAAAAAATCGGGCCACTATTCTGGGTTAACCGACCAACTCGTTGCTGGCGATGTTATGGGCTGAAGACTGCCTTGTATAACAAATATTCCATGACTTTAAGGAACTTGAATAACAAATTTGAGCAGTCCTATGAAGAGTCATAGTCATAGTCAGTCCTATCGCTGGACCTAAATATAATTGAGCCGCTATGGTCGACTCTCGAAGCAAGGGTGAGAAACGTTTTTCCTCCTCCGTCATCGTTAAAGCAGCTGGAAGAAATGCTTATCGACGAGTGGCAAAAAATTGCTCTGGAAACGGTTCAACAACTTTATGAATCCATCCCCCGTCGAATCCAGGCTGTTCTGGCGGCAGACGGAGGCCCCACTCGCTATTAATAAAATGAATCGTCCTTATGAAAAAAAAATTCAAATGCATTTCCGAAATAAACACATAATGGATAACCAAACAAAAGCCGCTGCGGCTTTTGCTGTATACAGAAGTCGTCTCCATTCTATTCGATCCATGGCCGTGCGCCGCCAGCCTCGAAGTCTGCGAAGGGTCCGCAGGTCGTCTCCCAAGTAACATTGCTAACACCATCCTGCTTTATTAAGTTTTATTAAAGTTTTATGTAAGCCACTTGAAATCAATTTGGTTTTATTATGGCACCAAGAGGTACCAATAGGTTTCATATTTAAGTCAGGTTTATGAGAACCTACACCGCTTGTTTACAACGATCTCATAACCTTATTACTCAAATTCCTTTTACTGCTATCAAAGGTTTTATTTCGACTTTATGAACTCGTAAAATGCTGTTTTGAAATGCCGTTTTAGGACTCATTGATATTATCTTATTATGGTCAGTTAAAAAATCATTTTAAAACCATTTTGCCTCCAGTAAATACATTAAACGGCAAATTGGCATTGAGGGAAGTCACCATAAGAGCAAATAGTTTTATAATAGTCATTGCGAAGAAAAATTGGTTTTATGGCAAAACTGTGATTTTTTTCCAATCGCCATATTGGAATATAAGAAATAATTGAAATGTGCAAAAAAATGCATCAAATTTTCAATTGCATGCAAATAAACTGTAGGTCGGAGACTTATTTCAGCATTCTTTTAGATAATCTCATTCAATTCCAAGTACTTTTCAGGAAATTCATGATTGATTTATCGAATTTATGTGTTTTAATTTGATTTATGTTGTTGTAAATTCGAATAATCTCCGAGGCGCATTAATTTTTGACTCCTATCGTGAAAATTCACCATAAAAATAATAGCGCATATAATTTGGAGCATAATACGCTGTAGAAAACACAATTTATGTTGGATATTTTGCTATCAAACAAAATATCCCGCAACACTAGACCTTTTTTTACTGCTGAATGAATCAGAAGAGCAGAGAATCGAACAAAGCATAAAAACAAAAACCAACCTCGATTTCACAGTGAAGTTTGACAGCTGTTTGGTTTTCATGGCAGCCAATAGGTTTTATGAAGGTTCTCAAGTGGTCATAACATCTTTCACTAGAACATTTACAAAATGTTTATGCTCTTATAAAGGTTTTATTAACTTGTTTTCACAACCGTCTATAGAGTGGGCCATTTTGTACAAATTTCGGCTTTAAAGAAGCATAGAGGAGGTATTGGTAGACAAAACAGTTTTGATTGTAGTTTTATCAACAAAGCCGGGAGAAGTTTTGTACGGCTGGAATAAAACTTAAATTGTTACTTGGGCTTCCACTTGGTCGATCCACCGTGGACACTGCGAGCGTTTTCTTCTTGTACCGGCCGGATCATTATCGAGTATCATCTTTACCGGGTTGTCGTCCGACATTCTGGCTACATGCCTGACACACCGCAACCGCCAGAATTTCACCGTGTGGACCGTGTGGTTCTCCTAACAGTTGCAGTTCTCCTAACACCATCCCATGAGAACGAAAGAAGCAGACAAAACAATCCATAGTTCTGACCGTGACCACTGAATAGAAAGCGCACTCACACTCCTGCAAATTCTATAACGAAAAACATAAGTCAAAATGAAGCAACAAAAATACAAAAATGAAATTTCATCAATGTATTGGTTTTTTAAGATGATTACTGATTACAAACACACCTAGATAAAATTCATAAGGTTATTTATGAACTTATTAAAGGCCGTCCATCAATGACGTAGCATTTTATGGGAGAGGAGGGGTCTAGTGGATTTGTGACAATATGCTACGAGGCGGAGGGGAGACTAATGAAAATTGAACATGGCACCATTGATGATGGCCATTTAGAAGTATCACCTCGAAAAATCTTGAAGTTTGATACCCATATTGATATGGTTCCGGACATTTTCCAAATTGGCCACTTCCCCCGGGGCACCTGGAACCTACTACAGAGTGTTCAGGGCAACTGATCGTCCTGAATATGCTCCCTGAAGCACCTCCATGAAACATCTTGATGTTTTGATGATATATACATGATTGGAAGGATATACATGCTTGACCATAGTATCCGGAACCAGTTTTTCAGAAATGGCCATATTTCGGAAGTTTTTCAACGGATCTTAGTGCAACCGCCGGCATTCAATTTTCAATGAGTTCTAATTTCTAGGAAAATAGAAGTCATCGATGTAACTTCACACCGCACAAAAATACGAGCAGCAGAAAAAATGTCTTTTTGGCATGCCCTCTGAAAATCCGGAACATCTCCGGTGTCCGGTGGCCAGTATTCGTGACCATGCATGTTCCTAAATCTTGACTAAATTTTCCGCTTCTAGTTTTGTCCAAATTCAACAATTTTTCAAAAAGTTCTAAGGAATTGAATTTGGGCAAAATTTTGCCTATCTCAATCATTTTGCCTATCCTCTGTATATGCTAGAAAACTATGTAATAGCTCCTAGGAACACTTAAATTATGTAGTGATAGCTCATAGTTATGATTTGCAAGCGATAGTTTGACGCTTTAGTATAGAATCGTGGCCGTTATCGTGTGAACAGTCTAGCGCTAATTTCTATGCTATAGTAGTAGGCTATGAGCTATTCCATACGGACGGAATAGTTCATAGTTTGTTGGTCGTAGCTTTTTGACAGCTGGTTTGAATTTTATGCTACTTTGAGTTTTCGCGATATTTTTAAAGCAAAAATGGATCAAGAAAAGAAATTCCGCTTAATTGAGTTGTGAGAGCAACATCCGGTGTTGTAGTACCCAACGAATCCCGATCGCCTGAGAATGGGTGCTAAAAAAAGGCCCGTGCAATATTTTTTGGGACCATGAGCTATTTGCTTGTGATATAGGGCTTCAAATGGTGAGTTGACAACTTCGAAGGAGGATGCGACCGACCTCTCGTCCTCACAAGTTCCTACCTCTCGCCTCCACGAGTCATGTATGTATGTATGTATGTATGGTAGCCACCATCCCTTCATGCCCTTGGCTTGGATGCAGCTCCACTTAATAGCAAGATCAAATTGAGCCACCGATCTGAATTCACAATATCGCTGTATGAAGGGCCAAAAACGGAGGGGTGGACCCGTAAGCAGAGACACTTACGCGAAACCCGCGGGAACATGAGATTCTCCTTCCAACGATACGATCCAACAAATCGAATAACCCAATTCGCAATACTTATTAAGCTTTCTACGGGATGGCTTGTTAAGAAGGGCGCGTCACTCTCACTGAAACTGTTGGAGTAGAATTCGCAGCATCACAATCGAATCGGTAGGATAAAGAAAATGATAATGCTCGTTCCCTCCTAGACTCAGGCAGTCAATCAAACCATCGTCCAGTTTCAGCTTGAATGATACCCTGATGCTCCCTCCCAACCCAGTATTTATTATATATAATGTACATAATTTGTCATAATATTCAATATATGCAGTATGTAATAGAGCAATGAAATATACTATTATATTTAATTAAAATATGCCATGGTTGGAACTCGTCATCCTGTAATTTAAATATGGTTATAAATAAAATAATATGATGAAATAGTTAAAATAGTAATAATAGGCATATGATAATCAATCGCAGCTTGGTGCATCTTTACAGCTCAATCAGTGACAGATGAATATAGCTCTGGAATGTGAAGGTCTTATTGCAATTAAATAAAACATAAACCATTTAATTATACATGAATCAAAAAAATAGGTATGTATTCATGACATATAGATACACATAATCAGCAGAATTAAAGAGCATTTATTAATTTTAATAAAATTCAATGACTTAAATTCATAGAAAAACACCTTTAAATACAATGAAATAAAATATCTGTACTAGCTGGAATCTATTTCCTTGTAACCTTGAAGCAAATGAAATTTAATTATTATTATTAATCTCTTAGTAAATATTTTTAATATGATTATTTTTATATATATATAATGGTGATATGATGCAAATAATACGATGTTGTAATAGTATACACATAAAAATTAAATGCAACTATTTGTCTCTTCTGCTGTGATGTTAGATGATTGAAACTCTGAAATGGCAAAAATTTCCAAAGTGATATAATGAAAGAAAGTTGATCACCGGGCAACCAAGCAGAATAGCAAAGAAAATTTAAGCAAACAATTAGCCGGAATAAATTTCATATGATTATGATTACTGCTCAAAAACGGAAGCTTTATAAATCTACAAAAAAAAAACCAGAGAGAGAAAAGAAAAATTAAACTTGAATACTCCGATAACTCTTGCTTTCTACTGGGCCCATAAATGATTCCTTATATCTGTGCAATAGAAAATGAGAGATCATCAACAATTTTAGTTTTTGAATTATTAAACTTTTTTGGAAATTTTATTTAGTAGAATTATCCTTTCTAAAAAAACACTAAAAACCATTCTATCTTTTCAAATACATATCGTGGGTTAGGTGGGCTAAAACTTACAACGATGCATATATGCGAACCTGAAAATAGCTTTAAAAATATTGTGAAGGGATGTTATAATATAAAATGATAGTAACAATTATATTTGTACTGTCTGCATGTCTGTAGACTGATGTCCAGCTGTAATTGTAGACGCTCTTGCATTATCATTGCCACGAAGGAATCAAAAAATTTAAAATTATTAAACAACATAATTCCATAGATGAACTGAAATTATACACCGTATAAAGAATACTTCCATTTTATGTGGTAGGGTAAGATTCCAGCATGCTACCTTCCTACATCGCGTAGGTGGGACTGCTTCACAAGGTATAGATGACGCGATACAGCGTTTCATACTCAGCCGTTGGATGCCAGGACAGACGCTGTATGAGCTGCACCTCCTTGGTGGACAGACGCTCGGAACGCACCTCCTCAATCTAGCTGAAGTCAGAAGGACAACAGTGCCCAGGCTGCACTACCAGCTAAGTACGCAACCCTTAGCTGGCGGTCTTTGTCATCTCTTGACCCGTGGAAGCATGAGGTAGGAACTTGTGAGGACCAGTGCTATGTTGCGGGGAGGCACGCTCCATCCCAGTTGTCTACTCACCATTTTGCAGCCCACCTCTCGCCTCCACGAGTCATATGATCACAAAAGACTGCCAGCTGAAACGTGGAAACGCTGGTTGACGTAGCCTGGGCAATGTTGTCCTTTTGACAATAGCGAATTGAGGGGGTGCGACTGAAGATCGTGTACCTTTAAATCATATTGTATATTTCCCATTCTCAATTTATTAATAATTTCAGCACGCTTTGGAATTATATTTAGAATGATCTATTCTGTTTTCAGCTTTCCCAGGACTAGTAGGATATTAATACATATCTAACTTTTATTTTTCAGTAACAATCCATACAAGTTTGAAATTTGAATAAATTAGCATTTTTGTCTATAATGATATCTTAATTTGTTGTGTACAAAATAAATTAAATATTAAATAACATATAACTGGGAAAGAGAGGGACCATCAGGGCACCCAAGTGAAACGATTTGGATAGGGAGCATGGGACTGCCTCCTCCCTATTGTTAACATTTCGCGGAAGGAGGGCGGGCTCTTCGACCCCATCTATTGGGTTTATTCTGTCATTCGAGGGCTCGATTCTAGTGCTGTCTGTGTGAACTTGCCGGTTTCGCGTAAGTGTCTCTGCTTACGGGCCCGCCCAAACGTTTTTGGCCCTTCATACAGGAGCTTGATGATCACAAACATTAATAGAATCCTGATCAAATCGTTTTTCAGATTATTCCACTTCTACGGAAAGTTACCTTGCTGCAATAGATGGGTACATAATCAATAATAAAAATGAGCTATTTGCTTGTGATATTCGTACAAAATTGGAATCAGATTGGTCGAGGGGCTTCGTTTGGGCATTCGTTGGGGCATAGATACCAGTCTTCTAGAATAAGAAGATGCTGCTAGACCACAGAAATAGGGTATATGAATAGAACTTATTATATTTTTAACTACAGCTACCTATAATATTATTCCAACTTATGTTCTCCAGATGGTCCGCTGGAGGATTCGGAACATCCGTAAATTCAGGTGTGTCGAATATTTGAGCAGAGTATGAATTAATTTCCATCTGCAACTATCTGGGTCTTAGTAAAATGGATATTTTTGATATTTTAGCAGGTAAATGAATCTGAGTGGTCAATGGAGAGTTTATTGGAGAATCCGGAACACCCGTGAACTTGTTTGCGTACAATATTCGATCAAATACCGTGATTATCGTCTGCAACTATTTGGGTCTTAATAAAATGGTGATTTAGTATATTTTAGCAGGTCAGTGACTGTGAGTAATCACCGGATGGTAATTAGGAGAAATCAGAATATCTGTAACAATGTTTGCTTCGATTTTGATCTGCAATCTATTTGAATGTTAATATAGTATTGTTATTTGATATATCAGCTAATGAAGAAATGTAAACGATTCCATGGGTTTCTAAAGTGAATTCAGGGTACATTATGTGAATTCAGAACATTCATACTAACCAATCATAGCGAACTATGATCTAACCAAGCACATCGATTTGGATAGATATAAGCGAAAGTTGAGTATGCTCGTTTCTGGCTTTTGTAATGCTGAAGACCATTTAGTTATGGTGGGATTGGGAATATTCGAAAATGTTGACGAAACGTTTAAATGCATTTACACAATTTAGATTTTCAGGGAGGTCTGTAGATTTTCTTAATTATAAAAAAAGTAGAAGTGGAATCCAAAAGGTTATTCAAGACTCAAAAACGTGGGTATTGAAAATAATTGGTAGAATCATTTGCTAAGGATACTGCCTTTCGATCTCTATGGTCTATCGCCAAGAAAATACGCAACTGCTATACTCCTAGGGAAAACGAAAAACGGTTATTTTGAAGAATGGATAGAACAGTTTAGTACCGAAATTTGCCCCCCGTTTGTTGCCAATGAGAAACCCGAAATTATGACCGTTGACGCACCTGATTATAGTAGTGATATAACAAAAGATTTTAGCCTTGAGGAATTAGAATCTGTACTATGTTTAGCTGAGAAAAATGCTCCTGGAATTGATGGTATTAATTTGGCTTTATTGAAAATATGGTCGTCAAACGTGGTATGAAGTTAAAGTGCTGCCAATTTCGAAACCAGGGAAAAATGCCACAGATTATTACTCTAATCGACCGATTTTATTGTTAGTGTGCGACAGAAAATCTTTGAAAAAATGATACTAGCTCGTATGGAACACTGCGCAGAACGGCATAGCATTCTTTCTGCTACACAATACGGTTTCAGACGTGGACGAGACACACGTGCCTATCTAGCAAAGTTTTCTACTGCTATTCAAGTAGCATTCGGCAAAAAAGGAAACCTAACAGCCGTCTTTTTGGATATTCCCGGGGCCTTCGACTCCATTCGTATTGATCTTTTGTACCAAAAACTTACAGCTTCAGGCTTTTGCCTTCAAATCAGCAACTTCCTGTTCACATTGTTGAACTTAAAGAATTTGCACTTTACCATTAATGGACATCCCACACTGAAAATGTAGTTTCGTAAATAAGCTTTCACTCGTGTCACAAACATGGATTTTGTACACAGAACAAATGGCTTGTATATTGTATGAAACATGCATATTGCTTTTTATCTGGTGAAATACTATCATTACACATTTGTGTATAATGCACGAAATGGATTTCGTGAAGACCAGCCAATCGCTGCTTCTCTTATATCGTACTCATGCATGTTGGTTTTACTGCTGGTGTGGGCGGGAATCATTTGTTTTTCCCACGTTTCTTTTTGATTTGTAACAAAATATTCGTTGCTCTTTGTATTGTTTTCGTACAATGCACGAATGTTTTTTCTGTGTCAACAAATGTTTCGTGCTTTTAACAGTAGCGCGTGTGGCATTAATTACGAAGGTAGCTTCATAAAACCTACAAATCAGTTTCGTTGCAGAAAACAACCTACCTAGTGACTGTCGATTTCGTAATATAAACTAAAATTAATTTTCAGTGCAGAGAATTTCGCAAAGGTTATCTTGGTGTTTCGTAAGGATCAAGCTTGTCCCCTCTTCTGTTCAATATATACGTCAAAGATATTCAATCTTGCATTCCGGATGATTGTGAACTCATACAGTTTGCTGACGATGCGGTTTTATGGATATCTGAAAAGGATGACGCGATTGCTAGAACTCACATCCAATATTCAATTCAGAATCTCGAATCATGGTCAATCTCAAATGGGTTAACCTTCTGTAGCAGCAAAACCGAGGTAATTATATTTTCTAGAAAATATGAGACACCCAAAATGACACAAATGATGGACAACAATGAGCTAAAATCAGTAGAAACAAAATTTGATCGACTTAAACTTGACGCCTTTCTTTTCATCGTTCCTATAAACAAATTTGCACAACCCTTATTTTGAAGATGTGTGCGTGTAGCATCATGCCTCTATTTTGCTTTGGGATTAGCACTTCAGTTATCACAATGTAGTCGAAGGAAAAGAAGCATCGCATCCAAATTTTGCACGTGCATGGTGAAAATCCAAACTACTCTTTAGCCAAGTTGGCGAAATTGTTGAATGTGGCTAAATCAACTGTTACCAATGTATTAAAAGTGGTCGGTGAACGTTTGTCGACAGCCAGGAAAGCTGGATCGGGGGGAAATCGAAAGCCGGAGGCCACAGCGACGACAAAAAGAGTTGCCTGCTGTTGTGAAACCCCAACCTCTCCGTCCGAGATGTCGCAAAGAAGCTGGGAGTGGCGCCTTCAACCGTGGAGAGAGCTAAAAAACGAGCTGGACTGTCGACTTACAAGAAACTGGTGACTCCAAATCGCGAAGCACGATCGTAAAGTTGTACACGACGATACTGACGAAGTTTGATTGCGTGGTACAGGACGATGAAACTTACGTCAAGGCAGACTTTAAACAGCTTCCTGGACAGGACTTTTATACGGCAACCGGACGGGGAAAGGTGGCAGATATTTTCAAGCACATTAAACTGTCAAAGTTCACGAAGAAATATCAGGTGTGGCAGGCCATCCGTACCTGTGGCTTGAAGAGCAACGTTTACATCGCGACCGGAACCATCAACCAGGAAATTTATCTGAGCGAGTGCCTACAAAAACGTCTACTGCCTTTCCTGAAGCGACACAACTGTTCCTTTCTATTTTGGCCGGATTTGGCATCTTGCCATTACGGAAAAAAGGCCATGGAGTGGTATGCTGCCAACAACGTTCAAGTAGTGCTCAAGGCCAAGAACCCTCCCAACACGCCAGAGCTCCGCCCAATCGAACAATATTGGGCCATCGTCAAGCGGAACCTTAAGAAGACTCAAACATCTGTTGTGAGCGAGAAACAGTTCAAGGCAAACTGGCGTTCTGCGGCGAATAAAGTGGACAAGGAGACAGTACAAAATCTTATGGCAGGTGTTAAACGAAAGACCCGGCAATTCGCATTCGGTAAAAAGAAAGCTTAGCTGTATATTTCTCCTGAACTTGAAAAAAAAAAGAATCTGACTTATTAATAAAAACTTTGATCGACTCACACACATTACTGTTTGACCAAATTTTGATCATAGCACCCTTTATAAGATAACCATACTCTCTGTAATGGAATATGGAAGTATAACATTCTGTAGTGCTGCTTAAACGCATTTGCTCAAACTGGAGCGCATCCAATACCGAGCTATCAGGATCTGTTTTGGAAGTATGATATCCACCCACAATTCCTCCTTGGAAGTTATGGTGGGCATTAAACCCTTAAAGCTGAGATACGAAGAGTTGAATTTATGATTTCTTGCAATAAGCATCACTACAGATCATCAGATTAATAGAGACCTTGCCGTTTAAAAAAATCATAAAACTATATTATTTTTCACAGACGCACGGAAACAAATCTGTTTCTGTTTTCATGTATAAAAAATCATGAAACGAACTCGTACCTTACTTTATGAATTCATAACTCTTATTCATGGTTTCATGATTGAAATGACAGATGCGAATCATGAACTTTGGAAGTGTTGTTTTGCCTCTAATCTAAAGTTGTGTAATCATCTTCATTATTCAAGAGGCTATTTCAAGATAAACAATAGCGTAGTAAGTACATCCACCAAGTACTATCACAGCTCTTCAAATCCATGCTAGGTTCGAGTCCAGACGGTGGATTTTTTGTTTGTTTAGATTTAAAGTCGATAAAGTAGATTTTCCAGATTCATGAAAAAAGTTTCCAGTTTTCAGGTGGAAATATAGTTCATGATATCGTGAATATTGTTCATGGTGTATATTCATAACACAAAAGCACAACATATTCATGACATCATGACCTGTTTTTCTAATTTTGAAGAACAAATTATTTCCCGTGCAGATCGAAATCTCTTGATACAGTTGGGTTTGGATGATTCCACAAGATCATCAGGCTCAGCTTTGGACTTGCCATAAGGATACTACATAATCTGCACAGACAGTATGAGTACCCTTAAAGCGCTTTCTTAAAGTTTTGTCAACAAGCATTCAAACAGAATTGTCTTTCAGATCAAACATACTCTATGGACGCTTTACGTTAACGGGTATGTAGTTAAGTTTTTGTGGGTCCCGGCTCATTGTGGGATAGATGGCAACGAGTCCTTAGACGAAAAATGGAGCACTAAAAGGAGATTTCTTCAATCGTCACATCCAAAGCGAAGAATTCTTACCTCTGATCAAAAGTTACTTACAAAACAAATGGCAACAAAAATGGACAGTAGATGATCTGGGCAGGCTCTGCCATTCAATTTTACCTAAAACTAATGTCAAACCTTGGTTTAGTCAGCATGACTTTAACCGATACTTAATTAAAAATATGAGTAGATTAATAGCCAATCACTTTTGCCTCTCTTCTCATCTGTATCGAATAGGTATGACTCAGACAAACGTTTGCGAGTGTGGAAAAGGATATGGAGACTTTGAACATGTTTTGTGGCACTTCCGACGATACGATGACCATCGCAGAACAATGACGGACGAATTTCAAAAACAAGAAATCAAGACCTCAACTTGTATCAGAGACATTCTTAGCACTAAAAACATCAAGATTTTCACTATCATTAATGGCTTCATAAACAAAGCCAAAATTATTATAACGTTTGCAATTAAAAAAATAGGACAAAAATTGCCTATTTATCATGGGTTCAACTTCATCTGCACTGGCAAAACTACCCATGCAGCATCAATCATAGTAACCCATGAGTCAACAGACAAAATTTGACAGCTCTATCAGTCGAACTCTAACATGGCAAAAACAGTGAAGCAACTCCGTTCAGAAGTGTGCGCGTTCAAAGAACGGCACCCCACCGCGTCGAAAACGAACATCGTGCGGCACTTTGTGGACGCCGGATACGCCCGTTCCAGCATCTACAACATCTTGGCACTATTAGACAACAATCAGAGCATCGAAAGAAAGCCCGGTTCCGGATGGCCGACGACCCAGAGCGACAAGAAGCTCCAAGCTGCGTGCGTTTGGCCGGGAAGTCGGTTCAACCGGCCAAACAGTGAAAAAGTACCCAAGCTCCGAGGAGAAGTTCATTTCGCACACCAAATTCCCCAGAAGGTGCTACTGTGGCTGACAATCAGCGAGAAGGAGATGTCAAAGCCGCTCTTCTTTCGCTCAGGACTGGCCGTGAACGGGGAAATTTATAGTACGAAATGCCTGCCGGAAGTTGCGTCGTTCATCAAGAAATACCATAAGGGCGAAGACGCGGTGTTCTGGCCGGATCTGGCGTCGGCCCACTACTTGAAGCGATCGTTCGAGGAGATGGAGCGGCTGAATATCGATGTAGTACCCAAGTCGGCGAACCCGCCCAACGTCCCCCAGTTGCGTCCCATCGAGAATTTCTGGGCCAACCTGAAACGTAAGATCTACTCCAACAATTTTGTCGTGAAAACTGATGGAGGAATTGAATAAATTGAAGAAATAACTCAAAAACATGCCTACACGCATGTATTCGTCCGCCATGGCGAATGTTCCGGTTAACTGCCGGAAGGCCACTCTCAAGGGCGTAGAATTTTTTTGCAAGTAAGCTTAAATAATTCGGGGAAATTTATCAAAACCAAATATCTGTTTTAGCTTTGTTTTTATCACCATCTGAAAAAAGTCCATTTTTTTTAATGCAAACGTTATAGAGAGACTAAATTTTGATGACCATGCTATTGTTATCGAAACTGTTTTGACTTAGTGTAATCTATTTCTTTATTATTTTTTTTTAAATGTTTATCTATATATATATTTATTTTGTCCCATAATTATTATAAAAGTTAATTATTATAATATAATAATTATAAAAAAAACAATCAAATTAAGATCAAATGGAACAGTTTTAATATTATTTTGAAAAATTCACCATGTGAAGTCTCACAACTTCCAACCCTCAGGCCCCCTTCGTCACAACTCGTAGCTATTGAAAAAATGTCTGCAAATCCTGAGAGGTTTAATTTCAAATAAGTCTCCTTTTCTGCCGTTTGGCCAGGAAATGCTCATTTCTCGAATCACGTTTGCACTTCTTTTTTCGTTCGTCAACTCAAATCGCACAATTGTATTCGGAACACGCGCGACTTTAGCGCGTCTTTGTCGCGCTGATGCTTCCACCAACCGACGCAGTTTCTTATCATCATTGACAGCATCGTCATTGCTGTCGGCTGCCCTACCTCCACCTCCTCCAACTCTTCTCCTTCACTTACCGTGTGGGTTGAATCCGGCGCTTTTGTGTGTCGCCTATGGTTCACCCGGAGCTTCGCGAAACGGTTCACTTTATTGACACTTTTGGAAATAAATATTCATTTTTTTTTTGTCTCGTTCGCTGCTGCTACCCAACCGGAGGAGAAGCCAATGTGCCGTCTCCTCCCCCGTAAAAGCTCAAGGTCAGACGATACATCTATACCTACATGTGTGAATGTACAAGTCGAGTATTATGATGCCTATTTGTGTTCGGATGCTCCCCAGGTGGGGCGGCTTGTGCTTGGAGATAATGAAGTTGTAATGATTTACTTAATTCATTTTAAATAACCAGTTGTGATCGAAGCAAACAATGTTTCATTTTGACAGACTTCAGATAAACACAATTTAACTCTCGGTATGCCATGGAATTTTTTTCACCTCGCCGAAAACAAACCAACAAAAATATCTGAAAATATTCAAGAAGTGCAAGTAAGCAAGCGATAATAAACTTCCGAGAAGCAATCGCAGGAAAATTATGCTACAAAAGATCTTCCCCGATCCTTTCCCTACCTTCCGAAGGCGAAGCGGACTTCTTTGGGCGCAATTCATTTTCAAATAAAATTCTTAGTTATAATAACAGCAGAAACAGTGCAACAAACAACGGAAAGCGACCACCGAACAAGCAAAAGAGCAAAACAGTTCGCATTTCGCAGCCTTCCCGGCCCGAGCCCCGCTGGAGAGAACCGATCCCGAGGCGGCCTCCGGTCCCAGTTGTGCATGAGAAACTTGGGCGCTTCGTCGTTGCCCGCGCTGCCCCACCTTCCCGTTCCAATTCGATTCCCGTGGCAGATTTTAGTGCCTTTTTCACATTCCTTCGCATTTTCCACTGTTTTACCTTCCGCAACGCGCTTAGTCGCATGGTGCAGTGCTTCTGGCCGACCCGGACCACTTTAAGTTGTGGCTTAATTTTTCTCCGGTTTCTCTCGTTTTCCTTTCGGTTTGCGTAATTTATTTTTATTTTTTATATTTTGCTTTGCACTTCTTTTTCCCGCTTGTGCATATAGCAAAATAAGTTGATATGAATATATTAAATGTATATAAATTCAAATTATAAGTTCCAACCAGAGTTTGAGACGGACCTGGTTTTGCGTTTTCTTGGGGCTTTTTGTTTGGGTTTGTCTATTTTTGATACGTCCACAAATGACTCAGTTCTGCAGTGAATAAATGGCAAGGGGTGAGACAGCTCTACAACAAGGGCCAATTATAGAAATCGAGTCGACCGTCACTTTGCTCGACAGATCAATTTTGCTATTACAGATGTCGAGATCGACAAAATTTTGTCGAGTTGGTCGACTCAATCGATCGCTCGGAAACTAGTGACTGATCTGTCACATTTTGTCCTGTAAGAAGGTATCATGTATGCACTCTTCTAAATTTCAAGTGGCAACTTTTCCGAGTGCATGTGAGCTGTCAGAAAAAGAAAAAGAATTAAAACCGCGTGTCGCGAACGAAATTTACCCGACTTAAAAGTACTTCTTTTGTATGTTAAAGTAAAAATAAAAGTTCTTTTTCACGGCGATCGAACCGCGATAATTTCTTTATTACGGAAAATCACCCACATACACGACAATTTGGTGTCAGAAGTGGGATGAACGAAAAACTCCTAGCGCTACGAAAGTGAGTTTAGGATCGCACCGAAAGCACATTTTTCCGACTTCCCAGAATGGAAAATCCTGAGTTCATGGAAGCGCTGTCCGCAATGATTGCGCAAGCCCTCAGAGCGTCGATCGGAAACGCCGTCGAACAAGCGAACGCTCATCAACCGATTCCGACCGGAGGCGCTGCTGCTCCATCACCGAAAGTACCGCCTTTCACAATGTCTGAGTACCGATCAACAGAGGGAACGTCTGTCGCCGATTATTTCAACCGGTTCGAGTGGGAACTGCAGCTCAGCCTCATTCCGCAAGGTCAGTACGCAAATTACGCACGAGTCCACATGGGGGAGGAGCTGAATAACGCTTTGAAGTTTCTCGTTAGCCCCGTGATCTTGCCGAGATTCCCTTCGCGGAATTTCGCACCACCGTGGAAAACCACTTCGATCGTACGAGGAATAAGTTCGTCGAGAGTGTCAAATTCAGGCACATCATCCAGTAAAAGGACGAATCCTTCGCACAGTTCATCCTTCGGCTGAAGCAAGGTGCTACCTACTGTGAATATGGAGAATGTCTGGACCGGATGCTCATCGAACAACTTCTGCATGAATTGTAAGCTCGAGATATTTGCGACGAGATCATCGCGAAGAACCCGGCAACTTTCAACGCTGCGTACGAAATCGCGCACACCCTGAAAGCAACTCGGAACACGGTAAGGGAGATCAGCACAGGAGCACCGTTAACGTATCCGGAAGCAACTAATAGACTTGGCTACGAGAGGCCGAGAACGAAGAAGCTGCCCCAGTCTCGTCAACGATCGCCATCTTCTCATTGGAAACAGCATGATAATAAACCACGAGGAACATCAAACGAAAGTCAGCGAACTAAGGCTCACCCGAACAGTGCTGGTGGATCAAGTTCCTGTAACGGATGTGGAGGACAGCATCTGCGGAGTCAATGCCGATTCCGCGACGTCAAGTGCAATGTCTGCAACAAAATGGGCCACATAGCCAAAGTATGCAGATCAGAGAAGTTCAAATTTCAACACTCTTCTGCTGATCAGGTCCAATCGCAAGAGACACCAGCTTCCGAAGGCGACCTGGTACAGTCTCTCAGTCAAGTGCACAACGTTCCGTCCACCGGAAAGAAAATAATCGATCTGGAAATCGACGGTCGCCGCATACCGATGGAGCTGGACACCGGAGCACCGTGTGGGATCATCGTAGAATCGCAGCTCAGGAAGATCAAGCCGAAGTTTTCACTGCTGGCAACGGACAGACAATTTTCAAGCTACACTGGGCATCGCATCAACTGTCTTGGTCGTCTCCCTATGCATGTATCAATCGGAGCTACAACGCGAAGACTCAAACTATACGTCGTGTCCGGAGAATCCGAGTCTCTCTTCGGGCGCGTGTGGTTTGCTCACTTCGCTGACCAGATCAACCTTAATCGAATGTTCTCTCCAGACTCGTCCGTCAACTTTCTTACGAGCACCGCACTTACTCCGGATCAAGCAGCACACCTGTCGAAACTTCTGGACAACTTTGACAGCATCTTCAGCGAAATTCCAGGAAAGCTTGTAGGACCACCAGCGAAAGTTCATTTTGACTAAGCCTCCCAGATCGTCCTTGATCTCTCCAAAGTTTTCGTGAAGGCACGAGATGTACCGGGTGGGTTTTTATCGCACTGCGTAACCGGTATGCAGCGGAGATCGATAAAAAACTAGGTTCGGGTTCTACGAAAAGGTGGAGTACCCACATTGTCATGAAGAAGAACGGAGGTATTCGGATCACCGGTAACTATAAACCGACCGTCAACTCAAGGATGATTATTGACGAACATCCTATTCCGAAGATTAAAACGATATTTAACCAAATGAAGGGAGCACCTTGTTTTGTCACCTGGACATAACCGATGCCTACACACACCTTCTAATCGAAGATGAATTTCGGCATGTGCTCACTCTCAACACTACGACGCATGGGCTCATTCGTCCCACGAGAGCCGTATATGGAGCCCGGCAATATCCCGGCTATTTGGCAGCGACGAATGGAGTCCGTTCTTCAAGGATTGGATCATGTTGTCAGCTTCTACGACGACGTCATCATCTTCGCAAAAGACTTCGATGAGCTTCTGCTAGCTCTCACCGCAACGATGGACAGGATGAAGCAAAATGGTCTGCAACTCAACCGATCGAAGTGTATCTTCGCTACGCCATCGCTCGAATGCCTGGGCCATCGGATCGATCTTCATGGTTTACACAAATCGGACAAGCACGTCGAAACCATCCGTGATGCACCACGTCCGACATCCTCCGATGAATTGCAGCTGTACCTAGGTAAGGCAACCTACTACTCTGCATTTATCCCCAATCTCTCTTCAAGGGCAAGAAGTTTGCGTAGCATGTTGCTCGCCGATCCGTTCGAATAGACACCCGAAGCAGACAGGGCCTATCGAGACTTGAAACAGGTTCTGATCTCACCACAAGTGCTGATACAATACGACCCTACTCTACCACTGATTCTAGCAACGGACGCAAGCAAAACTGGTCTCGGTGCCGTTCTCTCACTCCGTCTGTGTAACGGAACGGAGCGACCGATAGCATATCCCAGTTGCACCACGTCCGACAAGGAGGCTCTAGCCACCGTATGGGCGGTGAAGAAATTCTTTCACTACCTTTATGCGCGTAAGTTCACGCTTATTACGGATCACAAGCCGCTAACGCAAACTACGCTGATTACCTGGCTCACTTTAACTTCGACGTAGTCTACAAGCCTACCAGTCAGAACACAAATGCCGACTACTGTTCCAGAATCCCAAGCCAAACGACGCAATCTGATGTCAACTGTTGGTCCCTTCACGAGGGAAGAAATAGCGAGGACGAATTCGAACAGTTCGCCCTACAGCAGATCCAACAACTGCCAGTGTGAGCTGAACACATTGCACGTGAGACACGGAAGGACACTCAACTTGGGAAGATAATCCAACAGCTAGAGTTGGGTCGAAATCTTGCACAATCAGGACACAAGGCGCCGGAAGCAAAATACACTCTCGTTGCAAACTGTCTACTCTTCGAGCATCGTGTCGTCATCCCACCTACTCTTCGGCAAGCGATCCTGAATGACCTGCATGTAGCGCACATCGGAGTGGTCATAAAGAAGGGCCTAGCACGTGCATTCGTCTACTGGCCAGGCATCGATGCAGACATCGAACGCATTGCGAAATCCTGTACGGAATACGCACGACATGCACCAGCACCACCAAAGTTCAGCAGTCATCATTGGGAGTACCCGAACGGTCGTTGGGCTAACGATTGTGTCGGACAACGGTCCACAGTTTACTGCCGAAGATTTCAAGTCATTCCTCCATCGGAGCGGGGTGGAATACCACAAGCTTTCCGCACCCTATCACCCGGCCACGAATGGGCACGCTCGGCCTGCGTCCAGACCGTGAAAAAGGCACTTAAGGCGATGGGAACGACGAACAACAGGTTGCTAGCCAACACCAATGAATTCCTGCAGCAGTACCGAAAGGCTGCTCACACCGACACCGGAGCGAAATTATTCCTAGGCCGAAACATCCGAAAAAGCCGCAGGACGTCAGCACGAAGATAGCGGAAAAATAACGGGCCACGTTCGATTCATCGTTCCGATCGTTCACACCGGGTCAGCACGTTTACTGCCTTTCTGGGAATCCTCGAATGGACAAGTGGATTCCAGGAGTTGTTGCTGCTCGTTTAGGAGATTTGCACTACGACATTGTTTACGAAGGAAAACATCTGAAACGTCATGTTGACTAAGTTCGACGTTTCCACAACAACGAGTGCATCGAAAAGTGCATCCAGCCGTCAAACGAATCAAGGTCGAATGGAACAGGTGAGGCATCCCATCCAATGCATTTTTATGAAGACATCGTGGCGTCACAGCAACCGCAACTCGACCAAGAATCCTGTTCAATGTCGGAAACGTCTTCTGATGAGTTTGATACACCGGACTCACGGTTCTTGGCGCCAAGTAGCAGTCCAGAGTGGTCAAGTGAAGGTTCACTACCAAGTTCATTACGCCGTTCTGAGAGACAACATCGCCCCCTCGTCGATATTCTCCTTAGTGAAAGGAGTTAAGATTTCTTTTCTAAAGGAGGGAGGAGATATCATCTATGCACTCTTCTAAATTTCGACTGGCAACTTTTCCGAGTGTATGTGAGCTGTCAGAAAAAGAAGATGAAGAAAAACCGCGTGTCGCGAACGAAGTTTTTCCGACTTAAAAGTACTTCTTTTGTATTAGTTAAAGTAAAAATAAAAGTTCTATTTCACGGTAATCGAACCGCGTTAATTTCTTTATTACGGGAAATCATCCACATACACGACAATTCAATATGAAAAAGCATCCCTCGTTCTTTCAGAAAACTGTTACCTCATTCACGCAACTTTGACGCAAGAATGGGAAAATAGGGGCAATCGATAATTGCATTTAATTTACTGCCATAATAGTTTGCTTTGTTGCAGGGACTTTTCGGTTTCCTCTCGCAACGTTCGAAGCCAGAGTTTTGTTCTATTCTTCGAACCATAAATAGGCTGCCCGAACCGAAAGAAAAGTGCGGTTTCTTGCTGCATCTCTGAACGGTTCTCTATTTCCTAGAACACAAAAGAAGCATATCTCATTTTCAGTTGCATGTAACACGGTGTCATCTTGACGGCAAGGACTTTTAACTTTTGATTTCCTACCCGGAGACTAGGACCAGATGTCGATCGAAGCGGTGAAGTATTTCGGCGAACAGTGATTGGAGGGTAGGGAAAGGATGATGCCGGGAAGTGCGTCCGGGTGGAGATTGATCGATTTGAGCTGATTGGTAGGCCTGAAGGAAGGTTTGAGAATAGAATGAATGGCTGGTAGGGTGATTGATTTAGTGTCTTACCGTGGAGTACGGTTTTGATTGTTACAGTGTGGATAGTGTGTCGTAAGAAGGAAAGCTCCTGTTTCTTTTCTTTAGACTGTATGATGATCCTACTTCAGGAACTTTAGCGTGCTTGCAAGTTACTAGTTATATGATATGAACCGATATTTGTATGTTACTGTCAATCTAGGATAAAGACTGATATTTAGGTTAAAACATTGTTCACTGCTTTTGGGTTCCATCCATATGCTAAAAACCCTGGTGATCGAGGAATAAATATCAAACTAGTATAAGGGGATGTAATGTCAGCCTAGCTACTTCATTCGGCATATGTATCAAATATGTCATATATTCAGCAAAAATAGATAAAACCACGTTCGCATCATGTTCATTAAATTATTCTGAAGCAGCTAAGACTTTATTCATCAATTTATAAAATACAGTCAGTGTTTAGATATACATTTGAGCAAGATTTTGGTTTTCCCACATTTTTTAGCTATTTTCATGATTTCATTGGTTAAGCTGACAGAGTACCTTCATGCAATGACATTTATACAAGGTCCGGGCGACCAGGCTTAACGATATTCGTGAGATGTGGAAATGTATAGTAGTATTTGTATTTCCTTACAATGTTTATCTTTTTACACGGCACAGCTGTTTTTGGTGATATCAAACTATCAGTTCACAGTATGGAATGTTATGGTAGTTTGACGTCGGCGCTCGCGCTCAGCAATGTTTACTATATTTTTGCTCCCAACACAAGTAAACTGCCTGATGGGCCGGACCTTACATGAACGTCATTGACCTTCATGATCTTCAAATGACCTAAAATTGTCTAAATTGAATCAATTACCTGGTAATGCATTCTAAATATACAGGGTGAGTCGTAATTCCTGTCAGTGTTTTTCAAACATGTGTTACTTTGGTAGGGTTAATCACAAACCAGTTTGCCAATTTTTCTTTTAGTGTTTACTCAAATTTCACCACGGCTGGCAAGTTTGTTTTGAATTTTAATTCGTTTGTGATTCGTGGTTATCATGGACGCAAAAAGGGAGCTCGTGATAAGTCTGTTTGTGAATCATATAAACCGCGCACTATTTTAAAGAAATTGAAACCACTTGGAATAAACAAAAGATTCATCTTACACACCATTAAACGCTACTAGAAACCGATTCTTGAAATATACCTCCCAGACTTGACCGTAAACGCACTGTCAGCTGTGATCGATTGAGAAGGAACGTGTTGAATTCAGTGATAGGTACTACGAAATCAAGTCCTTTATGACGGAGAAGATCAAGGAACTTCAGAAGCCTTCTGTGCTGGAACAGTCTTTCCGGACTGGAGAAAGGTTATCAGTCACCAACGATCACGTACGCCTTCCTCAGATCAAACTGCATATGTTCAGCGGGGACATCGACGATTGGCTGGGCTTCCGTGACTTGTACTCGTCGCTCATCCATTGGAAGGTGGATCTAACAGAGGTCGAAAAGTTTCATTTCTTGAAGGGGTGCCTCACTGGAGAACCGAAAGCTCTTATCGATCCACTTCCAATCACTAAGGCAAACTACCAGGTGGCATGGGATTTGCTGTTGAAACGCTATAACAACAGCAAGCAACTTAAAAAGCGGCAGGTACAATCAATTTTCAAATTGCGCACACTTCTCAAGGAATCCAGAGCCGATTTTCACATCCTAGTCGAAGGTTTAGAACGGGCTGTGAAGACTCTCGACCAAGTCATACAACCAGTCGACTACAAAGATCTTCTATTGGTGAATATCCTCACATCACGATTAGATCCGGTCACGCGTACGGGGTGGGACGAAATTTCATCAACGAAAGAACAGGATAGGTTGGACGATTTATTGGAATTTCTGCGGCGTACGCACTTAGATTTTTTTTTTACAGAAATCTGTAAAAGTTTACCGAAGTTCCACCCAGACTTCCAAGGGAAGATGCGTCGTCTGCTCATCGGATCATTTGCTCTACCAATGCAGCGAATTTCAACAAATGGCAGTATCGGACAGGGATGGTGTCCTGAAGTCGCATGGTATTTGCAGGAACTGCTTCAGAAGGGGGACATCAAGCCAAGGAATGCCGATCCAAATACTCCTGTAGGAACTGTAAGGGTCGTCACCACACCCTTGTATGTTTTAAGTCGGATAAGGAATCCAAGGTTGCAGCAGTTGCTAGGGGCAACGGGCCAACCACATCCAAGGACGAACAGGATTCACCCAACACCTACGTGGCCAACGTGGTAGCCACGGAAACTGCAGTGTCCGCTGCAGCTCACCAACACCCATCACAGGTTCTCTCGGCAACAGCTGTTGTCATAATCGAAGACGACATCGGCAGCCACCATCCCGCTCGCGCACTGCTAGATTCTGGATCCGAGAGTAATTTTATTACAGAGCGGCTGAGTCAGCGTTTACACGTTCATCGGGATCGGGTGGACATTTCAGCAGCAGGAATTGGTCAATTGGGCGAAAATCCAAACTACTCTCACGCCAAGTTGGCGAAATTGTTGAATGTGGCTAAATCAACTATTACCAACGTATTAAAGTGTTTGGTGAACGTTTTTCGACAGCCAGGAAAACTGGATCGGGGTGAAACCGAAAGCCGGAGGCCACAGCGACGACACAAAGAGTTGCCCGCTGTTTCGAGCGGATCCCCAACCTCTCCGTCCGAGATGTTGCAGACAAGCTGGGAGTGGCGCCTTCAACCGTGGATAGAGCTAAAAAACGAGCTGGACTGTCGACTTACAAGAAAGTGGTGACACCAAATCGCGACGATAAAAAAACAAGTCAGCCAAAGCACGATCGCGGAAGTTGTACACAATGATACTGACAATGTTTGATTGCGTGGTACAGGACGATGAAACTTACGTCAAGGCAGACTTTAAACAGCATCCTGGACAGGAATTTTATACGACAACCGGACGATGGAAAGTGGCAGATATTTTCAAGCATATTAAACTGTCAAAGTTCGCGAAGAAATATCCGGTGTTGCAGGTCATCTGTACCTGCGGCTTGAAGAGCAACGTGTACATTGCGACCGGAACTGTCAACCAGGAAATTTATCTTGCCATTACGAAAAAAAAGCCATGGAGTGGTATGCTGCCAACAACGTTCAAGTGGTGCCCAAGGACAAGAACCCTCCCAACACCTCAGAGCTCCGCCCAATCGAACAATATTGGGCCATCGTCAAGCGGAACCTTAAGAAGACTCAAAAAGCTGTTGTGAGCGAGAAACAGTTCAAGGCAAACTGGCGTTCTGCGGCGAATAAAGTGGACAAGGAGACTGCACAGAATCTTATGGCAGGTGTTAAACGAAAGATCCGGCAATTCGTATTCAGTAAAAAGGAAGCTTAGCTGAATATTTCTGCTGTATTCTGTATTAACTGAACTTGAAAAAGAAAAATAATTTGACTTATTAATAAAAACTTTGATCGACTCACACACTACTGTTTGACAAAATTTTGATCGGAACACCCTTAAGTTATGTTTGCCTACCGTTGGGTACAAATACAAATACTACAAATACAAATACTTACTTTTGGGTAAAATTCTACCCAAAAGTAAGTAATTTGCACCCAACGGTAGGTAAACATAACTATACTCAGCGTTGGCTTCCCACACTTAACTGCTCCGCTGGGTATTTTTGACTAAGGGTGCATGCTGCAAGCATCAAAATTGACAAAGAAAATTGGACGTCATCTAACCCAATTATTTCCAGGATCCTTTCTCGTACTGGCTTCGTTTGCATTAGATTAGATTAGATATTGATTCATGGAAAAGTTACCATTGTTTCCTAGTAATAATGTTTGAGTTAAATCAAAATTGTAGCAAGAAATTTTCTTCGGCTTTTTATTTTCTTAATTTGACAGATGGGGCGAATTTTAAACGCCATTCTGAAAGCCTCGCATACTTAACCATCCAAAACACAACCAAGGGAAAATGTTCGGATCGGCTCAAACCTGGGCTGTGATATGATCTCTCCGATAACGAAAAACGCAACAACGTTACTCATTTGCGATTTCCACAGTTTAATTTTAAACCATTTATTCATCTCTGTGTTCACCTGTTTAGAATAATTAAAATATTTTATAAACTTATTTTCCACATGCTCACCGATCAGGGCAATTACGTCAACTGTGCTTCGATTAAATTTGTTGATTTTATTCTGTTCTTCATGCCACCGACTGCCTACTGCAATGTGTTTATTCTCAACTTTGTTCACTTTCAACTGTCCAGCTCGCTGTTGCGAAAGTTAATTGGTTATCCTTTGAATTACCAACAGCAATTATCGGCCGTACGATGCGATGCTTACCTGAACATTGCATCGTTACCTTGCACTTTTGTTTTTCCATTCAACAATTCACCAATGCAGTGTGCAGTTGTAATCGAATCAATCAATTTGGAAAATTATAATCGATGTAATTGAAGTTTTTAATTTACTTGCAAGTTTTATCTTTATATGTTCGTGTGTGTGTGTTTTACTCTGTTTCCCTTTGCTCCACTTTGCTTAATATTCGTGGGGAACTTTTTTGTTGTTGTTGCAGTTGATATGTTACAATTAATTTACATTAAGTTATAACGATAATTTTAATGGTTTCTTCTAGAGTGAGTTTTTGTTTCTTCATTTGATGTTTCCACCTGATCTAGAGGGATGGGTGAGTTTAATTTGTCCATATCCATAATAAAATAGCGCTTTGTTCGTGTCTTAGAATTCGTTTAAACTAGATTAGGTTTATATCCTCTCGGTAGAAAGCGGGCGAATAATTTATACAGTTTTTTTTTCTGCTTTGAAATTTTATTATTACGATCTGCTCAATTTGTTTCGGCTTTACGATTATGACCCTTTAGAGGCCGGTCGCCTTGCGTTCGCCTAGCTCTTTTTATTCGCTTATCTAATAAGATGATTGGTTGTTTTCGCTTTTCTACAAGCAAATAATTTAACAGTATTACGTAAATGGGGGTTTGTTTTCATTTTTTTTTTCTTTAATTGTTCATAACAGATTAACTATATACGAATAGACACATTAATTAATTATAAGAACAAAACCTGCCGTCGGAGACCGGTGTACTTTTATTATTTACAATAAGAGACATCACAAATTGTTGATCTGTACTTTTCTTGCCATTTGGCAACCCGGCCATCAAATTGCCTAGATTGCCAGACGCACACAAGTATGTGTCGAGACATTTGTACCCGTTATTTAGTTTTTTTTTCGCAACCCTTGCCTAAATGAGAACCCTGATACTAAGGATTTATTTTTTCTTCAAAAGGGGCCCGTGACCTGATGGTGACCAAAAAGGGGTGCCCCCAACATGCCTCAGACAATACCCGGTTTGACGTCTAACTGGCTGACGTGTTCCAAACCGGGGCTTGGGGTGTGTGCATGATGGTGAGGGGTACCCGGTTGTTGCGAGGGATGATTCAGTGCACCCGGGTGGCCACCCATCGTCATCCCAGGAGGCATTCCGCTGACGTGGCCACCGTGGCTTGCCCCACCTGGACTGCCACCTACACCGCCTCCTCCGGGAGCTCCGCCTCCGCCGCCAGACTGCTGCTGCTGTTGGTGGAGATCGGTTTGGTTGGTCTCCTCGGAGTCGCTGCACGAGTCGGATGAGTTTTTCTTGGTCGTTCCAGTGCCAGCGCTGCCGTTGCCACCGGTCGTCGTTGATCCGTGAGTTTTGACGTGTTTTGCTAAATGATCACTTCGCATAAATCGCTTGTTACAAACGGGGCATAAAAATCGCTTCTCACCTGTATGTGTGCGTAGATGGCGCTGGAGTTCATCGGATCGGGTAAAGCGCTTGCCGCAGAATAACCAATTGCAGACGAATGGGCGCTCGCCCGTGTGCCATCGAAGGTGAGCCTTCAGGTGACTTGTTTTCCCGTAAACCTTGCCACAGCCGGGAATGTGACAGCTATGAATGTTCTTCTTACGCAGATGAACTCCGGCTGGTCCGAGCCGTTCCGCTTCCTGGCAGTTTGGGCAGTCACAGGTGGCACGGCCGGAATAGCGACGCTGACTGCGAGGAGACGGAGCCTGCGGCGTTGGCGGTGCCGGTGAAGGCGGTGTATGTGGCAAGCCGAAGCTACCGACGCCCTGAGATGGTAGCATACTTTTGTATGTATCCTGCAGCAAGTGCTGCCCGGTGCCAAGCAGGTGTGCCGTATTCGTGAGAGAATGTGTCAGCGTCGAATAGTCGGAACTGACGGCAGCCGAAGCCGCGTAGTTTGCCATTGTAGCGGCATGCATTCCGGCACTTCCCATGTCCAACCAGCCGCCGGCTGCTCCGTGCATATCCCACCAGCCGGAGTTCATGTTATCGGTCTTATGGGCCGTCGCTGCCGAAACGGCATTGAACGGCCAATCGTAAGGATGCCGTGAGTAGACCGACCCAAGAGTCGTTCCCTCGACCTTCCCAAGAATACCGTGCTGCATGTGCGGATTCTCGGCACAAGCCGGCGATGTGGTGGCTCCCGGGAAATACAAGTCACTGCCGTAGGACGGCGTTGTGGAAGCCGAGCATGATGATGTTATTGGGCGACTGTAAAACGAAACAAGTGTCAACAAACAAAAGTGCTTTCGCAAGCAGGGCGGGACGTAACATACCTCGTCGTAAAGTTCGCCATTGGACTAGCGGTCGACGAAGCGGATGAGGCAGACGATGACGACAGTGTCCTCTGATTCGATTGTATCACGTTGCTGGCCGCGCTACTAGTTGCCGCTTGTGGACTTCCAAGGGAGTTCGGCGAATGTGGCCCGGAAGAGATGGGGCTTTTCTTCCACGGATGAAATCCTTTTCCAACGGCAGCGTCAGCTAGTGGTGGTGGTGATTTGTTGGACAGCTTGTTGCACTGTGCTGCCAGCATTGCCAACGGCGTGCCTCTAAGCCCTGGATGATCCTGCAAACAAAAGAAAACAAAACAAAAAAAATCCTCATTAGAACCACGTTGTTCATGCGATGAGAACAAAGCCAATTTCCCTATCGTGAATGGAAACGCCAGACACCAGTTCGGAAGTCATTGTCTGTGCGCGGCAGTAAAACAAGACTCTTCCGAGGATTCACCGCAAACTAATTCAATCGTTTTCTCGCGCAACTCAAAACTCATTAATTCCGATTCTAATTTTTTACCCTAATTTTTCAAACTCCTCTTTGCGGCGGAAAGCTCAGCAGAGCCAAACAAACCAAATGAGCTCTGACAGCAGTGCGAGAATCGGAGCGGGAGGAAGTCATTATTTCCAGGGCACCAACGGAGAGTGAGCGTTGAAAGACAACAACAAAACCGCCGAGACAAGACGAGAATTGACCGGCCGGCTGGTACTGCCGGCGCTTGGCAAAGTTCAGACACGCGGCGTTTATCATTTCGGTGGTTTTGTGGAAGGAATATTAATTCATAATGCGTCTCTCTCACACCCCCACGGTCGACCTTTCCTCCTCTGTTCTCCGTTCGTGGATCCAAGCAGGCGAGATCGATTTTACGACGTTGCTTCCCCCGGTACTTTTGGTTGGCTTTTATTAGCCAATTTCTAGCTCTACTCCTAACCTCATTTACAGCTTCCAGGTTGCCATTCGAGTCGGTTTCAGAGTCGGAACCGCCGGCTGGTGGGGCGAGGAGGAAGACCTTCGTCCGTTCCAGGGAATTGCCGTCAATAAATTACTATTTCAGGCGCAGGTCGACCGGCGGCGGCACTCGGGCTTTTATGCGGGGCGAGATTTATTAAATATTTATACTGGGTCTATTGTGCCCGTGCGTAGTAAAACAATCCTGAAAGGGGTGGGCAAATAACCATAAACAAATCAGCTTGAGTTAACAAGTGTTCACGGGCAACAATGTTGTCTGATGCCGAATGTGATGATGATGAGTTTTTCGAGCGAATGTGACACCTCCGGGCATTGTCACAGGCGAGATTATCGTCATCAGTCTTGAACCAATTTTCGGTATAGTGGAGGTGTGGTGGTGGTGAAAGCCAGACAAGGGTGCCGCAATCGATTGGAGTAACATGCGAAGATCGATTTGTTGATTTGATTAAAGTGGTAAAATCGTTTGCTACTTACGAGTTGGAGATGGAAGAGGAGGGCGGCGAAATGGATTGAGCAGTGGCAAGGGCCATACAAAGTGGTTCAGTAAGTTGACTGGATTGGGGCACAGGGGTTGTGAAGGGAATGTTTTGATAATGGAAAAGCTTTTATATTGTGGTATAATTATGGTGAGGTGAAAGAGCGAGAATCAATTTGCATAGGCGCGATGGGAGCGGGAGGAGGTGTGCGGTCTTCGGCAAGTTGGTTCTTTGAGGTGTGGGTAAACGGTCGGAGATTTGTGTTTGAGGTTCGGCCTGAGCAATAGGTAGCGAAGTGATGTTATGATGGATGATTTTTTGCTAAGTCATTGATACCGTAGCCAGGGTCAGTCGAATAATATGGACACCTTTTTAGGCCTTAAAAAGGACTGAGTTTAAATTTTAAGCGGACTAAGCTGCACCATTCTTGCCATTTTGTCATTTGCAATGTTTTCACAAAAAAAAAAACGAAATAATATTTTACGTCTCATTACTTGTTGCCATAGCAACATGCTGACAGTAATATCGAATGCGTTTTTGTTCAGTTCCAACCAAGTTTCGCACCAGTTTCAACCTAACTGTCAAAACCTTTCTTTATTCGCCTAGTTTCAACGCTTGACTTAGAGCATTATCCCAGCACGGTATTACCAAAGAAGAATGCTCGTTGGTATTACACTTCGAATGAATTGCACTACCGTACTGGGATTTGTTCTCCAAATATCAAAGGGTTCTATTAGCCCTTTGTCTCTTTTAATGAAAATTGCCGGACAGTGGCATAACAAATGTTCCGAGTCTTTTTTTTCCATACCACAAAAGTGACTTGAATCATTTTGAAGTTTTCCAATCACCTTCAAGTGATAGCGGCTCGGACAATGGCCTGTTAAAAGACCAGTATATATGCTTAGATCTATTTTAGAAAGATCAACTAATTTGCGAGTCATAGCAATATTTGGAGTAATGAACCGCTTTGATTGCCTAGCTGTGAAAGTGTTGTTACAATACATTGGAACTTGTTTGCCACTCTGTGGCACACTTTTGACATTTGTACTTTTCGAAGATATAGCCTGGCAGCACTGGAAAATTGACGATTTAGGTTGTTGTGGTTGTTATTTTTATTTGTTTGTTTCGTCACGGAACAGACATAAGTTTAAGAAAAAAAAAACGATTGTAAGTGAACTTTTGCGCTACCTATTTGTTGAGGCTAAATCCTAAGTGGAACAACAGATGAGTAAAGTGATTAAATTTATAAGTTATGACATGAGTTCACTTAGCAGCTTCAATTAATGGCGCATTTTTGGAGCAAATTGGAGGCGGAATAATTTGAAAAAGCAAAATTTCTGCAGCCCCAGGCTCAGCTAACCATAGAGGGACTGAACGGAACATTCGAATCATGGCTGAGAGCCTTCGCGAAGAAGCTGCAGCTGGTTAAACTCCGTTAAAAGATATTTTGGAGCAACATACACAGGAAAACTAGATAAATTCTGTTTTCTTTGCCGGGAAGTGACGTGCTTCCTGGATGTCGCCAAAATCATGCGCAAAAAAATAACTATTTTCTCAATTTCACATCCGTTAGTATTAAGCTGTTCGACGAAGATGCTGAACTGCATTCACGCGTATTGTTTGAGAAAATTATGCTGCATTTTGATTCACATTAAGTGAAAAGGATGCACCGTGTAACTTTTTGTCTGTGGGTAAAAATGATGAAAATCTGGGTATAACTAGTTTGGACTGAATTGTTTACATGTGCAAAATTTCATAACAATCGGTTCAGTGGTTATTGAGATGTCATCGAAACAAGAAGAAAATCGCCGAAGAATTTTGCGGGCCGTCATGGAAAATCCGAGATGGATCGGAAGACAACTGGGAATCACCCATACAACTGTGTCTCAGGTAGTAAAATCGTTTAAAGAGTCCCAGACGACCGAGCGGCGACCTGGAAGTGGAAGAAAATCGAAAACAGCTGACCCTGTGAAGGCCCGGAAGGTGTTGGATTATTTCAAGTGTAATCCGAACCTTTCGATTCGCGACGCGGCTCTGAAGGCAAAGTGTTCCGCCTGGTTCGTTCAGCAAACCATGAAACGAGCTGGGCTTCGTATATTCAAGGTCCACAAGGCACCGAACCGGCGTGATCAACAAAACACGGCGGCCAAATCCCGCGCAAGCTGTATCGGGAGCTATATCGAGAGTGGTTAACGAAACCGATTTGTGTGGTTATGGATGACGATACCTACATCAAGGCAGACGCAAAGCAGATACCGGGGCTGGAGTTCTATGTGGCCAAATCACGGTTTAATGTTCCGGAAGACATAAGGAAGAAGAAAGTGGACAAATTCGCCAAAAAATACTTGCTCTGGCAGGCCATATGCCAATGCGGTAAACTGAGTAAACCGTACATCACAACGGGTACCATCAACAGCGAAATGTACCGCACCGAGTGCCTCCAGAAGCGTCTGTTGCCCTTCCTGCGGTCCCACGGAGGCGAGACATTATTTTGGCCGGATTTTGGCATCATGCCATTACCCGCGATCGACGTTGGATTGGTACAGAGACAATAGCGTTGTTTTTGTACCAAAAACTGCAAACCCCCCATATTCACTAGAGATTCGTCTGGTGGAAAAATTTTGGGCCATAATAAAGGCCAAAGTTCGAAAATCGTCCAAGGTATTTAAGAACGAGCTGGAGTTGAAGAAAGAATGGATGAAAGTGACCAAAGCGGTCGGCCCACCATTGCACAAAATGTAATGAGGGGTCTTTAGGGAATGGTGCGGGCTTTCAGCGATGGAAAGGAAATTGAATAAAGCAATTATGCCGAAACATAATCCATATGTATTTGTTCATTCCCTGAAAGTTTTTTTTGTCTGGTGCATTTTTTCGAGTACAGGTTAGTCCTTATAACATTTTATGTCTTGTGAAAAGTGACAATACTCGTATTGAGCCACTGAGGATGAGCTTGGAAAAAGGAAATCATGGTTAGTCGTCATACACGGAGATATAAATCTCATCACTTTGCAATTCATCCTACTTGAAATAAAACGATATAAACGTGACAGGATTAGTTAGTAATGTTTGTTGTAGTTATTTAACGTAAGCAAACAGTATTAGAAAACAAAACCGATCCTTCAACTGCCCACTTGTTTGATTCATCGTAGGGTGAATATAGGAGCAATGAGATTAATATGGGGGCAGTTTCCCTATGTGAATTCTCATTTTCTATTTTATGTTCTACAGTTTGATGTGGTTATGACTAGGGTCCTTATGCACGGTTAGTATCAGAGTCATTGTTTATTTTCTTTTCAATGAACCTGGTTTTGACTGATAAAGGGGGCGCCTTTGAAGAGTGTTCTCACTCCTCAAAGGGCTTATAAATAGCGGAAACTTTGAATAAAACTCGACTCAATGCCAACAAAATAAACAATGACAACTATAACAACACCGAATACTTCATCATTTCTCAATAAAGGTTGTACGGAATCAAATTGCACCACTTTTAAATGGCTGTAACTTTTAACCCGTTGGGTATTTTCTATTGAAATTGTGGGTGGAATTACTTCAATGTATATTTGTTTACGCTGTGTAAGTTTCACTAGCAGATGTGCAACCTTTGCGAAGATGGATTAGGAAGAACCGCAGCGGCGCAAAGAAATTTTGCGCACGTACCTCGAAAATCCGGATCTTTCTCATCGCTGGGAAGCTGGGAATGGTACATTCAACGGTTTCTCGTGTTTTAAATCGGTACCAAAAAAGTCTGACCATCAATCGGAAAGAAAAAAAGTGGCAAAAATGGATCTCCGTATACGGTTCAGGATCACAAGCTTTCAAGAGGAAGCCCAAAAGTTCAGTTCGAGATGTGGCGAAGAAATTGAATCTAACCAAACCTTTCGTGCAAGATGCGAAAAAACGTGAAGGACTACACACGTACTAAGTCCAAAAGGCACCTAATCGCGATGAACGGCAGAATACCTTAGGTAAAACACGTGCACGGAAGCTCTACACCCAGATGTTGACGAAACCACATTGCCTCGTTATGGATGATGAGACGTATGCAAAGGCAGACTTCCGGCAGCTTCCGGGGCTCCAGTTTTTCACTGCTCATCATAAATTCGATGTCCCTGAGGACGTTAGAAAGCAGCAGATGTCAAAGTTTGCCAAAAAATATATGATTTGGCAAGCAATGTGCTCGTGTGGAAAGCGGAGCACCCCATTCGTGACAACTGGAACGGTCAATGGGCAGGTGTTCCTAGAGGAATGCCTCCAAAAGCGTCTACTTCCTCTTCTGAGGTCACACGATGGTCCTACGATTTTCTGGCCGGATTTAGCCTCGTGTCATTACTCGAAAGAGGTTTTGGAGTGGTACAAGGCTAAGCAGGTCAATTTCGTGCCGAAGCATCTCGCACCGGAACTGCAGCCAATTGAAAAGTACTGGGCCATCATGAAGCAAGCACTTTGGAAGCATCCTAAGAAAGTGAAATCGGAGGAAGATATGAAGAAAAAATGGATTGCCACGCAAAAAAAATTTGGTCCAAATGTTGTACAGGACCTTATGAGTAGTGTAAAGAAGAAGGTTCGTGCATTTGGATATGGAATTGAAATTGAATAAAACAAACATGGGCAAATATTCATAACATGTTTTATTTTACTCCCTGAAAGTTTGAAGATGATTGGTTGAACGGGCGAATTTTGCCGAATATTAGTGTGTGTCGCAATTTGATTCCGTACACCCTTTATTTTCCTGTACTAACTTATCTACTATCTATTTCAGTTTATGAATTAACTGTTCAACTTTACTATAACTATGGCTGCTTTACTTTTTGCATGAATTGCTATCTCTACTATCCCTTTTTTTCTTTTTTATTTTTTTCGTTCACCCTTCACGTCAACATGTCGGCTTGACGTATGCCTCCTTACACCACCGGTTCTTGCATAAAACAATATTAGTCAAAACCATGAATTAAACTTTATTTTAGATATACGATTCGTTTGGAATGCAACAATCCATCATAATAATTTTGATCAGTGCTCCACTGTGCGATGTTATCTGTCTAGGGCTGACAGCAGAAGTCAAGAAGCTTTACACTCTCGTGTGAGCTTTCATCCACGAGATTGACGATTAGGCTTGCAGATTTCAACGTCTTTAGCTAGTAAGAGTAGGAACAAATTTACGGCAGATAAGGATGCTCAGATAGCCGATATCACCAAAAAAATTCCATTCCCCGTCCGGTTCATGTACAGGGTGCGGCAGAAAATAATGCGAAAATTATAATTGGGTTAATTCGTGTAGCTAGTGACTAACTTCTGTCGAAAGTGTATTTGTTTATGTTTACTTTCAAGTGCTGCATCCAAACATTCACCAGTTGTTGCTCGCCCAGAAGAAGCCGAAAGAGATTGCCAAGGTGGTGGGTGCCATTTGGCAACAGTTTACCGCATAAAAAAGTCCCTGCAGGATGGTCCTAAGCAGCGGAAGCCGGGAAGCGGAAGCCGGGAAGCGGACGTCCGCGCTTTGCACGCACACCGAACGTGATCAAATCGGTCTGTGCAAAAATTGCTCGCAACCCGGTGCGTTCCATAAGAAAACTTGCAAAGGAAGCCAATATTTAGGAGAAATCCATGCGGAGAATCATCAAAGAAGACCTGCATGAACTACGAGTGACTCGTTCCAAGAAATTGCTTTCCTTGTTGAATAAGGAAAAAATGATAATCCTGTTCTCCGACGAAAAGCTTTTCAGCATCGATGCTGTGGCCAACAGCTGCACGGACCGGTTCATTTCACCGCAGAATATGGAGAACGTTCCGGAAAAAGGGAAATTCAAATTTCAAAGCAAACATCCGGCTGGTGTCATGATGTTTGGCTTGGTGGCGTCCAACGGTTTGAAAATGCCGCCTGTTTTCATTGATGCTGGAGTTAATATCAATACCGAAGTGTATATCGGTATTTTAAAGGACCAAGTGCTTCCCTGGGTGAAGGCCAACTTCTCCGAGGACCAAAACGTTGTCCTACAGCAGGATGAAGCGCCGTGTCACACGTCCAATCGAACCCAACAATGGTTGAACGATAACATGAAGTTTTGGCCGAAGGATTTGTGGCCCCCTAGCAGTCCAGATCTTAATCCGTTGGATTATTCAATTTGGGCATATGTTGAAGCATGAGCCTGCAAAACATCACACCCTAGTGTGAAAACTCTGAAGTCAACCATACCACGCACATGGCAGTCAATGTCGGAGGACTACATACTCTGGCTTCCGGCGTCGGCTCAAGGATGTTATTAATAAAAATGGAGGATACAATGAATACTTTTGTTTAAAAGGACTTGATAAAGATAACTGAACTCGAAAATGTTGATATTATTGCTTGAATTAGTTGAAAATTGGACTTGAAAGAAATAAGGTCTGTATCCACATTAATCCGGGCACCTTCAAATCATTGTAACTTGTCAATACGGGACCTTGCAAAAACATTGGATTTGCCTAAATCCACTGTTCACGATGTGCTCAAATCATTTTCGGAACGTTTGACGGTGGAGAGGAAACCGAGAAGTGACAAAAACATTGGGCACGCTGATCCCGTCATGGACTGAAACGTGAAAAGGATATTAACGAATCTCTCCATTCGAACGGTGGCTCGTAAAATAGGGATGTCGCCTGGTTTTGTCCAAAAATCAAAACAACTTTTGGGACTTAAGTCGTATAAAGGAAAAACGGTTCCAAATCACAACGAAAAACAGAACTTGGCAGCAAAATCACGGGCTCGACGTTAGTACTGTGAATATTTGACGAAGTTTTCATGCGTTGCTATGGACGATGAAACTTATGTCATGGAGGATTTCAAGCAGCCTCCAGGGCTGGCTTTTTATTCTGCTATGGCCAGAAATGCTTCAGCTGAGCATTTCAGAACGAAGAAGGCATCGAAATTTCCCAAAAAATACCTTGTGTGGCAAGCAATTTGCACGTGTGGCAAAAAGAGTAAATCTTTCGTCACTACAGGCACAATCAACAAGGAGATCTATCAGAAAGAGTGTCTGCAAAAGCGATTGCTACCCTTCATCAAAAGTCACAAAGAAAAACCTTTGTTCTGGCCCGATTTGGCATCATGCCACTATGCTAAAACTGTGATGGAGTGGTACCAATCAAATCAAGTGAACATTGTACCAAAACCCTCGAACCCGCCAAATTGCCCAGAGCTACGACCAATCGAGAGATATTGGGCTCTGATGAAGCGGAAGCTTTCTGGAAAGAATCAAGGAATCAAAGACATCAAACACTTCCAGCAAACTTGGACAAAGACGGTTCCTACGATTTCCGAAGAGTCTGTACAAACCCTAATGGACGGAGTTAAGCGCAAAGTTCGAAAATTTTATGCAAATACCGAATAACTATGTTTTGTCTTCACGAATTGTTAAAACACATCCCATGAATCTGAAATAAACAACTACGACGGAAATATAATGCGAAATTCATGTTTTATTCATGTTTTGAGGTGTCCGGATTATTGCGGATACAGACCTTAGAACAAATTTTCGCATTATTTTCTGCCGCACCCTGTATTTGACGCTGCAAATTTTCTAGACTTCTTTAAACAAAATTTCAATTTAAATCTTAGTTTCATTTAAAGCCAAAATAGGCTAGCGAACGGCTTCATCCCCCTGGACCCTATTCCAAGCACGGGGTAAACGATTACTTGCAATACTCATTTTTTGCAGTATGGTGCATCATCTAGTGAAACATCATACGGCAAAAAATGAGCGTTAACTCTGTGCTTATAATACGGTCTCGGTGGATAAAGCCGTTCCCAACACCAAAAAAAAAAAAAATCAGGTAATCAGTGGAAAATATCCACTAGAAATTCACTTAACTTTCATGTGATTCAGGAAATGATTAGTCAAGGAGAATTTCTTTTTCCATACCACATTCATATAAAAGTCACTTATTTTAGTATTGAAAAATATCTACATGTGTTTCTAATAGTAGCTAAGTGAAATATTTTTTGCTTATGATGAAGATACGTTGTGATGATTTTTCGCAATTTCAATCAAGTGTCAAGTGTCAGAAAATGAATTAATCACAATCACTCATGGTGTAAGAATATACGCACTGAAGTTTTCTTCGAACAGCTTAGGAATAATTACAACAGTTTCCGATCCATGCGAAGGCCCAATCCACAGCTGTGTTCGAAAAAAAATCAAATCATTATTCAAATTCATCTTCAAAAGAGCTGACTCTAATTTCACAGCCCGGGGCTGCATGCCATCGTCTTTCAAACATTGTAACCAAACTAATCAATTATCATCGGGCACGCAGTTTTCACGTTCCCGGAGCAGACTTTAAGACCACCTGAATAACGTGAACTCCCGTCCCGAGCAATTCTGGATGCATCGATTGGGAAACTGCTTAAAATTCATCTCTAATTGTTCCCATCAATGGCCAAGAAGTGGAAATCCGAGCTCCCATCATGCGACAGCGCTGCTGCTGCCACTTACAAGACGAGAGAGCGTTCTCCGACCAAGTTGCGTGTTTTAATTTTAACAGCAGCTAATTGACGTCATTTTTTCTCGGACTTTGAAGCATTTTTTCCATCTCTTGTCGCGGCTCTGCAAGTCAAGTGCAGCAGCAACTTTGTAATACCATGCCGTGTTATTGTTTACGTCCTCGCCTTTGGGAAGATTCCTCCGGTAACACTCGCAACAGGTCGTCGACCGCTCACTCGGGATCTACGTCTAAGCTGGAGTTGTAGTCCGAGTATTGTTCTGCGAATTCTAGTAGCAAGTGTACATACATATTCCAATGCAATCGATGACAGACAGGCGTTTAGCGATGACCTGTTATTATTTCAGCGCGGAGGGGCTGTACATTGTGTGCCTGGCGAAATGACGGACCGCTGGTTTTAATTATAGATTTTTCCTTGTAATTAAGAGTGTAGTCATCACACGAACAGACCCGCTGATATGAGTTATCTATGTGAGGCATCTGACACCCCGGCGCGATTGTTCGATTACTCTTGGACATGTCCGCACAGTCAGTGGCGTGCGTAGCCTGGTAGAGAAGTTGATATGCGAGCCAACCGAAATTCAACTCCAATTAGCCGGGCGCTCAAAGGGTTCGGAATGTAGCACCCGCACTCTACGTAAATTGTCCGAAATCGACGACCTTAATTGAGGGTTGAATTAATTAAAGCAAGTCCATCCTTGGAGCCGTCGGGCTCAGTTGAACCCCTGAAGGGGGAGTCAAATTGCACCTTCAACCAGTGCGAGAGCAAAGGGGGATTCAAAGTACGTGTGCGCAAAACGGAAAGCCGATAATTAGCGCCATTATTGGCAGAGCTCTGTTCGTGGTATCTCCAGGGTTCGAGACGGGAGGGAGTCGGTTGCAATTATTATTTATTTGATCTTTTAATTTGCCTCGGTGTGCTCCCGATCCTCCTACATCCACCCTAATGGTACCCACTGCAAGCACGCATAACACCCTAAACCGGACGGGTCTTCTCTTCGGGTGAGTGCTATAAAATGTGTTAATGATTTTGACTTTCCAACAACGAGTGGCTCCGAGAAAGTGTCGGAACGCAGCGGGCCTGTAATTATGAAAGTGCACTTTCGACCTTTTTCGGATCGCTCTATTATGGGATCGTTAAATTGCTAACGAGGTCCGAATGGCTCGAATTTACGGTGACGAATTCCCCCGCCTTTCTTGGAGACACAACGAACCCTTGACGAGAAGCTACGCAGCGCCATTAAAAGCTCGTAAATTTGTCACCTCGAAGGTAACCGTGGAGCAGCCATCACAAGTCGGTAGGCCTGAAATTGAGGCCGAATAAAACAAAACTAATTTGTCATAATGCCATTAGTGTGATCGGCGGCCATTCGGGGGCGGGGTTGGTCGTTGTTCATCCGGTTTACACCCTTCCCCCGTCCGTTCGCAACGCACCTCTTTCCGCTCTACCATTGACGAGCAGCTTGTCCGGAGGTGACAGTCTAGAACCACGTGAAAAAGCTAAATTGAGCTACATTATGCAGATGCTTATCAGTGAGCGGTGTTGTTCGTCCGGGCTCGGGTGATGGGTTGATCAAGACGCCCGTCGATTATATTGTCGTGGCGGGGTGATGACGATGTTGATATGAAAGATGAGCACAGTTCAAAGAATTATGAAACAACGTTTGATGAATGCAACGTTATTTACAGTAACGGACAAAACAATAAGGCTCTTATGAATCATGTTCGATATCAAAATAAATAGTAAGATAATAAGATTCATCAAAATGTGTGCTTTTTTCTGTGGAACTTTCAAACTTTGTTGAATGTAACGTTATTTATATCCCTATAGTTACCCATTAGGGTCATCCCAAACATCGAATCAGATCGAAATCTTATTCTGGTAATTATCCCAAAACTTGTGCTTAATAGCTTGCAAACTCGAACTGCACTGGCCCTTTGAAATTAATGTGGAATTTACTATCAAATAACCTAAATTTTTCATCTCATTCTTCTTTATATTTGGCCGTTGATGGTGCCGGTCGTTATGTACTGCTTGCTGAATTTTCCGCACTCACAGATCGCCGGCCACACCAAGTACTTCTTGGTAAATTTTTCGACCCTCTTCTTCCGGAACTTCTCCGGAACATCCGGGCGGGACTTGCTGAAGAAAAACTCCAGGTCGGTGTTCTTCTTGGCGTCCGTTGTAAAGTACGTCTCGTCGTCCATTACGATGCACGACGATTACGATGCTGCACCGACCACTCGCGGTACCTGGCTTCCTGTCGCGGGATTTGGCTATCGTATTTTGTCTATCAGTTCAGTTAGGCGCCCTTCTTACCTTGAAGACATGAAGTCCGGCCCGCTTCATTGTCTGCTGGTCAAACCAGACGAAAGAACTGACCTTCTTGGTTACGTCCCGAATCGAATGGTTCGGATTGTGCTTGAAGTAATCTCCACCTTCCTTGCGTTCACCGGGTTGTTCGTCTTCGCTTTTATTCCACTGCCAGATCACCGCTGGGTCGTCTGGGTCCCCTTGAACGATTTTACCACACGGGACACGGTCGAATTGTCGATTCCCAACTGTTTCGCAATCCACTTGCAGGAATGGTTTGAATTTTCACGACCGCGCCCATAATTTTTTGTCCAAGCACTTCATGCTTGGAAGCCATCTCGATAACCACTTGACAGATTGTGACGAAATTTTACTTATTACACTATAAACTAGTTTTACTCAATATTTCATCAATTGTTAGAAGTGAAATAAAATGTTATACACAAAAGAAGGTGTTGCATTTTTGCAAGTACAATCTTTACACCTGCACAGAAAAAAAAAGAAATTTAAAAGGCGCGTAAAATTTCCCTTGGTTTGATTTTAAGCCAATGGAAGTCTAAACAACGAAATTGTTTGTAATATTGCATGCCCTATACAGCATTTTTGGCAATCTTTCATACAACAGACTAGTTTTAGGCGTTATCTGACTTAAATTTAAAAGAAATATCCCATTAATTTCAGCCAAATCTAGCAATCTTTTTATGAGCATTAAATAATGAAGAAAATTAATTGTTTCTTTCATACTGAGTGCCACGTTAAAAAAAGGTCAAGAAGTATTTGCTGACAAATCCTCGTCGGAGTGCCCTTCAACTGACAAAAGATCTAAATCAGATCGCAGTATCCGACGAATCCTTAAAAAGGCTTAACACCAAGCCTGTCAAGATCCAAAAAGTACTAAAAAGTATTGGTTCTTCAGAATGTTGTTGAGGCGTGAGCACAAGCTCATTTTGGTTCAACACCTTGGGTTTTCCAACAGGACTCCGTACCGGCTCATGAAGCGAAACAGACTTAATTGTGGGTTGCTGAACATTTTCCAGGAATCAGTTCTAACACGGAGTAACCAGCGAATTCGTCTGACTTGAATCCAATGGACGTTTCTGTGTGGTGTATGTTGCAGGCCAGAGTCTGCTCTAGAAAACATGTAAGTTTGTACAACCTGAAGAGACATGTAATGGCTGAATGGGATGTAATACCAGAAGAATAACATTTGCCTTAAAAAAATGGATAAAAATTGCCGATTTTTCATGGGTTCACCTTCACCCGCACTGACAAAACTACCCATGCAGCATCAATCATAGTAACCCATGATTCAGCAGACAAAATTTGACAGCTCTATCAGTCGAACTCTAACCGTGATGGCAAAAACAGTGAAGCAACTCCGTTCAGAAGTGTGTGCGTTCAAAGAACGGCACCCCACCGCGTCGAAAACGGACATCGTGCGGCACATTGTGGACGCCGGATACGCCCGTTCCGGCATCTACAACATCTTGGCACTATTAGACAACAATCAGAGCATCGAAAGAAAGCCCGGTTCAGGACGGCCGACGACCCTGACCGACAAGAAGCTCCAAAGGATGCTGAAGTGGCAGACATTCGGTCGGGAGGTCGGTTCAACTGGCCAAACAGTGAAAAAGTACCTGGCGAACATGAAAATACATGTCAGGAAGCGGAAATCGCGTCCACTGGTTTCGGAGCTGCAGGCAATGACGCAGCGGCAGCGGCTGAATAAGATGGTCAACTCGATTTTCCCGGCGAATCGCGTCGTGGCGGTGGTGATGGACGACGAGACCTATCTCACCCTGGATGGCAACGACTGGAAGGGCACTTCGTATTTTACTTCCCCCACGAAGGAAGTGAGCTCCGAGGGGAAGTTCATTTCACACACCAAATTCCCCAAGAAGGTGCTGCTGTGGCTGACAATCAGCGAGAAGGGGATGTCAAAGCCGCTCTTTTTTCGCTCCGGACTGGCCGTGAACGGGGAAATTTATAGCACGAAATGCCTGCCGGAAGTTGCGTCGTTCATCAAGAAAAACTATAAGGGTGAAGACGCGGTGTTCTGGCCGGATCTGGCGTCGGCCCACTACTCGAGGCGATCGTTGGAGGAGATGGAGCAGCTGAATATCGATGTGGTACCCAAGTCAGCGAACCCACTCAACGTCCCCCAGCTCCCATCGAGAATTTCTGGGCCAACCTGAGGCGTAAGATCTACGCCAATAATTTTGTCGCGAAAACTGAGGAGGAATTGATAAATAAAACGAAGAAAGAACTCAAAAACATGCCTACACGCATGTTTTCGTCTGCCATGGCGAATGTTCCGGTTAACTGCTGACAAGCCGCTCGCAAGGGCGTAGCATTTTTTTGCCAGTAAGCTTAAATAATTTCCTTCCATTGGAAATTTATCAAAAGCAATTATCCGTCTTAGCGTTTTTTTTATCACCATCCGAAAAAAAAAGTCCATTTTTTTAATGCAAACGTTACCTAGGGGCAGCATTCAATGCGTCTTATGATCGTTTGAAGCAGGTTATAGGTTGAATTTAATCGATAATTTTTCAAAGAACGAACTGTTTCAAGTGAATTGGTGTGAATTAGAAATACAAGGTTTTGTTTTATTGAATTTACTTGTCGTTTTAAATGTAGCACTTCAATTGCTGAACCCTGTACGTAATTCCGAACATCATATCCTCACTTTTGTACTCAGACAAATGATGAATCATGAACATCTGTCATTATTTTCCAGTGTTTTAGATCATTTAATAACTTCTTTAAGTTCGGTGTAAGATCAACCACCTTAACAGTTTACTTTTCTACCGTATTCACAAGCGTCAAAGCCATATTTTAGCTTATAGCCTCAAAGCATGAGCTGAAATACTGAGGGACAGAGTGATGGCCGACGACCGGCTGAACTTCAACAGCCACGTAGATTATTCTTATGAGAAGACGGTGATCATGCTGAACTGCCGTGGACCAAGCAGCAACAAGAGGCATCGTTTAGCTAGCGTTTCATCGTTGATACTAAGGTACGGAGGTCAAGATTGCAGGACTGGTCACTAAGCGGAATTAACTGAAGGCAGTATCCGTGATTGCTGGAATGATCTCAAGCGGTATCACCCTCGCACAGGATCAGGATAGTGAGTGTTACCAGCGGAGAAAAACTAGAGGTGTAAGGCGGTTGGTGAGAGTGGAGTCTGTGACCGGAGTGGCAGCAACAATGGGGTATGTAGGACTAGAGGACACGCAGACTTAACTTGTGATCAAAAAGTTCCGGTAATTTTCAATTTAAAAAGCCGCCTTTTTTTGGAAATTTTTGTGGAGAGGGCACACAGGTGATATCTTAAGGGAGAGAAAATCTTATTTTGGTTTGGCACGGTTTGGTTGGCGAAAAAAAACGCGGCTTACCGGAAAAAAAAAACCGTGGGTGTGTGTGTTGGCGGCAATGAAAGGGGGGGCAGCCAAAACACATTGGGCGCAAAAAAAAAAGGCGGGAAGCGCGGGCGGCGGGCGACCCACCCGACGAAGACCCGGGCAAAGCAACGCTCCAGGGAGAGAGCGGCACTGGTGGTTTTTTTTTTTTTTTTTTTTATACCGATTTTGTCGAGTTGGGTGAACAGAAAGCATGGATTTTTATCTGGCAATGGTTGCTTCAGGAATTACCTGCATCGGTTTGGACACGCAGTGTTACCCGCATGCCCGGAATGTGGATGCGTGGAGGAGACGTTGGAGCATGTCAAATGTCCAAGATTCGAGGTCGTGCGTAGAGAGATGCCCGTTTTAAAGGGGTGAACCACACAGAATTCCACAGAATGCGGAAAAATCAGGTGAATTCGCAACGGTGAGATGCTCACCGAGGTGAAGAATGATCCAAAAGCTAGCAGCTCTTCCTATAAAGAGCTAATTGAGAAAGCCATGGGTTACGCGGTGGAAGTCCGGAAGTGACACTCCACTACAAGGACTTGGGGAGGTTGATTCGGAGGAAGAAATAAGGTTTGAAGCTCAGATGTCTATCCACATGATAAAGGGGCCTTGTAAAACACAAGTTGCGGCGATTAAGCTTCCAACTGAAGCACCAAACATCGCTCTAAAGATCGGGAGAATAAAAGTAGGCTGGGCGATGTACCCGCTGAGTATTTCTCTGTGCTTTAAGGGCCAAGAGTTCGCACCACGTTTCGCGAAACTGTAAAGGACCGGACAGGAGCAGATTATGCAGAAGATATAGGAAAGATAGGCATAAGGCGCAAGATTGCAGAAACCCACCGGAGTGCCTGATGTCCGGTCTTCAAACTGGCATATGGCGTACCTCAAGTATGTTTTAATTGTGTAAAGTACGTAATTAATTAAAATGTTTTGAAATGGAAATATCTTCTCATCAACATGAGACCCCAGTAGTGGACAATAATTTCTGCTAGAACCAAAAATGTAAAGAGGAAGTATTGATAGGTCCGTAAGATTATGGCAGGCTGTGAAGTTGAAAAGAAGCAGTTGAAATTGAGCGGAGGGCTATTTGGATTCCTTGAAGTTCTCTGCAGAACATACATGAAGTTGTCTGGACCCTAGCAGCACACTTGTTGCAATCCAGTTGATGTTACTGCAATGCTACTCAATTAAGTCACAATCAAGTCGCTATAACCAGATATGGCGGTTTTGTGATGCTTGGGCAGAACATCCATGAGGTTCTCTGAAGAATTTCCCTGAAGTTCTCTGAAGAACTTCCCAGAACTTGTCAGAAGAACGTACCAAAAATACGCATATTGGGGTAATCAGCCTCTTATGTGCACTGGCGGTATACATTCATTACATAGTTCACAGGCAGATCAGCGCCACGCAGTGAAATAATTCTGAACTATGAAGTCGACCCTCTGGAAGAGGCCGAATGGCCTCTATCAACCAACCATCTTTGTCGAAGACGCCAACTTGCTGTTCGTCAAGGATTTCGAGATTCAGGTTATAAAGTAAGTTTACATGAAACAACAAACATGAAACAACAAAGGTCAATGCCCTTATATTATTTGAAACCATCACCACCAAGGGAATCTGTGCATGTCGGGGGTTTACTGTACTTCTAGAGCATTTACATTTGTGCTGAGGTAGTTATTTGAGTAGTTCTTAAAAGATATCAAAAAATTTCCTCAAATTTGTGAAGAAAAATGCAAATCGCATGAGGTTTAAATACGATTTTCGGTAGTTTTGGGACCCAAGCTAACGGAAACAGGCATGGAGCTCTGGGTCTAAAAATCCTTGTCGACCAGTGTTATCAACTCGACATTGGAAGGACAGGTAGCGTCCGAAGGAAATACGACTCCACAACTTCTGAAACAACTGGTACTTTTTGCTTTCAATGGAACATATAAAGGGCGCCGAAAAAAAAAATCACGTATGCATTATAGGAAGGCCAGGTCTGTGGAACTGGAATTTACGTAGAAGGAACAAACAGAAGACTATTGTTTCGACGTTTGAACGAAGTAAGTATCGCGGGCGCAGAACTCACAGTAATTAGCGTGGCTATGGATGCTGTTGCAGAAAGTAGTTTGACGGACTAGGTAATTTATACGGATTCCCGATACGCTTGTGAAATGTTGGCTATAACGAGAAAACAGGACGATCGCGAAAAAATATTAGAGGAAATTATAGCAGCTGCTGCAGAGTGGAGAGTTTCATTTCAATGGATACCAAGTCACATTAGAGCAACAAGAAATGGTTGTCCGAACCAATTATCGAAAACAGGTGTTACTAGTGTACAAGTAAAGACTGTATTCGATGAAATTTGGACACACGCAATTGTTCGTAACTTTTTAGCGTGTGGGTAAAAAATATTGAAATTTTAACTGAATTTTTTTCTTGTGTTGTGTGTTGTGATGGGTTTCGTGAAATCGGTGGGGTTTGGGGGTGGTGGGGAAGAATGGGCGCAAAATTTTGGGTTCGTCGAACCCGCCTCGGTGGGGAAAAGGGAGCCACTGACACGGAAAGAGAAAAGGGGGAAAAACGGGGCAGGCGGGAGGCGGGGAGGGACTTGAGCGTTCTCGGGGTGTGGGGGGAGTTTTTTGGGGAAAGAACTGTGTGGGGGGGGACGGGACGGCGCGAAGGGGGGCATTGGTGGGGAACGGCCCGCCCCTGGCGGGGGGGGGGAGAAGAAACGTCGAAAAGTCTTGGGGGGGGTGGGGTGCAGCGCACGCCCGGGGGAATAAGGAAACTACGAATCCTTGTCTGGCGTGGGTGGGGTGGTTTGCTGGCGGCGCAGGAGTTAGATGTATGATGAGTCAACCCTCCAAACACTCCGGAACTTCGCCCAATTGAAAAATTTTGGGGATGGAGGGAGGGTAATCCTAAATAAAGGGTAGGGTTTGGGGGGGGGGGGGGGGTTAACTTTTTTTTTTTATTAGAGTGTTTTTTCTTTTTTAATAGAAAATTGATTATCTTATAAGGGTGAATAATGGATTCTAAAGAGCCAAAATTCATCAAAAATAGATTATTGGTATGAGGAGTACGCCAGGAACAAAGGACATACATTCTTCCACATCCAACAAGAGTTCAGGCCAAAACCATAGTTTTTTGGTCTTCAGCTAACTAATCAACAAATTCGCCTACTCAACCGTTTAATGGCCGGTCATGACTGGTCAAAATTTTCGGAAAGACTAGATGAAGCTTACACAAAGCTTACGCCGTAATTGCGAAATATATGAAGAATTGGAGACAGCAGAACACATAATCCTTCATTGTGCAACATACAGAAACATTCGTTTGAACGCTTTAACAAGCCAGCCGACTTGTTCAATACAAGCAACGTTTACAAGGAAGAGACAGATTTTGTGCAAGAAGCAGCTTTTGATTTGTGAAGCCTTAGCCGCTGATCGTCAACAGAAACAATAGGGCATATAGTTATGGCAACTGGCTCTGAATTTGGCATGTTTTGTTTGGAACCAGAAAGAAGGCATCATCACAATGTTTCTTCACCATAAGTAATATTTTGAATTTAAATGTAATTTTGATTTCAATTTAAAATTGTGTTTAGAGCAGTCAAGTAAATTTACATCTTCGAATATTTGAACCGAACGGGGACTGGACCTTTCGTGGTGATACCAGCAATCTGAGGATCCTTATCTGCCGTGAATTTGTTTCTACGATTATTGGCAAAATACGTTGAAATCCCGAAGCCTCATTCTACATCAATCTCGTGGACGAAAGCTCACACCACAGTGTAAAACATGTTGACTTTTGCTAAAGACAATTGATTAGCCCTGGACAATTGAAACAAACAGCGAAAATGACTCCGACGACGGTTCGTCGAGTGACCAAGCGTTTTCAGTACATCGTCCGTTGTTTATTACACATTTTACGCGCCTCATATGTTGCGATCAGTTGGGTTGTTTCTGGTCATCAGACCGGCACAGCCATCGAAAAAAAAACTGTCAGTCTTAGTCTATTGGCCCGGTCGGTCGTCTGCTGTAAGGTGGCTGAATGCGCCAAATCATCGCGTCTACCGCAGCAGTTACCTCTTTTCGGCTCACGAGCCCCCAACTCCTATTGTTCTACCGGACGGCGGGTGTGCAAAGTAGAAGGAACACCGAGACCGGTAATCGCGAAGAACGGGAGGGGAGGAAGGTTAATTAATCAGATGAAGTTTCAACGAACGCGCGGACAAAGGCGTCTTCGTCGCCGAAACAATGATGTGTCGGAAGTTTGAGGAGCCAAAAAAAAAGCAAAGAAGCGCCGCCAAACCAGCGATTTAGTCGTGATGAAATCCAATTTTTCAGGCACTTGATGATGATTCAATTACCGATGAGCGACACTTGGTGTTTTTTTTTTCGTTGTGAGAAAATCGAGGGCAAAAGTGGGCCAATCACTCAAGTGCACGAACGTCGGAGTGCTGAAGGATGGATTTTGGGAATTGGCATTTCGCGGCGGTGGCGGTCTGATTTGGATCGCAACACTTCCAGGAATCAAATTGCATGTACGACCCTCGTCTAACGATCCTCGTGCAAGGATCCACCAAAATCCCCACGAAAAGAACACATGAAATGAGGTGATCTCGTGTGTTTTGTGATGTAAGAACTGACTCGGTTCTGTCTTGTTTTCTTCCCACTGCGATGCGATGCCGAGTAAGTTTGATGGTGGTGGGTGCAAAAAGAGCACTCGAGATGCCGACCGTTTTCGAGCATCGGAGAAACTAACGAACCCAAACTGAAAAGAATCTTTTCAACTCTGGCATCCTCAATCATCTCACCCCGGACAGACTCGAGATCCGAAGAAGAAAAAAACGTCAATCATAACCTGCCAGGAACGATCTTTTTTAATAGCCCAAAGAACCATGCCGACAGCTTAGGACCGAACTCTGAAAATGTCAATGCATGATAGAAGTAATAAACGCGACGGCAACTCGTGCTAGTCGGATACTCCAGAAGGAAAGCAATTATTCGCTCGATGGAAATCAAACTCTTTCCCACAGCAATCAAATCAATTTTCCCTTTTCGATTGTGTTGCAGGCGGCGGCGGTAGCAGTCCGATTTGGATCAATTTTCTTCGACGAAGCCAGTGGAACTGAGGAATATTGTAATTGCCATCACAGTGCACTAATTAGCCTTCAATTTCGTATCGAGTGACATACGGAACGCGAGTTTTTTTTTCCTAGTTGGGAGGCCCATGTCTTCATTAGCGCTGTCTTAATTGGCGTTGCCAATGGGAAGTGTGTATGTGTGTGCTGAAGTTCCGCGCTGGAGACTTCATCAGGTGCCCAGCGCCACAGTTGGTTGGGAATTCCACCTCATCGCATAAATAATCGCCTCCGCGCTATAATTCCCCATAATGCAATTAGAAATCCATTTGTCACGACGCGCCGCTGACTATGAGTTAAAGGCCGTAATCTGGAGGTCGTGGCCGCGTTGCCGGTGGTTTTATTGCCCCAGGTCACCTCGTGGGTGCTTGAATAGGGCTTAGGTGCTCGTGCAAACGATCGTTCGTGTTGAGGTGCACAGTCAGGGCTGGTGCTAGAGTGTTTGTGAAGGTTAGAGGTCACTGCTGTAGAAGTTGTTGTTCAGCCGATCTGTTCTAGACGAGCGCGATCAAGAGTGACTGAAAGCTGTATGTTTAGAACTGAGGGAGGCGTTTAAAAAAACCTATTCTGTTTATTTTTAAATCGTCTCAGCTTCTCTGTTTTGAGTTCTACAAGACTCGCATGACACTGTCAACACCGGGCACGTCCAACCGGTTGAATCTCTCTCTCTCTCTGGTTTCATCGTTTGCCGCAGGGCGGGTGCCATTGACGGACCATTAGTGCCCAGTCAGTCGGCCTCTCTTGGGGGGACCTCACGCATCCAAAGCTCTGCAATAAACTAATTAAAATTGTTTCAATGTTGCAACAGAATCTGCAGTCAAGCTCTCCTCTTCCAGGAACTCGTCCATGGCGTTGTTTCGATGCTCCCTTGGCTCGTTTTATGGTGATTATTTTCATTCATTACTGCAGATCAATTGGCTGGTAGTCCAGCAGCAAGCACTTCCAACCTTTCCGGCAATTGCGTTGCGCAACATTGACTCGTTAGTCCGGCTGGAGGAAAATCCTGTCCGAAAGCGACACCGTCTTTTAAACACCGAATCGGCATTTACTTTGACAGTTCTTTGTTTACAAACAGATCCACGTCTACCGTCGAGTAGAGTAAGGCATGATTGGATCTTCCCGCAGGGAACCGTGCACGGATCGTTTCGCTGGGTTGCGTGTACGGTCCGATCCATTACCCGGAATGTTGGAGCCAATATCGGGCGCAACACGCGATCCTCAGTGACGGTGGTAGTTCGCATCCATTATGGTTTCACCTCTTTCAGCAGAGCGCTTCTCAACTGGGGATCATCGGTTCTTTGACGCATGCAGAGACAGAGTGCTTACATCTCGCTGCATCGCCACGGACTACATTGTAATACTGCAGTGCAAGAGGGGGAAAAAAGCGTGAATTGGTGGCTAATCTTGTGCCTTTTTAACGCTATTCGGTGCTTTCTACCTACACAGCCGGAGCAAGGGGGATAGAGAGAGTAGGTAGTGGAAAAGGTCGGGAGGAGGAGAAGGAGAGATGTGGGGTGGGGGGGGGGGGGGGGGAAAGGACATACTTAGAAAATTAAACCGAACTCGGTTGAATTTCAACCGAGTTTTTCTCTGCTAAACGCTCGGTAGTCTGTTCGGTTCGAATTGGAACAACCAAGTTCTCGTTAAATTTTTACTTTCTCGCAATCTGTCGAATTTACCGAAAAACTCGGTTGCCAAAAATAAATCCAATCAGCAATAGCCGAACATCGATTTACTCAAATATTACCGAACGCTGTCAAACAAACCGACTTTTATGTTGCAGTTACGGAATTCGGTTCTTTTTGGCAGAGCTGGAATTTTGGTTGAAATAGCTTCGAATTTCATAGTAATAAAACCAGTTTTGTCAGTTACATTGTTTATTGGTGCAAACAATCCTCATACATTACTAATCGTGCATCCTCCTGTTGTAGTCTCTCGGTATTTTTTTTTTCATATTCACCGGACAAAAAAAAACACAATACGGAGAATTTTCGCAAAAAGACATTCTTCGCGCACAAGCGAGAAAAAATGGCCGACGATTTTAAGGCCTTTTCGAATCAGCTAAACTAACCGAGTTTTTCGATAGCCGCCGCGGAATTGACTCGAAGAGAAGTGTTTGAAGTTTAAGAATATTCAGCGAATGCTCGGTTCAGTTAACGAGTTTTCTCGGTTTTCGTGTACCGAACTCTTGAAAATCCCTGCTTTACCGTACTGTTCGGTTCATTTTTCATTTTATTTTTTATTTTTATTTATATAAACGATTTATTCGGTTTCTTGTTGGTAACCGATGTGGTTCGGTAGAAAATTGAACCGAATTCGGTGATATTTTCTAAGTGTGTATCATTGGACCAACTCTCGAAAATACTGCCCGACTGCTATGATGTTCGATAACTTTTAGGTTCGACTGCTTTGATTTCAGTGAAAAGAAAACGGAAAATAATTCGCACATAAATATTGTCAAAAATCAATGTGAAAATTCATAGAAAATGTTTGTGTATATTTTGAAATCTAAGCATATTTGAGCTAAATTTTCGATGTTAAGTAACAATCGGTATATTTCTCAAAAAAATACATAGGATTGTATCGAAAATAAACTGGCAACGTTTATGATGCGCTCACACATAACAAAACTTTCGGTCAAAGCGTACCTCCATTCAACGCGTTCATCCGTCAACAACTTGATCAGCTTCTTAACTTTCCGTAGAGAGTGACCGTTTTCGAAATGCCACAAATCAAAAAGAGCGTTAAAATTGAAGTGGTGGACACGTGACTTCGTGAGAAAGATATCTCGATGAACAGCATCACAAATTGGTTTGGAACTCATCACCGCAGCGCCTCTTCTTCGATGAACTGCCAAGAAGAGGAAGAAAACCTGACCCTAAATTGGATCGGAAGGAGGTCAACCTCATCATTGGAAACAGATCGATGTCAATTCGTGATTTGGCTATAAACGCAGGCAGCTTTGTCGGAATCGCGCAAAGAATCGAGAAACGCAACAGCCCAGAGACTTGTATGAAGCAGAAAATTGCAAAACGAATTGCTGAACATAAATCCAGGTCGGAAACCAAAACCAGAAAGTTAAACAGCCGACTTTTTCAACGAACGTCTGCCTCCGTTTTGATCGATGACGAAATATATGTGAAAGAGGACTCCAGAACGCTTCCAGGACCGCAATTATACACCAAGTTCATCGACAAAGGTGTGAGCATCTCCAAGGAGTTGTTCGAGGTGGAAAAATTTGGCTAGAAGGTATGGCAGGTAATTTGTTCAAGCAGCTCCAAGTCATCGATTTTCTACACTAAAAGTACGATCAATGCCAAAGTTTACCGCTGGCAGAAAAGGATGCTTCCGTGATACAAGCAGCGCGAGGTCCCTCCTTTGTTTGGGCCCGATTAAGCGTCAGCCCATTACGCCAAAACGACAGTACAATGTATGCAAGAAAATGGAGTAGAGTTCGTTGAGAAAGATACCAATCCTCCCAATTGTCCACAGCTGTCCAATTGGACGCTACTGGGCTATCGTCAAGCGCAACTTCAAGAAGAGTGGTAAGGAGTGCAAGACCATGGAAGAGTTCAAAAAGAATTGGTCTTCTTGCCCAGTAGGCATCAGAAGATGTTAAGACGACTTACCACACAAACCGTTCAACCTAGTTTTACAGCATTTTGCTTCAGGTGTCAGTTATTGTTTACAAACAGAATGGTGTATTTGAATTTATTAGGATCAAGGAAAATTTTGTGAAAAATGTACAAGAAAGAAATCCTCAGAATTAAAGCCACTAGAGTGGAGCGAAGCAAGAAACTGCTTAGTGAACTAAAGAAAAAGCCCATAAGCATGCTGTTCACGAACGAAAAGCTCTTTAACTGTCGACATCGTGTCCAACAGATGCACCAACCGGAATATACGTTAGAAGAATCTCATATACCTGAGAACGTAAAGTTCACGTTTTGGACCAAGCATCCAGCAGGTGTGATGGAGTGCAGATTGGTTGCTTCCAGAGACAAACAAAAAATTGACACCGTTTTCACCCAAGCTGGCCTAAAACTGAACTCAGATGTGCACTTAGGTATCCTTAAGGATCACGATTTGCCTTGGATTACATCTACCTACGGCAAGGATGCTAATATTGTGTTCCAGCAAGACGGAGCCCCTGCCCACGCGTCAAAGAAAACCCAAATGTGGATGAAGATCCAAGCAACATGCCCCAATTCGGGTTTAAAAAGATGTGGCCTAGCTTGCCTGCCTTAAATCCTTTGGATTTCAGTGTACGGGTGAACATTGAAGCAGCTGTATGTGAATATCCTCACTCGAACTTGAACTCTCTAAAGACTTCCCTTACAAAGCGTTGGAGAGATATGTCATCTGAATAAAGGGTGTCCACGATGAAATTGCCACACACAAAATTGATTCGCAAAATTCGAGTTTTCATCCGATTGCCATCAAATTTTCAGGGATTGAGAAATAACTATTAAACTTCATTTTACCATTTTATTCGTATTTTATTTACAGTCCATACGCAAATGCCCGCACCTTGGCCTTAACCCCGGCCATAAGATTCTGCACAACCTGTGAATCAACCGTTTTTTGCATGTAAACCCATACGTTCTTCAGTTCCTCGACTGTCTTCAATACCTTAGGTCGTTTAAGAAGGTGCTGCTTCATAATCGCCCAGTACTTCTCGATGGGGCGGAGCTCCGGAGTGTTGGGAGGGTTGAACATTTTCGGCACGAAATTGACCTTATTGTCCGCATACCACTTCAGCACGTCTTTGAAGTAGTGGCATGAGGCCAAATCCGGCCAGAAGATTGTTGGGACGTTGTGGGCCTTCAGGAGAGGAAGCAGCCGCTTCTGGAGGCACTCTTTTATGTACACCTGTCCGTTCATCGTGTCCTGGGTCACGAAAGGTGCACTCCGCTTCCCGCACGTGCAGATGGCTTGTCAAACCAGGAATTTCTTCGCAAATTTGGACATCTTCTGAGTGCGGACATGCTCCGGAACACTGAACTTATCCTTGGCCGTGAAAAACAGGTTGCCGGGGATCTGTTTGAAGTCGGCCTTCACATATGTTTCGTCGTCCATGATGCAGCATTCAACTTTCGTCAGCATGTTGAGGTACAACTTCCTGGCACGGGTTTTGGCGGACTTGTTCTGCTTCTCGTCGCGATTGGGGGCCTTTTGTACCTTGAACGTTCGAAGCCCAGCCTTAGTTTTGGCCTTCTGGACAAAACTTCGGCTTAGGTGCAGCTTCTTAGCCACATCCCGAACGGAGGCGTTCGGATTTCGGTTGAAGGCCCCAACTACGCGGTTGTGATTTTTGGTGTTGTACGGAATACTTTTTCCTTCACTTCTGGGCTTCCGATCGGTGGTCAACCGTTCCTCGAACCGCTTAATCACTCGCGACACCGTGGAATTCGCGATTCCCAACGTTTTAGCGATGGAACGATGCGAGAGATCCTTGTTCTCGTGATGAATGCGCAAGATTTTATCACGCACGAGCTGTTCTTTCGACTCCATTTCCGCGAGTTTTGATCACAGGACTTTAAAACTTGCAGGATGTAAATAATGCACTATGAACTAAATCCACCCAAATTTTCATTAAATTCTACCCAACGGTTAAAAAGTTAGAGCAATTTCATAGTGTGGCAATTTCATCGTGGACACCCTTTATATAGTTCAAGGTCGCAAAAGCTTCAGGCGTCGTCTGGAAGCGGTCATAATTGCTAATGGCAGACATATCGAGTGAAAAATGAGCGTAATCTTCAACGATCATTTTGTGTTAATACAGGTTATGTTTAAAGTTGATTCAGGCATACCTTTAAATAGAGCAACTTTATTTATCAACTTCTATCGGACGTTTCTCATGAATAAGCGTTCATCTATACAAATCATTGCAACCAGTAGATTGGAAATTGTCTCATCTATCCAATGATTTAACTACTTTTCTTGAATGAAGTATAGTTCGAGACAAGTCGATGTAAATTTTCAAAAAATAAAGATGCTTTATATCGAAATTTGACTGTAATAATGATCTTTAGCTCGAATGAAATTAGAAAAATTTTAGTCGCATTATTTTTTTACACATACTGTAAAGTGCAGATAGAAAGAGGCAAAGTCACAAATAGCGAAGAGAAGGGCACAGGCTTGGATCTAACTCGCAACCTTCTGCTCAAAACAGGTAAGCAGAACCACTAAGCCGCCTGGAGAAAGAAATAAATGTGGAGTATAAAGCGTATTACAGCTTTTTAACCATATGCCTGAAAACGAAATTCAAACATGGCCTCCATCCTGGCTGATTTGCATCGCCATTTGAAACTAAGCATCTACTGGGACATGTCAAATCTAAACTAAATTATAAATGGGCACACTGTTTGAAAGAATTCGACAATGATTTTTCATTAGGGCCTAACTGACAAACGTAAACAATGAATTTCCGCGAATTTCTGGTCGTTGAAAACTCGCCTAATCAATCCACTACGGTCATTTCGAAGAGGAAGAGTTCACCTATCCAATAGAATTGGAGGCTTAGATTGGTAGCCTTTGTGCCAAGAGAAATTTACGGAAGAAGCCATTGTTTACGTTTGTCAGTTTGGCCCCAATGAAAAATCTTTGTCGAATTATGTTATTTTCTGCGCTATCTACCCTCCCGCTTCATTTTGCTCAATTTTTGATTACAATTGTATACTATCTCACGGAAATGTTACTCAAATTTCGTAAAAAGTGGATCTAGTCATAAATTGAGTAGATCCACTTTTTAACGAAAATTGAGTAACATTTCCGTGGGAGAAAAAGAGATAGTATACAATTTTAATAAAAAATTGAGTAAAATGAAACGAGCGTGTAATACACATACATCGAATGCTACACTCTTGAAATTTTCAATTTTTCACGGGAAGTTATTCATCCCTGTAAAAAGCCGGGGAACGTAAACAAACATTTCGTGTAAAATTATGTCTCATGAAACTGAAATGGAAGTCGACAAAAGTTGTGTTTGATTGAATTTATTTTCGCATCTCTTTAAACTCATTCTTATGTGCTAAAGGGCGCTTGCATGTGTCAGTCTCAGGGCACCGAAATTTACATGCCATTTTGGTAGTTTGTAGATTAGGCATAAATTCACGGGATCGCCTAACAAACTGCATACAATTTTCTAGTTCACGCTTACTTTGGCTTACAATTGAACGAGAGGAAATTTCACGCGTCTGTTAAGATTTATAATTTTCCCCGTGCATGTGAAACCTTTGTAGTTATCAAGCTTTGTTCATTCAAAAATTCCAAGAATCGATGCTAATCGGCTATAACGGCGGCCAGTTTTAGATTCTAGCAACCATCACCTCCCAAGTAACACATCTTCATGCTTTTATGTTGAGTAAACTTCTTTCTAACCAAATTTAGTCATATAAAAGTATTTGTCTCCTTCATAAAACTTGTGTGTTGCCTTGCAACCCTATCCTATTCTCTAGCGTTTGACAGTACACAGAAAAAAATAATGAATTTTAACATGCGCGTAAAATTTCCCCTCGTTTAATTCCAAGCCAAAGGAGGCGTAAACAACGAAATTGTTCGCAACCTTTCATACGCCATACAACAATGTTTGCAATCTTTCATAGAACAGGCTAGGTTCAGGCGAAATCCGGCTTAAACTTACATGAAATATCCCATTATTTTCTTTAAAATCTAGCATTCCCTTTATGTGCATTAGATAACGCAGAAAATTCAATGTTTCTTTTTATCTGTGTATGCACCATATCATGGGCCTTATTTGAATAAGGCTCGCTTGACGTTTGTAAAAAATAAATCTTTTGACGTTTGGATGTTAGGGATGTTGGCTACACGCTACTCGACAGCTACTCATTTTTGAAACAAAAACCACTCAGCCCAGCCAAAAAGGCACTTACCCAGAACTGGGTAAACAGTATTTTACCCAAAGTTGAGTAAACGCGCCAGTGGTGGAAACTGAGTAACATTTATTCAGATAGTGACATTTGTTAAAAAGGTAAACTTTACTCATTTCGAATGAAAGAAATACGGTAGTGTGCGTCTATGTATGAATTATTTATTCAAGAACACGTATTACAAATAAAAATAATAATAATAGTTCTGTCAAGGGCTTCAATTTTCAATTATTATTAAGAAATTCAAAACAAAACTGTCCATATCCATTCAATATATCCGTTGAAGAAAAAGTACATTTAACAACTCGCACAGATAAAAAGAAACAATGAATTTTCTGCGTTATCTAATGCACATACAGGGAATGCTAGATTTGGCAAAAAATAATGGGATATTTCATGTACATTTAAGCCAGAAAACGCCTGAATCTAGCCTGTTGTAACATTGTTGTATGGCGCATTAGCGATTGCATACAATTTCGTCGTTTACGCTTCATTTGACTTGGAATTAAACGAGGGAAAATTTTACACGCTTGTTAAAATTTATTATTTTTTTCTGTGCGGGTCTGCCGTATTTGTGTCATGTATGTAACTTTTTTTTTGGAGCGCGCCGCACATCTCTTTGACATACACTAAACAATAGGTAGAAGAAATTGTGTTTGTTTAATTGCATATTTATATCAAGCATGTAAATGTGAATTATGTAAATCCGTCCCTACACAGATAAAAAAAACATTAAATTGTCTGCGTTATCTAATGCACATAAAGAGAATGCTAGATTTGGCAGAAAATAATGGGATATTTTGTGTAATTTTTTTCCAGATAACGCCTAAATCTAGTCTATTGCATGGCGCATGAAAGATTGCAAACAATTTCGTTGTTTACGCCTCCTTTGGCTTGGAATTAAACGAGGGGAAATTTTACGCGCTTGTTAAAATTAATCATTTTTTTCTGTGTAATCTTTCATTGGGTTGAAATTTTTGGTGTTAAGAGATATCTCTTTTTAACTGACGAAATCTCGAGCTGTTTTGGCAAATGGGGCTTCAGGCGTTTCTTGAATCTTTAACTCAATTTAATTTAATGCCACAAATCTCCACTATACAAGTGAATAGGAAAAGACATTTACCGCCGATCAACCTTAAAAAAAATTGTTTATTTTGCCACTGCCCAAAAATCACAAGTTCATTTCTATTGAACGCCATTTTGAACTAATGAGAAATTGCCATTTCAATCATTTACCCAAAATCTGAGTAGATTCCACTCATCGAAGTAAAACAAGTTTACACATTTTTGAACAACTCCATAATGCTGGCAAAAATGAGTCCAATCTACTGGGTCACTGAGTTGTTTCAAAATAGCATGTACAGGACAATACCTGACAACTTATTCAAAACGACCTATTTGACTACACACTTAGAAATATTTAATCATTCAAGAGACGTAATTTATCATTGACAAAAACTCAAAGAACGTAACGCAACAAAACGTATGCTTGATTGGATTTATTTTCTCCCTCTTTTAACTCATTCTTATGTTCCAAAGACGCTTGCATGTGCCGGTCTCGGGACCAGCGTTGCCAGGTGGATTTATACAATATCGGTATTGCTTATTAAAAAATATCGGTATTTATCGGTATAAAGTAAAATTCAGATTTTTTTCAAGTGAACTATAGTTTAATTTTGATATAAGATTACAATATATTTTGGCGATCATTTTTCTTCTATTTTCAAATTTTATATGGACAAAGTTTGACGTAAACATAAAAAATAAAATAAAAAATACATTAGCCATTTTTTATATTTACCATCTCGAGGTTGAATATGTATACTTTGAATAAATATACATTTCAATATATATTTTTTAGAATATACACTTCTTAATATGTTATTAAGATAACAAAAATCATGTATAGCGATAAGGTTTTTGAGCCAACTCCCGTTGTGCTAAGCACATCCCTTATTTTTTTAAATAGATTTTAACACAAAAACGGATTAATTCTAGTGTATACCGCTTCCAATTTTATACACTTTTCCATACATACCACTGGATTTGTTAGACACGAAAAGCTAAGATATGATCGATTATTCAACACTGCTTCTTGAGCGCATAGTGAATTTGATATTTTTGATTTTTTTTGCTTGATAGAACGAAAATAGGCGACTACGACGAAGTAGCGCTCTACCCTATCAATAAACAGATAATTTCTTTTGAAAATCCCATATTAAAAAGCATAAATGTATAAAGTATTGTTGCTTGTTACTATAGGACTGATGAGTTTACCCAACAAACAAACGAAAGCAGTAAATAAGCATATGTGCATTATTACAACTGAATTAAGACTTTTGTGGCGGAAATATAAGCTGAATAACCATGTCTTCAATTGAAACAATAACATTATTTCAAGTGTTTCATTTTGTTTGAATATAATGCTTATTAAAAGCTTTTTTAGTATTTATATGTAACTAAATCTACAAAGTTCAACAAAGAGTCGAATAACAGTTTATAAATCCGTTGAAACGTCGTTTATATAGCCTATTTATAGTTATGCTGTATAAATGATGCTATATTCATTGAATTCAGTTAATTCCTATGTTTTTGTTTATGAGTTTAATTTTTGGTACTGGAGAAAAAGTATTGACCTGTTTTCAAGAGTTGAAATTATAGTCAATTGCTTGAAGCAACTAGCTCAAAGGCTACCCTTTACATTGCCTATCAGAATAGAAAACAGCGCAGTGTTTACAAATAACATCAGAAAACATTGTCATATCTTTTAATCGTCTCTTGTTCAATATGCCCTTGCCAGGAATGCACGTAGTAAAACCGAGATTCAACCATCAAAGCTTGGTAATTCAGATGTTTAATAACAGCATTTAGAAGGTTTATTTGAGCACTGATATTGCTTATATACAGACAACGCTATAAATAGAATATCAATGTAGCTCAATAAGAGCATCACTTCTGCTACTATTCAATATATAACATTGAGCTTATATAGCCGATTCGTTTGTACTTCATTCAATTCTAGAATAGCGCAGTTGGTAAGTCACGTAGTTGAGGATACGAAAGTTGATAGTTCGAATCTCGCTATTTAATGGTAATAAATAAATGTTACAAAATGTTTCTGTTGATGTCTATGCATAATAATATCAAATTAAATATGCACAATATGAAATCCAAATAAAAATGTTTGTATCATATGGAAAATCATACAAAAACCCCAACAAAGTTTTATGAAAATTTAAAAAGTTGAACAAAAGTTCTATAAAAGACACCACAGCTTTTTTAATATGCTCAATGATGTTGAAGAAAAATATATTATTCTTAACAAACACTCGCTTAGCTCAACAAAGGTCTCTTCGACTCTCGGAATTACCCTCAAGTTCTGTAAAGCATTAAAACAGCAGTTATTCAATTATCAGCTGAACTCCATTGCTGCAAACTTGCTTCTTAAGCATATGCAATTGGCAGTGTTCAAAAGCATTTGGCGACAGCTTAATAACTTCTCCAAATTTGTGTGAATAATGCCTGAACAAAAGCTGTGATGGAAAATAGTTCAGAGATTATTCAACACGCTGCTGAATTAAATCGCCATAATGATGTTTATTGAATGAGTGATTGTTTGTTGGGTATTATGCTTAAAATTACAACCTGTCTTCATTTGTTAACGCATTTAATATCATAATTAAACTCGATAATTTTATCACAGACATACAACCATAACACATCTACTTTCAAATTAAATGCTTAAAATGGCAGGCATCCATTTACTCTAACTTGAAACTTTTTCCGTTTCTCGCTCGCCTCGCATAGCACGTGAGCAACGGAGGAAACAAAAACAGAAGCTAAAGCTAAAGCTAAAAACAAAATACAGTGACCATTCGTTCATTGCAACATGTTTACATTGCAATGAGCGAATGGCATTCGCTCATTGCAACATCTGACAACGTCAAATCGACTGTCAAAAACTCGTGAACAATAGATCGTAAATGACAGATTACTGCTTGACATTTGCATATGACAGTTAATTGCTTTTTAATTGCAAAACGTTGCAATTAGTGGACTTGCAATGAAAAGACGTTTCAATTAACGAAATTGCAATAAGCGAATGGTCACTGTACGCACAGTGAGCGCAGTTGCAGCCGCAGGGTTTTCCATTTGAAGAATGGCGAGGGCGAGGGGTAAGAAATCTAAAAAAACACGCTGATAAATCATAAACCAAATATAATGTTGAAATAACTTTCATTAAAAATCGGTATTTATCGGTATAAAAAGTTGGAAATCGGTATTTTCAGAGCCCTTGTCGGTATATCGGTATTGAGAATAAAAATCGGTATAAATACCGATAAATCGGTATACCTGGCAACGCTGCTCGGGACACCGTAATTTACATGACATTTTGGTAGCATGTAAACAGAAACGTAAACAATTCAATTGTAATTTTCATAAAATTTTCCACAGTCGTTTGTAAACTAGCTCCACCACCGCGTTAGACGAATATTAGACTCTGCGATGGTGGTGCTGGTTTGCGTGTGAGTGCGACGAGTTTTGAAAATTTTACGTTTGATTTTTTGTTTACAAAATACGATACGCCGTTTTGAATTTGTTGTCGAGAAATGTTTAGTTTCTGTGCTAAACGGTTCCCAATCTCCCTTCAGAAAACTTCATGCGGAAAAACATACTGCTCAAAATCATTCCGAGAAAGTTGATGTAAATTTATTTCTCACAAAATTGAATTGCCAAGTGGCGGAGACCTCGAACTAGCTCGGAATCCCAACGGTATAATTAATTTAGATAGCCGTACGGCACGAAACAAACAAGCGCACCGAATGTAAATGTACAGTTCATGCCGCTTCCATCCATTCACAAGCTCACACCTAGATTCGCTTAAAGCTTCTGTTTTTTTTTTCACGTTTTACATATTCATAGAAGAAGAAAAGTGGTTTCGAAAATCGTGATTTTTGGTCATAAAACAACCGAACATGCAGAAAAACAACCGCCCCGACCAAAGTGCATCGTTTGTGGGCCAGAGAGATAAAATAAAGGAAGAGGAGAAAAACTACTCCATTCGCATTTTCCCCGCTGTTGCCGGTTTTCCAAGAATCCAAAAGTAATTTGTAACGCGCACGGAGACGTCAAAAGTCCGGGCAGACGTCTTGTTTTATTATTCATTGCGCATGTGTTATTACTCAAGTTTCGCAGCGTTGCATGAGGTCGCTGCACACGACGATCGCTGGTCACCCCACGCCACCGTCACTTGCTCTAATTTATATGAGTGTGGCTTTTAATTTCAGTTGCTTTTAAAAATGCAATCCAGTTTGTTTGGAACTCGGGTGGAAGCGAGGGGATTATTTTATTGGTTTCTTGTTTTATTCCTTATCGTGATTACTATCTGGTCGGCCAGACGTAAGAAGCACGAAAACCCGCTCAGGTACTCGCACTGTTGTTGGCAGCACTAGCTCCAATGCAATGAGTTTACGGTTTTCGATTGATGGGGACCTACCAACCAATAACAACAACAACAACAGCAGCGGGTACTCCAATTGAGGCAACAATAACTTTGAACTACTTGAAAATGAGAGTTAAGTTGAAAATACCTATAATTTACCAACGGCAGTCGAGTCGGGTCGAGACGTACGGGGATTGATTGTGTGTGTGTGTGTATTTGTAAAAGACGTATCTAGCCGGAGTTGGTCTATGGGTAACTGAGTACCGAGAGGTGGAAATAAAAAGTCAGAGAAGGCCTTGTTGGCAAGTAGGCGGGTAAATACGAGTAGGCCCACTGCTCTGGCGGCTCGCGGTTGAAGAAGGTTCACAGCACACTCCCGAAGGGGCTACAAATAATAAGATATTGCGCTCAAGTATTTACGTATTTGTTTTCAATTTGATACTGATTGGAGAGCACCGGGTTTGCTGGTACCGAGAGAAAGGGAGTTGGAGTTGAAGTGCACGTTCAGGCTGAGGCTAATTGTGGCACCATGGTGGGCTACTTGAAGCTAGTGCCGAGGTGATTATTGGGCAATTGAGGGGTAGCTACTTTGTGTTGGCTTGGAATCGGGCTAATTGACCGAACTACTGCTTGTTTGATTGCTTTACGATGGCGGAGGGGTGGACCATTGGAAGCTTGGGTAGGCAAATTTTTCTATCGGGAGGTATAGGGAAAACTGGATACTTAAATGTTGGTCATATTGCCAAAATTTTATTCGAATGAAAAGTATAAGATAAGGGAAATTCATAATCAGTTGGGAAAGTAGTTTAAAAGTACGTTCAGATTACGGCCTATATTACGTGACTCATGATATAGCAACTATAACATGTTCTATATTACGTGATTCCATACAATTTGATCTGACAATCTAAGGCTTGCTTCATTTAGAATTGGAACAAACTTTTGCTCATATTGTGGCACTCCTGGTGGACGGATTTGGGAGTTCTTGGCGCCCACGTGTCGGGAATTTTGTCAGCTTCACGTATGTATTTTTGACATTCCGCAAATCGACTGTACTTTGTAAACAATCAACATGGAAGCCGAAAGAAGGGAAAAAATTGTGCACAGTTATTTGGAAAATCTATTGTGGTCTGCATCTAGGCTAGCTAAACAGCTGAAATTGCCCAGAAATACCGTATGGCGCGTTATCAAACGGTATAAGGAAACATTAACGACGATTCGGTAGCCTCAAGCCAATCGTCGGAGTGGAACTGTCGACCGGAAACTGCGTGGTAAGATTTTGAAGACGATTAAGAGGAATCCCAATCTGTCGGACCGTGATTTGGCCAGAAAATTCGGTGCTGCCCATAGTACCGTGAGGAGAACTCGACTCCGGGAAGGAATCAAGTCGTATCGAGCTAGCAAACAGCCAAATCGGACCATAAAACAGAATAGTGTGGCCAAAATCCGTGCTCGGAAGCTATACGACCAGGTGCTGACCAAGATCGACGGGTGTCTTCTGATGGACGATGAAACCTATGTCAAGGCTGACTTCGGGCAAATCCCAGGTCAAAAATTTTACTTGGCAACGGCTCTGGGGAATGTTCCAGCCAAATTTAAATTTGTTTTTGCCGACAAATTTGCACGAAAATTCATGATTTGGCAGGGCATTTGCAGCTGTGGCAAAAAAACGAAAGTTTTCGTTACAAATAAGCCAATGACGTCGGAACTATAAAAAAAGAGTGTCTCCAAAAACGAATTTTGCCGTTCATTCGATCCCACGACCATCCCGTAATGTTTTGGCCAGATTTGGCAAGCTGTCATTACAGCAAAGTCGTTCAAGAATGGTATGCAGAGAAAGGGGTCCAGGTTGTTCCAAAAAACCTTAACCCACCCAACTGCCCCCAGTTCCGCCCTATTGAGAAATACTGGGCAATCATGAAAAGGAGACTCAAGGCAAAGGGAAAGGTTGTCAAAGACATCAATCAGATGACGAAGAAGGTGTGCGCCGCCTAATGAGCCGTGTTACAGGAAACCGTGACGAATAATTTTATCCGTATTTTTTCTTAAAAGTATGAAGAAAACGCTACATTTGTATAAAAAAAGATCTTGAATTCAATAATAAATAACTGAAATACAGGCAATTGTTTTTGTTCCAATTCTATCTGAAGCAAGCTTTATATTCAGAATAGTACTTGATATAGTCTTAAGAAGCTGCTATAGAGCTGGACGATATCATTCAATCTCAAATATCATTTTTCCTGTTGATCGATTCTTTCAATTGGAATAATTAATTCCACCATCGTGTTATAAAGGAAATTTAAAATCAATAGACCTTTCTCGTCCGACCTAACCCCGCATTTTTTATGCATTGCCTGTAAAGGCAATGAACTTCTCATAACGTTAGCTTTAATAACTTTTTTTTCCAATGCACTCCTTATTTTGTTACAAATTTTTTAAAGTTCGAATTTGTTCCATTTGTTATGGTGAATATAACCATGTGAAACAATAATGAGGCGTTTTGGCAATTTTGTAAGGTGGTGAAATTATTTTCACAACAAAATACAAAACTTTCTCTGGCAACACTGCGGTACTTTGTTTATATAAGCAACGAAACCTTTGTTCGGATTGGCAGAAAAACATAATTCATTCGCTAGCAATCCTCCACCGAAGAATCTGCTGAACAATTTGTGAAAAATATTCATTTTGTGGGCAAACTTTGTTCAGTACTATTGAACTTGCCAGAACAATGACCATCACCGTCGTCACCGTTGCCACTGCTCCGTTAGATAGCCAAAAGCCTGGTACCAGCGGACTTCGGGAAAAGGCGTTCACCCAGAAGAACTATACGGAAAATTTTATGCAATGCATCCTGGATGCTCACGGTGCCCCATTTAGAGGATCAACCCTTGCAGTGGGAGGATATGGCCGTTACTTCTGGCTTGCGAGTTAATCTGCCGCCATAAGGCTTTGGGTGGAATGACTGCATTATGATTGCTTCTCACAATCCCGGTGGCTCGGAAAACGATTTCGGGCTCAAGTTTAATTCTGAGAACTGAGAAGTAGTACCAGATCATTACACCAACAATATTTCCACTCTCTCGAAAGAGATCAAAGAGTACAAAATTACCGAAGGATTGGCGATTGATGTCACGAAAACGGGTGTCAACAACTTCGAAGTCAATGGAAAACCGTTCGTTGTAGAGGAGATCGACTCCGTTACTGTCTGCATTCGAGTGATGAAGGATATTTTCGACTGCGATAAATTGAAGGACTTTGTCAGTTAAATGAAATTTTCATGAACTATTTGGGAGCATCGAAGGATGGCGTGGTTCATGCTGCTTCTCTATCAGACTTTGGTGGACGCCATCCGGATCGAATCTTACCTACGCCAAAGACTTGTTGGAGGCCGTCCTCAATGGAGACTACGGCATTGGAGCAGCCTTCGACGGAGAAGGTGATCGTAACATGATTATCTGTCGCAATGCATTCTTCGCGATCCCAAGCGACTCATTTGCCTTTATTGCTCATTACCTCGAATGCATTCCGTACTTTAAAAAAAATGGAGTAACGGAACCAGCCAGAAGAATGCCGAATGCTTCCACCGTTGAACAAGGAAATGTATGAAGTCCCAACCGTCTGGAAATACTTCGGAAATCTTATATTTGCTGGACGTCGTTGTCTTTGTAGTGAAGAAAGTTTCGGAACTGGCTCGGATCGCATTTCCCAAAAGGATGGCCGTTCTGGCTTGGTTCTCGGTCATGCAGCATGCCAAAAAGAGTGTCGAAGAAATTAGTGTGGAACACTGTAGGCGTTACGGCCGAAACTACTTCACCCACTGCAACTTTGACATATCATTGTCCACCAAGCAAGGTATTCGCATCGTATTTACAGATGGTAGCCGCATTTTGATGCGTCAAAAACACCAAGAGCTTCCATGTCCTACTCGAGCATTGTCCACGTTTCATTCACGTAGATAACCACCGGTCTCATCAGCGTTTTGGACATGGTACAGTTAGTGCGGGGGTGAATCTTTTTTGAGCTCAAGTTCTTCTGGAGCCCATACCAGGCACGGCTTCCACTAATTACGCGTATTCATATTTCACGGATGTTGTCGTAGTTGGCCATAAGCAAGGATCCGAGGTAAATGAATTCCTCGATCACCCTAAACGTATCCCCGCCTATCGTAGCGCTGGGCGGGCCTTGTCGCGCTCTGCTCCTCCTACTGGCATGTACTTTCTTATCGACATATTTACCACCTGTTTGATTTGTGTTGCTTCGTGTTTCAGGGCGGGTGTATAGTTCTTTTGCGAAACAACCAAATTGACTGGAGCATGTCAAAATCGAACCTAGGATGTTGAGCCCAGCTTTTCTTCCAGCGCAATGTTGAACAACAGGAATTAAAGTCCTTCTCGTAGTCCCCGACGTGAATCAAATGAGCTGGAATGTCCTTCCGAAACCATCACATAGTTTTGCACACCGTCCATCGTACATTTTTAAAGTCTTGTGAGCTGCCCTGGATAGTCGTTTTCTCCATAGCTCTGTGCCCTCAATACTATCGTACGCCGCCTTTAAAACGATGAACATATGATGCGTTGGGACCTAGTATTCATGGAGGAGGAGGATTTGCCGTACAATGAAGATCTGGTCCGTTGTCGAGCGCCCGTCGGTGAAACCTGCCAGTAAACTTTCCACGAACTCGTTTACTGCTGGCGATGGTAGACGGAAAATGATCTGGGATAGCGCTTTGTAGGCGGCATTTAGAGTTGTGATCACTCAGCTATCGAATCAATCACATCAATTTGTCACCCTTCTTGTAAATGGAGCCCTAACTTACACTCCTCTGGCCACTGTTTCCCAGATTCGGACAATCAGCGGATCAATCAGCTTTTCTGGACCCAGCTTGATGAGCTTAGCTCCGATACCACCATTGACAGCCTCTTTGTTATCCTTGAGCTGTTGGATATCATCCTCAACTTTTCCCAGCATTCATTTCTATTCGCCGTGTTGACGTAGCCATTTCTCCCGCTGTCTTGGTCTCCTGCACCATTCACCGGATAGCTGCTTCTACATATCAATCAACTTCAGAATGTCTCCATCGTTATCCCTATACATTTTGGCTCGTGGCACAAAGCCTTTGCGAGATGTGTTGAGCTTCTGATAGAACTTCCACGTTTCTTGAGTGCGGTGCAGCTACTCTATGTCCTGATCTTTCGCCTTTTCCAGACGGTTTTTTTTCTTCCAGAATAGATGGGTCTACTGTTGCCGCCTCGTCTATAATGTACCACGTTTTGTCGCGCGCTGCGTTCTTCTCTTCCAAAATCTCCCTACACTGCTCGTCGAACCAATCTTTCTTGGCTATGTTCCACATGCTTGACCACGTCGTTGATGGCTGCTTTGATATTGTTCCAGCAGTCTTCAAGAGGGCTTTGTCGAGCACAGCCGGCAACGCTGCTTCGCGCAGTCTGTGGCAATTGTCTTGGAAATTCCTTCAAGTACAGTGCTAAAAAGCATTGTTGCTGTGCTGCTGCACTCTCGAATTCAGGATTCAGGATTCAACATTAAACTGATCATTATAATACAAAAATCAATTGAGCAAAAATAACACGCTTGAATTTCTTAAACTATTGAGTTATTGCTCCCACGACCCTCTCGAAATTAACCCCTTCAGGCCTAAGGGGTCATATATGACTCCAAAATGAAAATGGCTGTCCAAAATCGCAGAATGAACAAAAGTGTACACTTACTTCGGCAAATTTTATCTACATCAAATCTTCTATCTGGGAAAAATTAAAAAAAAAACATATGAGTTTAAAGCCTAATTGACGACCTAGAACATCCTGAATATGAAGAAGTTCAGAAAGAAAAAATAAATGCCTTTTTCATAGTGTAAAGCGTTTTTTAAGAATATAGTACATATGCATCCGTTTTATCTAATTCTGGTTGATAAACTTTGATCATTTTTGTATCTTTCTGGGATGTCCTCGGTGGTCCAAAATGTACTTGAATCCACAGATACTTGAGTGTACAGATCTACAGTAGTAACAGTAGCTTTTAGGGCTATATAAGGTTACGGTATGTATTCAAACATATAGAATGAATCTTTTGGAAGATCAACCGTCATTATTTGAGTTTTGTGATGTGCTAGCCAAACTGTACTTGAGTTCAGAACATCAGATCTACAGCAGTAACTATAGCTTTTTGAGCTATACAAAGTTACGCTACGTATTCAACCATATTCAGTGAATATTTTCGAATGTAAAAAAAATAAATTTATGCGATAAACTGGGATGAACCAGGTCATTCAAAGTGTCTTTGAGTTCAGAACATAAGATCTTAAAACAATGTGTATTTAACAATATTCATTGAATAATGTGGAAGGTCAACAGACATAATCCGACAATCATGGAATATTCTAGGTCATTCAAACTGTTCTTAAGTTCAAAACATAAGATCTACAGTTTTTTTCTTGTGTAAGGTCTACAGTTGTAACAGTAGTTTTTTGGGCTATATACTATGGTGCCTATGGTGCCAGCTATCACATCCACTGTCGATCGATGATCTTCCAAAACCATATCCTGTATTGTCACTATGATTTCTGGTGTTAATGCACTTTCTGGACGTCCTGAGCGTGGATCGTCTTCAACGCTTGTACGGCCACGTTTACACTCCAAAACCCATCGGTGAACTGTTGGAAATGAAGGAGAAGACTCCTATAATACTTTCATCATCTTTGCATGGATTTCTGTAGCCGATAAACCTTCCAAAACAAAGAATTTAATCACTGCACGATATTCGGAATTTTTCCATTGTTAAAAAATACACTGACACGTCAACTTTAAATGGCTGTAAACAAAGAATGAATTGACAGATCGAAAGTGAAATTTTGAGTACGTTCTTTTGAAAGATGAAATATTCAAATAGCGTAGAAATTTTGTTTTTTTACTGCTCCATAGATGTCGCTTTCAAAACTTTTGGACTAGTTACTAGGTGACGATATGTATTCAAACAAATTCAATAAAGATTAAACAAGGGAAAGTCGACGATCATTATTTATATAACTTTGTGATCCTCAAAGTAATCCAAATTGTTCTGGAGCTTAGAACTTTAAATCTACGGTATTTACAGTAGTTTTTTGGACCATACAAAGTTGAGTCACATATTCAAGAATGTTTAGTGAATATTTTTATATGTAAAAATACGTAAGAAGATAATCTTGGCATGGTCTAGGTCATTCATACTCTCCGGGCGTTCAGAACCTATGATTTGCAGTTGTAACATTAATTTTTAGGCAATACAAAGTAACAATAAATATTCAAACATATTCAATAAATTTTCTTCAAGGTTAACAAACATTATAAAGTAATATGACATGTTCTAGGTCATCCAAACTATCCTTGAGATCAGAAAACAAGAGCTACAGTTGTAACAAAAGCTTTCTGGGCTATGCAAAGGTACGATGTGTATTGAAATATGTTCATTGAATATCTTGGAAGAACAACATACATTATGAAATAAACTTCGGATATTCTAGGTTATCCAAACTATCCTGGAGTTCAAATGTAACTGTAGCTTTCTGGACTAAACAAATTAACAATATGTATTTGACCACTCTTCGGGCCAGTCAACAAATATAATGAGATATTTTGGGAAGTTCTACACAGAAAAAAATAATTAATTTTAACAAGCGCGTAAAATTTCACCTTGTTTGATTCCATGCCAAAGGAGGCGTAAACATCGAAATTGTGTGCAATCTTTCATGTGCCATACAACAATGTTTGCAATCTTTTATACAACAGGCTAGATTCAGGCGTTATCTGGCTTAAATTTACAGAAATATCCCATTATTTTCTGCCAAATCTACAGGGTGCGGCAGAAAATAATGCGAAAATTTGTTCTATTTCTTTCAAATCCCATTTTCAACTAATTCAAGCAATAATATCAACATTTTCGAATGCAGTTATCTTTATAAAGTCCTTTTAAACAAATTTATTCAATGTGTCCTCCATTTTTTATTAATAACATCCTTGAGCCGACGCCAGAAGCCAGAGCATGCCTTTCGGACGTAGTCCTCCGACATTGACTGCCATGTGCGTGTTATGGTTGACTTCAGGGTTTTCACACTAGGGTGTGATGTTTTGCAGGCTCGTGCTTCAACATATGCCCAAATCGAATAATCAAACGGATTAAGATCTAGACTGCTAGGGGGCCACAAATCCTTCGGCCAAAACTTCATGTTATCGTTCAACCATTGTTGAGTTCGATTGGACGTGTGACACGGCGCTCCATCCTGCTGTAGGGCAACGTTTTGGTCCTCGGAGAAGTTGGCCTTCACCCAGGGAAGCGTTTGGTCCTTTAAAATACCGATATACACTTCGGTATAGATTTTTACTCCTGCATCAATGAAAACAGGCAGCATTTTCAAACCGTTGGACGCCACCAAGCCAAACATCATGAATTTCCATTTTCTGCGGTGAAATGAACTGGTCCGTGTGGCTGTTGGCCACAGCATCGATGCTGAAAAACTTTTCGTCGGAGAACAGGATTATCATTTTTTTTCCTTCTTGAACAAGGAAAGCAATCTCTTGGAACGAGTCACTCGTAGTTCCTTGACCAGGTCCGTAATCAAGTGGCGTTTCACTCGGCTCTGGAAGATGCATGCAGATCTTCTTTGATGATTCTCCGTATGAATTTCTCCGAAATATTGGCTTCCTTTGCAAGTTTTCTTATGGAACGCACCGAATTGCGAGCAATTTTTGCACGGACCGATTTGATCACGTTCGGCGTGCGTGCAAAGCGCTGCTTAGGACCATCCTGCAGGGACTTTTTTATGCGGTAATCTGTTGCCAAATGGCACCCCCTTACTTCTTCTTCTGGGCGAGCAACAAACTGGTGATCATTTCTTTCGCGAACATTTTGACGAATTTGCAATAAAACAAATAGAATGTTTGGATGCAGCACTTGAAAGTAAACATAAACAAATACACTTTCAACAGAAATTAGTCACTAGCTACACGAATTAACCCAATACTCAAGTTTGAACATTTTCGTTTTCTTTTCTGCCGCACCCTGTGGCATTCCCTCTATGTGCACTAGATAGCGCAGAAAATTCAATGTTTCTTTTTATCTTTGTAGGTCACCAAAACTGCCCTTGAGTTCAGATGTTAGGATCTACAGTCGTAACGGTAGCTTTATAACCTCTGAAAGGTGACAATATGCACTCAAACACATTCAATGAATCTTCAGTAAGGTCACCAGGTCACCAGGGGGTGGGACGGGGGGGGGGGGATTTTCAAGTTCATAAAAACTGTCCTTGAGTTCAGAACTTAAAATATACAGCAGTAATCGTAGCCTTTTGGGCTATTCAAAGCTACGATAAATATTCGAACATATTCTCTGGATTCTCTGGAACGTGTAAGTTCTATCTGTGATCTAGTTGTTACGATTGATTTGAAGCTGAGGTTCAATGAGCACATGAGCATCGTTATTGCTAAATCATACACTGTGCTTGGTTTTATTCGTCGTCATGCATCGGGCTTCACTGACGTTTATTGCCTTAAGACGCTTTTTTGCTCACCAGTTCGCAGCATCTTAGAATACGTCTCACCATCTTACGTCACGCATACTCTTGCAATTGAGCTGGTTCAGAAAAGTTTCACGAGGTTTGCTTTGCGTCGGCTCCCATGGAATGATCCAGTCAACCTTCCCGCTTATCCCGACCGATGCAAGTTGATTGCTTTGGAAACCCTTTCAGCCCGGCGTATTAAACTGCAACGGCTGTTCATCTTCGACCTGATAATGGGTCATGTGGATTGTCCCGAACTCCTGGAATTAATTCCGTGGAACACTCCTCCTCGTCGGTTCGAAACTTTCCATTACTGGCAATTCCGTTTCACAGAACGAACTTCGGATTTAATCATTGTCTTAACTTCAGTTTACGATCCTTTAATGATGTATGTAACGAATTTGATTTTAATTTGTCTAAAAATGTGTTTAAATGCTAGAATTACAGGTTTCGATTAAGTTATTCTAAGTCATCAGTCTGTACGACATAGTCGCAGGATAGTGTACAATAAATAAATAAATAAATAAATATAAGGGGGCGACCCCGGCGTAATGGTAAACATCCATACCTCTCACGCCAAAGTCACGAGTTCGAATCTCACCCCCGGACAAGTTACGAGAAAAATACGGAAAAGAGGTATTTGGGTGACTACGATGGGAGATGAACCAGCCCGATGCTAAAAATCTCGATAATCCAGACAAAAAAAAAAAAAAAAGTAGATCTTTGTTCTAAACTACAGGACAGTTTGGACGACCTAGCAAATCACAAAAAATATTTCTTACTTTTTTCAATCATTTTTATGTTATTGAGCACCAAATCAATCAGAATACACCAAATTGCTTGTATAATAACGCTTGGAAAAAAAATTAGGCTTAAAAGGGTTTAAACATTATGGGCCATACGCTTCAGGTTGGCCCAGAAATTCTCGATGGGACGCAGCTGGGGGACGTTGGGTGGGTTCACCGACTTGGGTACCACATCGATATTCACCCACTCCATCTCCTCCAACCATCGCTTCGCCGACGCCAGATCCGGCCAGAACACCGCGTCTTCGCCCTTATGGTATTTCTTGATGAACGACGCAACTTCCGGCAGGCATTTCGTACTATAAATTTCCCCGTTCACGGCCAGTTCGGAGCGAAAGAAGAGCGGCTTTGACATCCCCTTCTCGCTGATTGTCAGCCACAGCAGCACCTTCTTGGGGAACTTGGTGTGTGAAATGAACTTAACCTCGGAGCCCTGCCACTCGTTGCCATCCAGGGTGAGATTGGTCTCACCACCGCCACGTCGCGATTCGCCGGGAAAATCGAGTTGACCATCTTATTCAGCCGCTGCCGCTGCGTCATTGCCTGCAGCTCCGAAACCAGTGGACGCGACTTCCGCTTCCTGACATGTATGTTCATGTTCGCCAGGTACTTTTTCACTGTTTGGCCGGTTGAACCGACCTCCCGGCCAAGCGCACGCAGCGATGTAGCCACTTTTCCCTCGGTCTTCCTCTTCAGCATCCTTTGGAGCTGCTTGTTGCTCAGGGTCGTCGGCAGTCCGGGACCGGGCTTTCTTTCGATGCTCTGATTGTTGTCTAATAGGGCCAAGATGTTGTAGATGCCGGAACGGACGTATCCGGCGTCCACAAAGTGCCGCACGATGTCCGTTTTTGACGTGGCGGGGTGCCGTTCTTTGAACGCGCACACTTCTGAACGGAGTTGCTTCACTGTTTTTGCCATCACGGTTAGAGTTCGTCAATTTTTTTCTGTTGACTCATGGATTACGGTGATTGATGCTGCATGGGTAGTTTCGTCAGTGCGGGTGAAGGAAAAACCTATGAAAAATCGGCAATTTTTGTCCATTTTTTAAACTAAAAGTTCTGTAAAACCGAAATTTCTTAGGAAATTCTAATAGAAGCTCGAAGTGCTAAGCAATTTCCATCAACATCGAACAGCGTTAACCACATCCCTTCATCCAGAAGTGATCGCACAAGTCAACGAACCCTGAAATGACCCACTTTTCACCTATCACACACAAACACATTCGAAATAACCCACAGGACGACAACTGTCACTACACTTTCCTTTTTTGCCTTCGAGCAGCGACAGAACCAGGCGACAGTTGGCTGAAATGGCACCGCAAGTTTTTACTTTCCTTCGTTTCGGTTCAGCAAGTCCAACTGTTCCGATCGAAGTGCCCCTCTCCGACTCTCGTTTGCTTGCGGCAGCACCACCTTAATGTTTTCATTTGTTTCCAAACTTTCCCCTCGCGGTAGTTGCCTGTGTGGCCACAAAACGCCTAGCAAAGGATGACGCCACCTTACCACTAATAAGCTCTCTACTTTTCCTATTCAATCTCTCCTCTCCATGGCAGCACGGTGGTCGATTTCACGCATATGTTTTATTTGTTTTGAGATGTATTAAAATGTTTGCCCCTCCCTCTAGAGCCCCCCTCCTATCCATCCCGACTGATGTAATCCGAATCGATCCGGCAGCGAGGCTTTTAAATTTCCCGATCTTCGGTCGATCGGTTCGGTTAGGGTGTGTGTTTACTTGCGGTGTGCTTTCTGCTGTTCATTTTTCGAATTATTTCGCTGCTCCTTCCTGGAGATATCTTCCTATTTCGTCTTTGCCCAGAGCCGCGCGGGATCCATCCGTGGAGATCTGCTGTTGTTCTCTTCGCATTTCGTCTGCTGCTCTATCGAGGGGATTGGGAATCCCGGTGATGGCATTGAGCGCGGGGGTGAGGTTTGTTCTATTACTTAAACCTATATTAAGCGAGCTATAATTATGTTGTCTTGAGGTTTCAAATTTATGCTTAAAAGCACTTTCCTAACCACCTCTCCTGCGCCACCCGCACACCGGCTGCTGTTGGGTTGGGCTTCGGGTGTGCTTATTTTCGGCGAGGCTTGATTTCGCGTAAATCTTCTTTTTAGCGGCAGCCACTGTGGCGGCCTGGCGGCGGCGGCAGCGACGGCGGCGTCATGCTTTTGCCGAAGGCTTTTATCGAATTCGTATCTCGTACGTTTCCTGCGTAGCTGCTACTCACGGCTGGTCAGCAAAAGCGTAGCCCTCGCAATTAATAGGAAGTAGAATGGCTTGGTTGATCAAGATCCATGAGAGTGTGTAACGGATTTATGTAACCTGATCCACCTCGGCTTTGTACATTAGTGAGCTCCAATTGTAACCTGTGTTCATTCTGTATTTCATGCGAACGATAAGTTTTAGGTACGTGTTAAAGATTGTTATTTTTGGGGATCATTGATATTTTATTTAAGTGCTTTGGCACGTTGCAAAGCCTGATAAACACCATTGACTCTACTAAACGCTATTTCCAAATAATCCAAAATTCAAATCAGTCAAGAGAACGGCTAACCAAAAGTGGGTAGAGAAAGTTCATAGGGGGAAAAAAAAAAACAGTTAACCTCGGTTTGAACCCGATCGATGTTTACTTGTTGTGCCTGTGTTTTTTATAACTATTACCAGGGGGCGCGACTCTATCTCAGATGCAGGATTTTTTTTTGTTTTGCTTTTGTGCGATGTGCGCACGCTTAGTAGATAGAAAGATTTTAAAGATTTTGATGAAGATTTTAAAGATTTACTGCAAAAAGATGCAGCACGATGCAAGTTGATGGATTAAGATTCACAAGCTGAAAAAAGATTTTTCAAAGATTGATTCGCTAGCGTGGGATTTTTCGATCATCTTGAATCTGGATTTAGATGTGTCGCACCCCTAGATCTTTACTCATTTTTTAGTAGCCATACGGATTTGAGTCAATCGGACTCAATTTTTGGGTTGTTTAGAAATAGAGTTTACCCAAACCGGTGTACACTGTAACCGGTCAGTACCCATTAATGGGTAAAATATTACCCAAAGAGGTAAAGAGCCTGCACGTCAGGCTATCGGTTATTTTTTACCCATTTTTCAAAATGTTTGTTATTTGGGAAATGGCTATGAAATACCCATTTTTCAAAACGTTTCTTATTTAGGAAATGAGTATGAAATACCCAGAAAATAAGAAAAATGATTATTAATCTCCATTTAATTCCAACTACCTTTATTGCTTATCTTCTTCAGTGTCGTGTACTAATACTCGACTGAAAGAAAACCTTCGCCACCTGCCATATTTATCCTTTTTTCTAAATACAAACACTTGTACCTACAGCTAACATTTTGTTCCTAACCTATCCTGAGTCCAAAACAAATATTATCCTTGATATCTACCTCGCCTTTTCCTTATAGTGGAGCACCCGCTGCTATGGAATAATCAGGTTAGGTATAGGTATATTTGACGTATGTGTTGGTGTAGTTTTGCACTATGTTTATACAAACGCTTTTAGGTTATGTCCGATTGTTTTCATTTGGTGTTTACCTTTTACCAGCGATGAAGGAGTTTCGTGCTGTGGTGATAAAAAAGTTTTTGAAAGGTGAGCAGCTGCTCGTTGGATGACCGGAAGAGATCCGGTCGTACTCCTACGGTGCGGACTGCACGAGGTGTTAAAGTGGTCAGGGAACGGATTAGACGAAAATCACAGCGCTCTGTACGTAAAATGGTCGCAGATCTGAATGTTTCGAGATCGTCAATGCACAATAGACTGCAAAATGACCTCGGATTCCAAGCTTTCAAGAAACGTAACGTTCACGGAGTTTCTAACCTTCCAAGCAGAAACGACTCGAAAAAGCATGTCTGCTTTTGTTGCGGCACGGTGGGGAAGAATTTATCTTTTCCGACGAAAAGTTATTCGTCTTGCAACAATCCCACAATGTCCAGAACGACAGATTGTGGGCTCTCTCTTCGAGAACTGTTTCAGAGAGTGATGGGAATATTCCACGGTTCCAAAGTGCTGCGTCAGTGATGGTTTGGGGAGGAATTTGCAAGCGAGGCAAATTACCACTGGTTTGCATCGAAAAAGGCGTTAAAGTGAATGCCGTATATTAAGTTTTGGAGAAAGTTGTCAAGCCATATGTACAAGAGGTGTTTGGAGATGATCACTATGTGTTTCAGCAGGACGGAGTGCCATCGCATACTGCAAATCTCGTTCAGGGCTGGTGCCGAGAAAATTTGATCGACTTTTTGGACAAGAATGAATGGCCTCCCAGTTCACCAGATCTGAATATGTATGGTCATACATGCTGGCGAAGGTAAATGACCACAGGGCGTCTAATATGAACCAATTCAAAACCGTAATCAAACGAATTTGGGACGAAATGCCGATGGAAGTCGTGCGTGCCGCCTTTGACGGTTTCGAAAAACGTCTGGAGCTGTTCAAGAAGGTTAAAGGCGGTGTTATTCCAAAACATGTGCTGTAGTTGATCAGTATTATATTGCAATATAATGGGTAAAGTTATCAATAAAATCTGGATTATCGATTTGAAATAAATAGAGTTTTATTTTGTATGAGAATATATTGGACATGGTGTACGATGCGAATAAGAAAAAAGTAAGAGCAGAAGTAACGTTTTCTTTAAATCATCAAATTTAATATAAAGATAAATGCAATTGTATTCGCCATCCTGATCAAACATGCTTTACACATTTCTTTTAATAGATTTGAATGAACAAAACATGTTATAAAGCCTGTCCACGTTAAATTTCGGACACTTTTCTATCAGTGTAGATTTTGAATTATTTCATGGATCGCTGAAACGTTTTACTTATATGACAGCTGAAAGTCTCCACTTTATTTCGTGGCACAATATGTTTATATTCTTGTTACATTCAGTAAAATGGCGTGGAATCAAGTGGAAGTGCGCAAACGCATTTTGTATGAACGGCAGAAAAATCCGAATTTATCGGTCGCGCTCTTGCCAACAAACTAAAACTACCGAAAAGTACCGTGTTTTGTGTTTGAAAATCATTTGAACAGCGCTTGATCGGAAGGTTGGAAGTGTAACAAATCGAAAAGTATGCTCCCGACGAATGGACAAGAAGGTGTTGTGAAAAATTTCAATCTTTCTGTGCAAAATGTGGCTCGCAAAGTTGGGAAGTCAAAATCACCCGTACAAAAAGTGAAGCAGAGGCAAGGACTGAAATCATTCAAAGTGAAAAAGATGCCCAAACGTGACGACAAGCAAAATTTCACTGCAACAAGTCGTGCTAAGGAGCTTAATATCAATTTCTTGCAAACATTTTCTTGTATGATAATGGTTGACGAAACATACGTACTCGAAGACTTTAAACAGCTTCCGGGTATGGCTTTTTACACCGCAATGCAAAGGAACGCCGTTGCCGAACATTTCCGGACAAAGAAGGTGTCCAAATTCCCGAAGAAGTATTTGATTTGGCAGGCCATATGCAGTTGTGTCGAAAATCTAAAAGTTTTGTCTCTACCGGCACTATCAATAAGCATGTGTACGAGAAATAATGTTTGCAAAAGTGGTTACTACCGATTATCAGAAGCCACGACTCTCCCGCTCTGTTTTGGCCTGATTTGGCCTTTTGTCACTGTGCGAAATCCGTTCTGGAATGGTATAAGGTACAAGAGGTCAAATACGTGCCAAAAACAGCCAATCCACCAAACTGTCCAGAACTTCGCCCAATAACGGGTGTTCAATAAAAAAATGAGAATGGTTTCAATACCTTTCTGTAATTAAAGTAAAGAGCGAAAACAAATTTTCTCTCCAAGAGAATTGCTCTCTGGACTCCCTAGAAATGGGTGGCATGTTTATTTTCGCTTGGGTGCTGTCAGTTCAATTGAAGATGGCGTCGAAACAGCAAGCAGTCCGCGAGCGTGTTGTACGGTTTTACGAAACCCATGGTCATCGTGGAAAAAAGTTTACGGTAAACCACTTTCGAGACGAAAACGTGCCGGTGAGTACAGTTTACCTGATCCTGGCATCCCTGAGCGTGGAGCGGAAGGCCGGTAGCGGCCGTCCGGCGTAGATAATGACGAAGAAAAAGAAGGAAGCGTTGAAAAAGCTGTTCGACAACAAGGACAAAAATATCACTGCTCCCATACGTTGATTCACCGAACCCTCAAGATGGAGGACATCATCTGTAGGAAGAAGACTCTTCAACTTTCAACGAGTCGTTGGCTCTTTTGGATAGGAATACTCTGCCATCCTTCTTGAGCTGTCTCCCAAAACTCGGTCAAATTCTCGGGTTTTTATTTTGATATGCTGTTTTATGTCGTTAAACTAATTTTCAATGAGATTGAGATCAAGACTTTGTGTTGATAAGTCAATTTGCTGTTCAACGAATATTTTTGTACGGACGTTGGTCCATTCTGATATCGATCGTTGCAATACACGGAGCGAAATTATACAACAAAACACGAATACAATTACATTACACAACAACATTTGAAGATATAAGCTTTGAAGAATGGGAATGGCTAGCAATAAAAAAGGAAAAAGGCTAGTTAAAAATAAAAGAAATTTACAAAAAAACAAAATCTGTTGATTCAGATCGCGATAACTAGAAACAAGTTATCATAAATAAAGTTGTATATTTGTATATTAAATCAATGCAATGTTGTTGCTGCTATTCAAGGAATCAAGTTACGCGTGGTGAGATCCGTTTTCACATTCTCAAACATTCTTCTTTTTCCAGTGAGCGAGTAGTGGCGCTATAACCATAAGACATATTGGGCTAGGACTATAGTTAATGCAAAAATTCCAACCATTTGAAGAGAAATGTAGCATCACTTAACCTTCTTAGAATACATGCTCCCAACGACCGTTTTTAATAAATTTTTGTTTTGTACACCAAACAGGGCATTCTGCTTAACTATTCTCTCCGACTACTCATTTCACTTTTCCTTTGATATCTACTGAAGGCTAAGGGTCTTCTTACGGTAGATACCAAATCCTCTCTATCTTCAACGGTTGCATAGACGTGGCCAGGTGAGCGATCGAGGAGTCTCTTTCGTGGAGATTATTGCGTGAAGAAACGTACCAGTAACTGGTTCCGTTTCAAGGTGACATACAATGTCTTCAACGAATTATTCCCCATCGTAGCTCCATCCACGAGGTGTGCAAACGTCAATGCTAATGCTAACGCTAAATCTAATAATAAGGAAAAAGGGGTAAATAATTCTCAAAAGTAATAAAAATTTTAAATAAACGTATCACGTCAAAGCATTCCAACCCTTTCCTTATTTGACCTCCAGTCGGGTGAGACCGGCGTCGGTATAGCCTTAATTTAGGATCACTAGTTTTGACACATTGAGTATATGTGTTAGTCTCAAACATCATCCGTTGGTTCTCTGAGTATGTAGTTACAGATGATCTGACAATAACGGAGTAGCAACCTCGGGTGGTCAATCATGCACAAGTTCCAAGCTAAAGCTAGTGTTTTAAAATGAATGTTTTAAAGCTAATGAGACCACCATTATTGGGAGACTTTAGAAGTCTGATGGTGTTGACTTCGACTTGAAAAAAAACTGTTCGACGTCGTAAATCCGCTACCACCAAACACGGTGAAAAACTTCGCTGTATGTTTGGCATTCCAGTGTGCTTGCTTAGAATGCTATCGTGCTTCCATACAACGTTTATAATATAGGTACTTGCGTCGGCCATAAATCACCCATCATCGCCGTTACCGTTGTCCTTGTCCTCGTAGGCACATTCGAACCGAATGGTTCATCCGTTCTCGTTCTCCGGGAAGTAACGACACATATTTAGTACAGCAAAAAGCACAGCCAACACAGCAAAACATTTGCCAGTTTGGGAGCTACCAGATTACACGATTAAAACATCATTTACCCGATGGTGGTGGTGAAAAGATCATTCCCAGGCAGCACCAAAGAGTAACAGCATGCGTTCACAACCGAGCAAACTGAGATTCCCTGCTGGGCGCTCCTGCTCCTGCTGCTGCGCTGTAACAACTTCGAATTTAGCATTTTAGCGGCATTCGCCAGGACGAGGATGTATTTTATGTGTGGTATATTAAAGTTTGTTTAATCATCCCAGCAGGGTGACCAGGAGAAGTGGCGTTGAAAATTGCACTTGGTATCTCGCTGTGCGTGTTTATGCCCGACCGACTGTCGAGAGGGTGATTAATTCGGTTTAATTTGTCCGTTGGATTCTGTGACATACTCTGTTATTAGTGGATTATCCTTCCTGTGTTACCGACCGACACACGAAAGATGGATCGATGGAAGCTGATTGACACGGGAAGTAGGGCTGACGGATTACTCATCGATCGGTGGGAGCTGTGAAACTTACCTGGAAAAGAACAGAGAGAAAGAAATAATTACGTTAGTTTAGGTTTCAGAAGAGCAAAAAAAAAAACGGCAGCAAACGAAACAAAGTAGATGGATTCTCGCTAGTGCGCAGTGCAAAATCAATAAGATGACAGGAAGTGGTCGGTCGCTTCTTGGAAATGGAAAATCATCACCAATGACCTGCACCAGAAGAGAGCCAGAGGTTCAACTCGTCGATCACTGCAGCGTCGTCGTTCAGATGTTGATGATGATGACGTTTTCAAATGCAAGGCAAAGCGATAACGTATCATTAAAAAGTGAACCACCACACGTTAGCTTAGTTGCGGCGGCGGTGGTGGTGGCCAGGGTGCACCCGGGTCCGAATTGTGGGAAGATGGGTGAGAAGGGGATCTAGAGAACTGTGAATGCATCATAAAGCGTCACGATATAGTCATTATCTGCCGCCGGGTTTTGTGAGACGATTGTCCGGATTTACGGAATGCGGTGCAACAGCGGATGTTGAATGTCGTGCCCAGGGTGAAGAACTGGCTGCCAGTACCTAGCTTCTACAAGGTGTACGTTAAACCAATTGAGTACCGTTTAATTAGTTGCAACTTTGTTGGGATAGGCCTTTTTTCCGAAGGTAATGAGAAGAAGAAACCGTTGCTCTGTGACAGGAATCAATTTGAATAACAACTCATGACGCATTCGGATCATGAGTCGTCTGTACCTCGTTCACCAACTCGCAGGCAATAATTATAAATTATTCACGATTTATTACTAATCTCCTTGTACGGATCCATCGACGAGTTCAGGTTTTCGATGTCGTCAACCATGAGTGTGCTCTTGGCCCGAGCAATCTCGATCGAACAAGGATCATTACAGCATTAGAAAAATTCGAACTCGAGGCGCGAGCGTTCGATGCTTATCTTAATCACATTTGCATCTATCCGCTTTGGAGGCGGTCGAGTAACATGACTTCCCGATATCTACGCGCGTGTCCAAAAAAAATGAGCCCTCCTTGTCGCTCCTACACTCGTTCGATTCGAAATCGATGACCCCTTCCGGGCACGCGTTCTCCGGGCCGACACATCAAAAACAAGTTATTGATGGTTTGTTGATGTAAACTTGTGCCTACCTACCCTGCTGTCTCGTCGAAGACCCATTATGGTCGAGCACAAGTCCCATCAAAAGAAAAATTCAAAATTGAAACGAAACGAAAGGATATCGACGCCGATGGCGCTTTCGCCGACATCGACGATGCACAGTTGCGGGCACCAGTCAAGATTTCAAGTCTTCACCGATCAACAACAGCCTAACCGCAACCACAAGGATGCCAATGATTGTGCGGAATAATTTATGCCAGTAAACCACGGCGATTGTTGCACATGGAAAGTACACGTAATATCGATCGGGGAGATAAGGTCCACTTTTTTCTTCGGTGAATTTTCCACTTCCCACACGATAATATGCGACAGAGGTGGACATAATCCCGGCGGATTACTTATTCTGCTCTGTTTCTGCCCAAGAGCCAGGAGGGTCATTCCGAACGAAAAGGGAACAGTTCGATGAACTGGTTCCTGTAACTGGAGCTGATGTCGACAACCAAGGTCGATGATCTTGGTTTTTGGGACATTGTAAGTAGCTTTTTTGGTAGGGCACATTGGTTGGCTTGAAAGATTATTATAGGTTGATTGCGATGGGGACATGTGGGAACTATGTAATGGACAATTGAATACAGAGATGAAAAGGGCTAAACAGCTTTTGGGAGCGCTACATTTGCTCCATGATATTTAAGAAATCTAGGTTCACCATGGTTCCCACATTTTCAGAAGAATATGAGCATGAGTATGATTGACCGATCAGGTATATTGAACCTTAATCAAGGCAACACCAGGGCAGATACCGCCCGAATACAGGTCAAATAAGGAAAGGGTAGGAATATGTTGATGTGATACTCGCTTTGTTGGAAGTTTCCACGAGAAACTACTGAGACGTTGGATAAAAGGGTTGGGTTGGCAGCAGGGTTTGTTTTGGTAAACGATACGCTGAGTTCTTATTCATCTTTGTTCTCCGATTACTCTCCATTTAGTTGGTTTTAAAAAGATACACAAATATACATTTACATATTTGTACCAATTTAAACGAACAGTAAGGATGCCATTAGGGTCGCTGTGCTATTGTTGTTTTCATTGTGACAAAAATGTTTTAATAACGCTGAAAACCGATTAAAACCAACAGTAAGGATGCTGTTGGGGACACTTCCTAGCATCTTGCTATGAAGTACCTGGTGGTCAGTCACCCACCGATTACCTGTCGATCTACCTAATTTCGGTAACCCGACTGCTTAGAATTATCTCAAATTGTAACGATCCGCTCACTGTATCACAAAATATTTCGAGTGAACTACTCGATTGGATTGGAGATAAGGAAAACATTGGGTATAGGAACAAGTCTTCTCCGGTTGGTACCAAATTAATGATCGTAGGAATCAATAGAATCAATGGTAATCAATGATTACCTACCCAGGCAGAAAAAGCTATCACCATTATTTACGAGTTTACGGTGATTAGGTTATGCAACTGGCGTTCGATGTTCTGTTGCTTGAAGGAGCGGACCCATGCTTTTGGCGAATAGTGCTAGTTACATACTTTCAGCGTATCGCTAACCAAAACGAACCCTGCTGCTGACCTTTTCCCAACTATCCAACATCCCAATGATTTCTCGTGGAAGTGCAGAGGATTTCTCGGCTTCCTTCAAAGCGAGTATCACGTCAACACGTTCCTACCCATTCCCTACTTGACCAGCATTTTGGCACGGCCGGCGCCGGTATTGCTTCATAATGGGTCACCAGTTTTTCACATTGAGGATGTATGTTTGTCCCAAACATCATCTATTGGTTCTTTGTTTAAATACAGCTGATTTGGCAATAACGGAGTAGCATCCGTGGGCGGTCAATCATGATCATGCTCATGCTCGCTTACTTATGTTGGTTCAAAGTCCTATTAGGACCACACCTGTGTCTCGATATTTAATGGAATGAAATTTTTTAAACACTGTATGGAAGTCAATTTGGACCGATTTATGCCTACAATAAAGATGGTGTTGGGGTCACTCACAAAGTGATACATTTGCCAAAATCCATATTATTTTCTGTAAACGTGAAACTGTATATATAGAAGCTGAACAGTAGTTGTATAGTGCCATCAAAGTTATATGCATGACCAAAGAGACAACGTTTTATGGCACTTACTTCGCATCCAAACACATAACTTCGAAAAATGTTATACTTGTTGGGTTAAAGCTTGGTCTCAATGAATGGAAAAAGGTCAGATTTGATCTGCCATTGCAAAAGACTAATACGGCTCAGCATTGTTGAAATAAAATAGCAAAACACATAAAAACGATGATACAAGTTATCCTGGAATTGCTTCTCCTGTCCTGGAAAAGGTTGTCCACTTTAAAATTGTAACACACGCAAATAGCTCTAGCGTTTTTGCCTTTTAAGGTAAATTTAGAAGAAACTTAAGGTAGTTTTAGTATGTTTTTTTTTTTTTTTTTTTTTTTTTTTATCTTGATTATCGAGATTTTCAGCCTTGGGCTGGTTCATCTCCCATCGTAGTTACTCAAATTCCCTTTTTGGGTATTTTCGTAACTTGTTCGGAGGTGTTTAGTATGTTGTTTGTTTTGTTTACATCCTCCAAGTTTCATTAAAAAGTTGGGATATGTTTTAGAAATGTAGTAGGAAGAGTAAAGGATTCGCAATGAAATTTGGATGCGTATTTTGAAAATACAAATCTTTCGCACCACGGCAAAAAAAAAGTTAGGAATCGTAAACTCAACTGTTTTCGTACTGTTGGTTTACTGTTTTTGTTACTGTTTTACCAATCCGAAAAAAGAAATCGGACAAAAACATCCTCGCAGGAGCGCTCAAGGCGACAGGAGGATAGTTAAAGCTTTCAACCGCAAACCAAACGCTTCTGTCCGGGATATTTCAAAAAAGGCTAACGGATTCGAGGCAGCGCGCGGAAAACAGGTAAATCACCACTACAGCCGCACAGCTACGTTCCACCACCAGGCTCCACCCAATGAGATGTATACAGGTGGAGCAAACAAAGGAGTTTATCGGTATTAGTAACGAAAAATATGTAAACGATCCATGATTTAGGACAGTGACTTAAAACTCAAAAACAAGCGAAAGTTAACAAAGCAAGTTTAGTTTTTGTCCGTAAAATGCCGCATGCTTTGACTGCACAAAAAGGTATTTTTTAGCAAAATTTTTTGAAACTATACCAGATAGCGAAAATAAACATTCCATCTTGTGATTTGCTGCTGTTGTGAATTGTTCTTTTTGGAGATCTACGTCACGCACATTTACAAACATCAGGCTGTGCATCATCTACGAACATAATGACAGTATTTTGCATTACACTAATACAACTGAACTACTTCTGCTTCACCTGTATACTCCTCATTAGGCTCAACCTACCTTTCATAACGAAACTGCATCTCTTCGAACGAGCGTCGATCCAATCGACGATCAGTGCGTGTCCTGCGACATTTCGTTTGCTACAACAGTGACTAACCTCACACATGCGTGTGACGTTACAATCGACGGTGCATCGGTGCAGTTGGCGTAACATTTCACCGGTGCAACAAGAGACGTGACCAAAGTGTCGCGCAACAAACGGCAACACGCCAGGCTGCAACATTGAAGACGAGATGTCAAGGGCCCCCACCGAAGCAGTAATGGCGCAAACACAATGCGGACAGAAACGGAACGGCAACAATGTCCAATTAGAGTCGGCTTTGATCTAGCCTGTTTTCTTTCCCACAAGCAGTCTTACTCAGATCGGGCATTTCCTCTGCCGTTGTCGTTCCGGTTCCGTTATCATTGTGTTTGGGCCATAAGCACTGAGGGATTTGTATGAGCACAGAAGATTGTATGCATGCCCAATAGAATTAAGTTTACAATGATTACCCTAAATAGTTTGTTGAGCTGTAAACACACCCACGCTACTTTGTAGTCACAATTTTTAATCGCGTTGGAATGAATTTTGCATGGATATATTCACTCCTATATCGGCTGCTACCACGCCTCATATATTTTGATGATATATTTTAAATTCAAATATTGTATGCGTTGTCCCTGCGTTGAGATACCATAAAATTCGTTATGCAATCAGAACTTTTGAAATAAGTTCGATGTTCCAAAGCACCAACGAAAGCAAAAATCTCGAAATTTGTTAATTCATGGTTTGCATGCGGTATGTACGTGTAGGATTAGTGACGACTACAGCTGCGCAAAAATCATCCAGTGCACCTGGTTCAAACATTATAGCCGTAACTGTCATCCTTTTTTGACAATCGAGCAACATCGTGTTGAATAATTCCAATCAACAAATCCTTTCGAGGCTAACCGCCTTTCACATTTGACAACTGGCAAAATCGACTGCCGGTATCGGTTAATTGCAAACTTATGTGATTCCTAGAATGAAATCTAATATTTCCAAACCCCAATATTTTGTGGTATTAGGAAGTGAACAACGGCACTGAGGATAATGACGGACATATATAGGGAAAGGAACCAATTTCAACCAATTAAATAATGATCCAGGCCTGAGCCTAACAAATAAACGAACTGATTAAAAAAAAAAAATAATGATCCATATTTTTTATTTTTATTTTTCAGCTGAAGATTTTTTCAGTACAAGGTATAAAATTTATGCAAATTTCGTCAAATATTGCAGTGGCAGGCTTTCGTTCAGCCGAGCCCCTTTATGTTGGGTCGCAGACAGACGTTTAAGCAAGAACAAAGTTAATCGATTGCTTTGTGTAATTTTTCAAATTAAAATACGATAGCAACCGCTTGCTCACTAGCGCCGCGTAGTTCACTTAGTCAAGGTGGCCACTGATGCATCTGCCAGCATGTCAAAATATCATCCCGATGTTTGCCACACGTCATCTGATATTGACACGATGTTTTGATGTGCAATGAGATCGATGGCCTTATCGCTGCAACAAAACTGACAGAGTAGCTGACGTGATGACGACCGATGAAGTGTTGGTGTTATTGACGGTTATGGAATTTCATGCTGAGATTCAATGGATGTGTGTGTTTTTTTAATTAAGTTACAATTGTTAACTTTTATCTGTTATTGAACAAGAGATCTTTTATATTAACACCTAACTCATTATTGAAACTAAACAGAAAAAAAATATGGAAAATGGGTAGACACTCGTTTAGCCGAATGATCAAGTTTCAACAGTGAGATTACTTTTTATCCGTACACAGAAAGAAGTAATGAAGAGACGAGTAAAATTTCGTCTCGTTCGATTGCAAGCCAAAACAAGCGTAAACAACGGGATTGTTTGCCATATTTTATAAACAGACATGGTTGGGGCGATATCTGGTTTATATTAACATGAAATCACCTCTCGAATTCATGCTAAATCTAGCATCCCATATGTGTGCATTACTCATCGCAAACAATTATGTGTTTCTTTAGAAATGTGTAAATTTTCCACAGATAATATTTAGTTTGATCGCCATCGGTTCGGATCACTACAAACATTTGGGATTTGGGATCGAATCAGGCAGCTTTTGCGGTCATTTCTGATTAATTTTGACGCAACAGTCCTCAATTGCTGTCTTAAGGACATACACGACCGAGTCCTCCGCCAATATAAATTCTAGGTTAGAATATATTTTTCACTTCAAACTTGAAACTAAGAATCACAGCTAAGAAACAAAAAGGGGCGGATTGGTTTACAGGGGGCAAAAGAAGAAGGTTGGCGGAAAATATGGGGGGGAGTTTTTACCACACCACATCATCATTTTTTTTTTTAATTTTTGTGGTGGTGGGGGAATGATAATAGTTGTTATTATAGGGGGTTTTGTTGTAAAAAAAGTTTGTTTTTCGTGGGGATTTTTTTTTTTTTTTTTTTTTTTTTTTTTTTTTTTTTTGTTTTTGTTGGGGGTTTGTTGTGGGGGGGGGTGGGGTTGGTTTTTTTTTTTTTTTGTTGTGTTGAGAGAAAGAAAATGGTTTTTTTTTTTTGGGGATACAGGTATACCTCGATTTTATGGACCCTCGATTATATGTACCCTCGATTTTATGTACTTCGATTTTATGGACATTTTACCTCGATTTTATGTACATGTTTTTTCACATCTCTCATTTTTTATTCTAGGACAGTTTTAGTATTATATAAATTGTTTGTTCCCTTGGAAAGGAGACTTTTTCAATTGAGGGCACTCAAAACTCACTTCCTCAGAAGGTTTTCCAAAATACATAGTGCTGGCGCTAGCAATTTTTTTGGACAAATTCATCGTGGGTATCAGACAGTCTGATCCAAACCCTACATGATACAAAAAATCCTGGGGATGAAGAAGTAGTGATTTAACCCTCTGCCTATATTTTTTTCAATTAGGAAATATCCATTGATAACATTTTTAATGCTAAAGAGTCGTTTTAAAAAAGTGTGGCGACGTATAGAGTAATTTAGAGGATTCTTTACAAAATGCTTGACGAAAAGGAGGAGGGTAGTTGTGTATACAAACACGGTACTTTTTCGATCAATGGATGTTCCCTAATATAAATAACGAGGCAATTCAGGTGATTTTTAAATACTGTACTCAACAGTGATGTTGAAATCGTTTCAAAATGCAACTCACTTAGCCATTCAGTGTGAGCGAAATCGCCTTCGGTTATACAGACGAAAATCGCGCTTCAGATTCTCAGCCAAACTTTCATTATTCATCACAAATTAGCTAAACGATGTTATCTCCCAAATTGGTCAAAGTTTTGCTTTGGCGGTGATTTTTGTTTTTTTATGGCGTGATTTATTACTTCTCTACCGGAAAAATAAGAAAACACCGCTTTTATGCCATGTAAGCACAGAAGAAATCAACGAGTAAAGCGGAATGAAAAAATCGGACATGATTGTTATGCGGATGATTTCGTAGAGAAAAGAATCACGCTTGATAAAAATCATGAGTGAGAATTGAGATTTCGGTTTTTCAACATCACTGGTACTCAATCAATACTCACTCATCTATACTCATCTACACTTTTTCCATCATTTTGAACTTAAAACAAAGTTTTCTAGTTCAATGGTCAGATTACATCTGGGTTATGTTGAACATGCATCCCACTAGTATCTGATTAACGTGTATTTTTTGTCATTTTTGATCGTGAGGAAGTTGCATCATCACTTCTATTTGAACCCGGATTTGTGCAGGCTGTATTCTCTAAAATGGCTTCTGTTCAAATTCCAAAAGTTAAAAAGCAACGATCGGGTATTCTTCTCACAGCTAAAGTGAAGATTATCCATGATTTGGAAAATAGACTAACAGTTCAAAATGTTATGGAAAAGTACCCCTTCAAAGCACGATCTACTATTTACAACATTCAGCGATCCAAATCAAGGATACTGAACAACATTTCCAATATTCAAGGAAACATTGGTAAGCAAGTTAGAGATTCTATTCATAGAAAAAGCGCCCTCATGGTTATCATTTGCAGCTCATCGTAAGTCCTTCAAATCCGCTCGCTACCCGAAAGTGGATCGCTTTACCTCTGGTTTTTGCAGAAAAGGCAACAATACATTCCGGTAAGCCAAGAAATGCTGCAAGTTCAAGCAGTGAAGTTTTTCAACGAGTTGGTGGGTGAAAGCAAGTTTGGAAGTCGGGGATATATCGCCAAATTTATCAAAAGACATGAAATTTGTCTTTTGAAAATTACGGGAGAGAAATTATCAAGCAACATTGCCACCAATTTGTTCAAAAGTTTGCGGCGGAAATGCGTTCTAATGATTTGCTGCCACGTCAGATCTTCAACGCGGACGAAAGCGGTCTTTTCTTCAAAAGCACGCCCACAAATACATACGTTGACAAGGACTCGATAACCGCACCTGGAAAGAAGGTGAACAAAGAACGTCTGACGTTTATGCCGTGTGCGAACATGGACGGTTCTTTGAAATTGCCGCTGATGGTTATCGGGAAATATCTTAACCCTCGTGCGTTGAAAAATTTGAAAGAGCTTCCAGTTTTCTATACCGCATCCAAAAATGCATGGATGGCCTGCGTACTGTTCAAAATCTTTTTTTTTTTAGCATTTTGTACCGAAAGTCAGAAAGCATTTGGCGGAAAACGGTTTACCTATGCGAGCAGTTTTGGTTTTAGACAATTGCTCTGCACATTTCAATGCAGATGAGCTCAAAACGGAAGACGGCGCTATTTGGGCAGTCTTTTTACCGCCAAATACAACAGCGGTGATTCAACCGATGGATCAGAATGTGATCCAAATGGTCAAATCACGGTACAGACAAATCATGATGCAGGAGATTCTTGGACGACCTGGAGAATTTCATGACAACGTGAAGAAAATAAATGTTAAGGATGCCATTATTTGGGTTGCGCAATCGTGGGATCTGGTTCCTCAAGCTTCCATTAGAAAATCTTGGAATTTACTGTACAACCCGGAGGAAGTAGAAGACGAAGATGATTTGCCTCTCTCAATGATTAAGGAGTGACTTCTGGAAATATCCGCTAAAATCACTGCATCGAACGTTATCGATGAGGAAAATGCTGAGTTTAAAGTCCTCAAAGATTCAGAAATTGTGAAAAAAATACTCAATCCTACAGCTGACGACGAATCGACGAACAACATCATGGATTGCAGCCTACCAGATGACGACAGCATGAACATTTTGGGTTCTGCTAATGCGGAAGATGACTTTCAGCTGGTCTCGGACGAATCGGAACTGAATTCCACTGATGCAATGATCCGGTATGCAGAAAAGAACGGTTGGCCTCTCAATTCGCAAAAATCAGGGCAAAAATCTTCGCGAAGATAGTGAATGGAAAATCATCTTGAGAAAATTGCTTTTGAATATCCGAATCTTTTCATTTGTATTAAAACATATGTTTGATTTTTAAGCGATTCAGAAGTGATAAGAATGTATGTAAATGAAAATCCGAAATAAAAATCAAATAAATTCAAAATTATGTCTTCCGAAACTTTGTAATACTTCTTCTTACTGTACGACGAAATGAAAAAAAAAATCTAAAAGTTTTGATGAATACTGGATGAGACTCCGATGAGATCGAAAACGTAAAAATGACTGACTACATCAACTTTAATGGAATCGCCAAATTATGAAAGAATTTTTTTTCGTCTAATTTCAATCCCTCTTTCCTTCCCTTATAAAATTTTCCCATACAAATTCAATTTCTCTTGCATGAAGCGAAAGATTTATTAGACCTTCCCCACTCCTCACATTCCCATACATTATTTGTGAAAGGGATTGAAAAACTCAAAAAAATCAAGAGTCAATATTTTTGATTTAGAATAGAATGAAAAACAGAATCCATGAGTTTAACCATTTTTTTGATGTATTTTCCGAGAGGTATATAAAAACTTTAACTAAAACTTGTATATTCTATACATTTTTTATCGAAATAATTAAAAAAATATATTGCTTCGATTTTATGTACAATTCGATTTTATGTACATTTCAAAATCGAAAATGTACATATAATCGAGGTATACCTGTAAAAAGAAAAAAAATGTCCCCAAATGGATTTAAACTTCAAAAAAATATACACTGTACAATAACATCGTCAATGAATCTACCATACTTCTCAAAAAGTTTTTTTTTTTTTTTTTAAAAAGGTTAAAACTCGGGGAAGAAAAGGTGTGTTTTTTTTTTTTTTCGGTATATTTTTTTTGGCACCACTTTTTTTTTTTTTTTGCGGCAAAGGGGGGGAAAAAAAAAAAGAGGGGGGGGGTGAAAAATCTCGCTCTCTTTTATAAAAAAAGAAAAAAAATTTTTTATAATATTAAAAAAAAAAAAATAAAAATAAAAATAAGTTTTTTTTTTTTTTTTTTTTTTTTTTTTTTTTTTTTTTTTTTTTTTTTTTGAGGGGGGGGGGGGGTGGTGGTGTTTTTTGTTTAAATCTTATTTGTTTCGCTAAATTTTGTTAGTTCTCATATTTTGCCCCCATATAAATTTCATTGTTCCTTTATTCATCTTACGATGAATCAAACAATTGAGCAGTTGAAGGATCGGTTTCGTTTTCTAATAATGTTTGCTTGATTAATATAGGTACATCTTCCCTATAAAGTTATTATATCAGGTGCTAGTTCAGTTATATCAGCTTAAATCAGCATAAAACATACGTTTTCTTTAAACATTAAGTGAAAAATTTGTATGTTCTGCATAACGACAAGCTATTATTGTGCATTTGCCGTTAGAATAATTCTTCATATTGTTGATGACCATTTCTTTTTGTGGGCTTTGTGGTCAACCGGTTAGTGGCATCACCCGTCGTTCAAGCGATTGCCATGAAGTAAGGGTTCGATTCCCGCTCCAGCCTGTGGAACTTTTCTCTGGACGAAAATGCCCATACTGGCCACCTGGGTGTTAGGTTAAGTTGTCCGTTGTGATTCGCTCTTTGTTCAATGTTCAGGCTGTACAATCTCGAGTTGAAGACGGTGTAAATGTGTTGACAACTTTGAACAAAGATAGCTGGTTAGGTGGTTAAGTGAGGTTACTATAAAAAATGCCAACTTTTGCACTACTTTATGCCAAAAGGTTGACTGGATATTCAAGAAGAAAATGGATATAGATTTTGGATCAGGAAGTACCAGCACATCGGTCTGATGCTTAATGATTCACCCCTAATATCGTAAGTCACACGAACACACCCTCTAATATTCTGAAAAAAACCCCAGCGATTAAAAACGAAAACAAAAATTCTAGTACAGAAAAGCGCAAGAATGTATTGGAAGGCGTACATCAGACCAAGGGGTTCTACAACAGTGAATCATTTTCAAATCGCTAGTTTCATATTGATTCTTGATTTAGTGCAGAAAACAAACAATTTTTGAGAAAGTGTTTGTTCGAGGTGTTCATCTTTTTTCTTGTCTAGTTATAGTAGCAGGAATATTTAAAAACAAAAATCTATCTGTCAACTTTTAGCGAATATTCTCCAATTGGAACTTGATTAAAAAACAGTTTTTTTTTTAAATTTGGCGTTTCAAACATTGTCACCGAATGTCACCGAATATGTTTTGTTTTGATTCTTTTTGTTTTGTTTTGATTTCTTGTACCTCTAGTATACACGCTATTTTAAATCGACCCAGTGGCTGAGTAAATTGCATTTAATTTTTGCAAGCAGTTTAGAGTTGTCAAAAATGAGTAAACTAGTTTTCCTTCGATGAGTGAAATCCACCGAGATTCTGAGTAAATGACCATGACAAAAAAAATCCTATTCGAAAATGGCGGACAGCTATCAACAGGAGATTTTTGCGCAGTTATTATTAATTCAAAATTAAGTTGGTGAAAATGGAGTGTTTAAAATGGAATCAGTGAAAATGGAGCCACTAAGCCCCATCACCGTCTTCTTTAATCACCCATGCTAAGAGTGCAATCAAAAATTTCCCTCTCGAAGAACTCTCGTGCGACATAAAATCCAGTTCATTTTCGAGCGTTCCTGTGTGATATTTGCTCGAAGGATTTCCGGACCATGGCTTACATGCATGCTCATTTGCGAATGCACACCAGCGAAAACTATCTGGGTGTCGAAAGGTATCAGCAACTTCTTGGTTAGTGCTTTTTATATGTTCCTCTATTTCTATTTAGTGAATTAATGTCAAAGTATTGCAGCATACAGCGTCGCATCTCGGGAATTTGGATTCATACTTGCATACATGTGTTCAACATTATAGATCATTTGCTGGATCTACATATTTATGGAGTTTCCCGGAAGTGAATGAATGAAGTATGTTTCAGTTTAAATTAAGCTGTTCAAGTTGAAAAAATTTAAATTACTGTATGTTTAGTTTACTGAATTGATTGAATAAATGGAAACTGTTTTTCTTCTTAAAAAAATATTTATTGAGACATTAACGCACGCTACCATATTCCTTGCAATCAAAATTGATAAAGTTTACCCATTCAACAATTGGCAACATCTGAGTAAACTTAAATCAGATTCCTCCACAGGCACGTTTTTTTTTCAAATTGGGCTCAAAAAGGTATGTTTACCCATTTCTGGGTAAGTGCCCCTGTGACCAGACTGAGTGATTTTTTACTCAAAAATGAGTAACTTTAGAATAGCGTGTAATGTATACTGCAAATTTTGATCTGGTGCAACATGAGTCAACCGTCTATCGGACATCCGTAATTTGTCCGTGATTTTAGTATCAAAAAGCTTGAAGAATAGCAAAATAGCATGCTAAAGATCCTAAACCATGCTTCGCTGACTGCAATATCACAGTCAATACGAATGCAACTGCATGAGGCCAGAACCAAAAAAACTTGTATAACCTTCAAACATTAACTAACTGTAGTCGCATATCAAGCCGGGCAGCCTAAAGCTCCAGCACACCACAACCAAACGGCCATCAAAAGCTCATCACTGCTTACACGTGCTGAACCCGACTCCGATCTGACCCGCCACCTCCATCACCTCCATCATTCATTGTCAGATCATTTGCACTACATCATCCATCCCGATAACGTTCGAACCTCTTCCCCCATTCCGCTATTGGATAGTAAATCTCCGCCGCTGTGTGGTAACCGTTTTTGGCGTAGGTGTGTAGATAGCTCGGTCCCTCGCAAACCGCACATTAACCTAAACGCCATTTCATACCAAAACAGCTTATAAATTCGATATAGCTCGGCCGGCGCAGTCTGGCACACCATCATCATCACCACCACAACAGGTCTATCATTACACCTAAAAGTCTATACTTTCGAGTAAGCAGCATACTCGGCAAACAATCAAAGCGGCAGCACCACCAACTGTAGATCCTCCCGCGATCGGTCGGTCGGTCTGTCGGTCGGCTGGCTTGGCGCACGGCCTGAGAGTAGAGGAAATAATTGAAAAAAATAAATAAAGCATAAGAAGAACCACACAACATTTTGCTTAAAAGCAAACAGAGAAGGTATATCATTCTAGTACCCGCTCCTCACTGCAGCCGCAGCTCGCTCGCTAAAATCTTTTTAAAAATCGATAAACCCGACCCATTGCAACCCACGCGCCACTCCCCGGTAGTGGGGCTTCGGAAAATGATAGTTGTTATTTTCAGCTTTAAATAAATTTTATGGTCGGTATTAATGCAGGTGTGGCGGACGGCCACGAAGTTATCATCATGTGCTCCAATCTAGTACTGCATGCATTAAATCTATCATCGTAAATCTTGATTATTTTCCGAAACGGGAGGCAGTCAGTCATTAATCTGTATCGTTCCTTCCCAACATTGTCAACAAATCGATTGAACCCCAGAAGCTGCCTCTGCGTTCAACATTCCAGCTGTAACATTGAATGCTAAGCGTATGTAAATGAATGCTTTTTTTTTGCAATAGATAATATATTGCAACAAAGATAATTACAATAATTATTCAATAAAGCAAAGCTATTCCCCTGTGCGAACTTGCAACTTGACGCGCAAAATAGAATGCTGTGCGACTGATTGTAAGTGTTGCACTGGCTAAATGATTTTGACAGCTGGAGCGCACGTTAAGCCGCATTGGCACACGTCATGAATCTTATGGATGGCATTGACAGGCGACATTACCATTTTAAATGCTACTAAACAAGCATTTTTCTTGTCCGATTTCGATTATCATAAATTACAACCATATGAGCCATTTTGGACGATTGGAAAATAATACTGTAATTTTAAGTAATTAACAATGGATAATGAAGCTCAGACCCGCGGTTGCCAGCTTGGTTCGCTGCAAGCTCAAAATGTGCTGATTGATTAATGTTTATGTCGTCTCATGCAGGCACGATTTGCGATATTCATGACGATTAACATGATCATCGTCGCCCGGTGTGATTAGGCGAGCCAAGCAACGCCAGCTGCAAGGCAATGACGACACCGATGAGGCAGGGCTAATTAGGGCCATCATCATCATCAGCGCCGCTCAGTTGTTCACCAAGGTCCCACCGATGATGATCTTTCCAACCGGCTGAAAGTTGATTTATTGGAGATTAATTGATTTGGCGTGTCATCATTTTTCAAGTACGACTCGGGCATTTGCCAAATCCCCTGTTCCGAAACCCGAATCGCACGATTCGCCACAGGTACTTGGAATTGAAAATCGTGCTTTAAAATTTCCTCTCTCCGGAACGAATGCCCACAGAAACGGCACTTGAAAAGTTCCCTACACGGCTCCTAGGTCCATGAGCCCGAACGAGCGCTCTATTATCCATATCCTTTCGTTTTCCGGGGCCTGCATACTCATTCGAGCCAACAAGGCATGAAATTTAAATAGTCATTTCTCGCACCCTCTCTCGTCTATTGTTGGACTTACAAGAAAGCGGATTTCTGTGTGTTTTAATTTTCACGGTTAATTTTCGGAGGGATCATGTTGTTCTCTGGTGTCCTTGTAGCCGGAGAAGCAAACCACACGCATTGTTGTATGGTAGCCTAGAGAGGGGAGGCGGCTTGGAACGGAAGGTAAAGAGAACAAGCGAAAAGGATTCCAGCGCGTAGATGTTTTTCCCGGGTCTGCAGGTCTGAATTTGATGTGATTAATGATTTAGAAAAGCATGACAACCGGAGAACATTTTAAAACGAATCGTGTGGAAAGTTTCTAGCCGACTTTGATTAGTCGAAAGATGTATGAGAAATGGTTTCCTGTGCAACATCCTGATGATTTGCCGTACCTTTTAAGATTGTAGTAAAAAGGTACATCTTATCGATCTTGTTTCTTGAAGCTCTGCAATTTTCGATGGGAAAATTCGCTAGAAGTTTGTAAATCTAGGGTTTTTTTTTTCATTAGCGGGAATCTAAAATTGAGAGATTCTCTTCGGTCTCGCTCTCTTTTATTTGTTACAGCGCGATTTTAAAACTTTCGAGGGATTCTTTAGTACAGATCGAAACACAACAGCATACTTAACAAATAGTAGAATGAAAAACGTGAAGGTAATAAGAATATAAATGAAAGAGAAAGTAATCAAAGAATGTCTCTAAATCGCCCTAATGAAAAAAAAAACCCTAGACATATAAAAAAACCTACATTCGACAAAGATTTTTCATTAGGGCCTAACTGACAAACTTAAACAATGGCTTCTTCCGTAAATTTCTCGTAGTACAAAATTTATCCATGTAAGCTTCCAATTCTATCGAATAAAGGGTGTTCCTATCAAAATTTGGTCAAACAGCAATGTGTGTGAGTCGATCGAAGTTTTTATTGACAAGTCAAATTCTTTTTCTTTTTCAAGTTCAATTAATACAGAATACAGGAGAAATATTCAGCTAAGCTTCCTTTTTACCGAATACGAATTGCCGGGTCTTTCGTTTAACACCTGCCATAAGATTTTGTACAGTCTCCTTGTCTACTTTATTCGCCGCAGAACGCCAGTTTGCCTTGAACTGTCTCGCTCACAACAGCTTTTTGAGTCTTCTTAAGGTTCCGCTTGACGATGGCCCAATATTGTTCGATTGGGCGGAGCTCTGGCGTGTTGGGAGGGTTCTTGTCCTTGAGCACCACTTGAATGTGGTTGGCAGTATACCACTTCATGGCCTTTTTACCGTAATGGCAAGATGCCAAATCCGACCAAAATAGAACGGAACGATTGTGTCGCTTCGGGAATGGCAGTAGACGTTTTTGTAGGCAAGCGCTCAGATAAATTTCCTGGTTGACGGTTCCGGTCGCAATGTAAACGTTGCTCTTCAAGCCACAGGTATAGATGGCCTGCCAGGCCAGATATTTCTTCGCGAACTTTGACAGTTTAATGTGCATGAAAATATCTGCCACCTTTCCCCGTCCGGTTGCCATATAAAATTCCTGTCCAGGAAGCTGTTTAAAGTCTGCCTTGGCGTAAGTTTCATCGTCCTGTGTGGTACTTCGTCGGCATCGTGGTGTACAACTTTCGCGATCGTTCTTTGGCCAACGTGTTTTGTTTATCGTCGCGATTAGGAGTCACCACTTTCTTGTAAGTCGACAGTCCAGCTCGTTTTTTATCTCGATCCACGGTTGAAGGCGCCACTCCCAGCTTCTTTACGACATCTTGGTCGAAGAGGTTGGGGTTCCGCTCGAAACAGTGGGCAACTCTTTTTGTCGTCGCTGTGGCCTCCGGCTTTCGATTTCCCCCCGATCCAGCTTTTCTGGCTGTCGACAAACGTTCACCGAACACTTTTAATACGTTGGTAACAGTTGATTTAGCCACATTCAACAATTTCGCCAACTTGGCGTGAGAGTAGTTTGGATTTTCGCCATGCACGTGCAAAATTTTGATGCGTTGCTTCTCTTCCTTCGACGAAATTTTGATAACTGAAGTGCTAATCTCAAAATCAAAATAGAGATGATGATATCTTCATGAGGGGTGTGCAAAATTATTCAATGCACGATGAAAGAAAATGCGTCAAGTTTAAGTCGACAAAATTTTGATCGAAACACCCTTTAGATAGATATTATTATCTTGTTCTTCGAAATAACTGTGGTAGATTAATGAGGCAAGTTTCCAAGATCGACAAATTCAAGGAAGAAGCCATGGTTTACGTTGGTCAGTTAGGCCATAATGAAACATCTCTGTAGAATTGGTTGTGAACTCGAACTACAAGTGCGACTGCAGCTCGACGTTTTTATGGGAATTACTATGGACAAACCAAACTATTTATTCTAAGCCTCCATGCTATTCAAATTAATAGCATGTGAAAACATTTGATTTTTATACATACGAGAAATATTCACATCTAAAGCTTTGCCGAAAAGCATATATCGATTTCACATAGGCATAACTTGATATTAATTAATAAGTGAGATAAACACTGCACTCTTGAGCAATGCTCCGTCAACAGGAAATATTAGTATAGAACCAAGGCAACTATTTCATATAGCATGCTACCATTGTTGCCTAGAAGCTGTGGATCATTATTATCAGAAAGTGAACCAACAGATGATTCCTGGGACTAACATACATCCTCAGTACAAGAAACGTACCGTATGCTCAATAATGTTTGCACCATTGAGCAATGTCAAAATTTAAAAAAATTCACAAAAATCTCGTTTTTGTTTTTTTTTTTTCATTTATTCAAAAAGGAGATTTTTCTAAGAGTCTTAAACTATGTTAATCATCGATGGAGTTTCCACTTGCGTAATTTCGTCCTCCACACGCTTCCGAAACGCACGGCAGGTCCTAATCATTTTCTCTCCAGGAACGGGTCAATGTTTGTATGAGGCTGTACGCGGGTGTCGTATGGAACAGGCCTTGGCCTTCATGACGCGCCGTACTGAGTAATCCAGCGGATTAAGATCGGGGCTGAATGGCGGCCACATATCCTTCCCCCAGAACGGCAGACGGTTCTGAGTGCGGTTGAGGTTTGGCACGGAGACCATCTTGTTGAAATACAACATTTGGTTTTGGGACGTACAGCTCTTTGATCTACGGAAGAACATACTAAAAATCCCGATATAGACCTCCGTGTTAACATTGTTGCCTTCTGGTAGAACATCAGGTTCATTTTTTTTTGCCATCGGAAGCCACCAATCCAAACATCATAACGCATGCAGGATGCTTGGTCAGATACACGTTTTAGTGCTCGTCGGCCACATATTTTACCAGGAGACAACTAATATAGCGATCGGTTCTGGAATTTAAACATGCTCTCGTTGGTGAAAAGGATTACCGGATTTTTTCGCTTGAGGAAGTTCAAGATTTTCTTACTCGCTCAACTCGTAGCTCCCGGATGCGGTTGGTAATCACGTGATTTCTTTTGGGCCCTCGCACCGCAATCTTCCTTTGCGATCTTCCATTCTGTAAAGTCGCTGATACTGTGCTCCTTCGCCATTTTCCTCATTGAACGCACTAGATTTGCCCGAATCTTCCTTTTGATGGTAGCGATAATCCTTGGAATCCGAGCTGACCTCGGGTCGCTGTGTCCGCCTTCGCGGATAGTTAACCTTTCTTTTCTCAGTCTAAGATCTTTTTTTCTTTTCACGGTCCACCGAGACGATTGAAATGTGGTTTTGTTACATTTGCGCGTAGAACAAATCATGAATTCGTTGCCTCTTCGTCATGCTGCAACTGTCAAACTAAGGAAATCAACTCGCAGCCTACTATGATATGAATGATAGTTTACGTGCATGTAACAAAAACCAAGGCATTATATGCACAGGTGAAACGGGAACCTTATTTGTATGATGGTGCAAACATTATCACGCATTCGGTGCCAGCCTGAATCTCGAACCCAGATTCACCATGGCACGCCTGTGTACTTTGCCGAACGTCATCCTTATATCTGCTTGCCGTATCCTTCCATCCGCTCCTTGGATCACCGTCACCACGATTCTTCGTACCCAGCTCTTCTTGTTCTTCGACGATGAACACTAAATAACATTCTTCAAGCCGCCTACTGTCCTCGAACCACTTTCTGCTCTGATTCAGTGACGGCAGATATTCTTTCGACAAACGTTCCCACGCTTATACACGTTGTGCAACGTTTTAGCGAATCTTCCAGCAACATGTCCGTTGTCGATTTCCCACTAAGGAAGTGATTTGGTGTGATAGCTTAATCGTTGGCCGCTTCCTGGGGAACATATGTAAGAGGCCGAGTATTAATCATGTCGTCCGCTTCGTCCAGGCTTCTTGCCAGAATTTCGTCCGTTAATTTGCGTCCATCGTCCATGACTGCACCATCCGTTCCCCGACGCTTATATTCTTATGATTACCTACACGTTCTTCAAATAATTCTTGCAATGCCTTTAAAATAGCCGTATATTTCCGTATTTTTTCATGAAATTCTCTTGTCATCCGAAAGTTCCAAATACTCAATGAACACTTCTAATCTCAGAACAGCTCAATTCCAGCAGACTCTACCAACCGAAATAGCATCCATTCCGATCACTTGACTAAAATGAAACGGCAAAGAACAAAGGACGCACGGCAACACGTAAATCTAAACAGAAAATTCCCGCCGCAAACGAACCACGTCGACCGGCTTGCCAAGCGCGCTACCAAACTCCGCCGAGGACAATATCCGGAATATTTGACATGCAATTAATTATCACGCTCGGAATTGTTTCGCTGACAAATTTCGGAATGCCAAAATCGGCGGCCCCGGATAAATCACCGGGGCGCGATGTCTCCTTTTCCCTTTTCTATGCTTAAACGCCTTACTGGTTCGAGGATTTACACTGGAAATGCGCGCTGCTCATCATGTGGCTGTCAGTGTCTTTGTATTGCCTTACTTACGCCACGAACCGCGCTGTACTTGCCTTCCTACCGACCGTGCCTGGCGGCAATGTAAACATGTTTGAAAACATGTCGGCTTACTGTACCGGAGATTTTACCAGCGTTGTTTCGTCGTTGGTGTGGATGTTTTTCTCCTTCTTTCGGCGGCTTAGAGTAGCGCGAGATTTATGGTTGGTATTTAAGCGGTTTTTGCTTTTTTGTTGCTCTTGTTGTTGCGAGGCAGCGCAGATGCCGGTTCCTCAACGGAATTGTGGTTTTCAACGAGGTGTTTAGTGATCAGCGTGTTTGAAGTTTTAAACACTTTGTCGTTGTTTCGGAACGGTGTTTGACACTCGCCCGAAATGGTTGGATTCAGAGTTTTGGCGAAACGAATAGAGTTCAAAATATGTTAGCTTGATGCATTTTTACTCAATAAGTTTACTTGAAATGATGTTTTCTTTTTCAAGAGCAAAACACCCGGTCTCAGTTATTGATCCACGAAATTCATCTCAGATCGGGTTAAAAATCTGCCTGGCTTCCCAAGTTCCATGAGCTGAATTCATTTTCTCTTAACAAATTGCCGAAAATAGACCCGCAAGTAGACAATGAATTCATCTGATTAACAGCGTACCAAACGATTTGACCGATACAACAGTGTAGTACTTATTTGTTATTAAAACGAAATAAAAATTTAAAAATTCGAATCCTAACAGCGAATGCAACCTAACTGTTCAGCACCGTGTATGGGAACGTGACTTTTTCGACAGCTGCACTGGCTGCACCAACCCAAACCAACAACTGCACAGTGGCAGCCCCAAAATTACGCAACGTGTTGTCTGGCCGATTGCTTTTTTTTTTATCGCTTTTCTGTCAAACGTCGCGCAGTAACCTTTGAGCGTTATTTTGCGCTACCCCGGAATTCGCAGCGCCTACTACACACTCGTACCCTGTACCTTACACGAGAAGGTTCAATTCGCTCAATGACAGTCAGGTGATTAATATTTATTGCCCGATGAGAATGGGAAAAATGATCTCATATCGAGCTGAGTGAGCTGGAAGCTTAAAGGATTTCGCACCACGCAGGTTTTTCGGAGCCACCGATGGCCCCGGGCAGAACCGATAATGAAAAACGACAACCATTTGCCGCCACCGACCGCGACCGGATCGTGCGCCGGTTCGAGATCCAGCGAGCGGTGGCGTTTGGAAATAAATGAAAGAATAAATTTTTATTACAATATTCATTAATTTATTTTGGATTTGTTTATATTCCATTTCTGATTGCCTGCCGTGCTACTGGTGTTTTGTTTTGTTGCTCATACGTGGTCGGTGTTGTGGTGCTTGTACCCGTTAAAAGAAGGCTGTATATGCAAATGCAAACATTAATTTCCCCAAGGACTGTGAACTCTTGAACGGAGCAGTGTGCCCTCGGGGGGACACAAATGGACTACCGGACTGCAGAAACAATAATTTTTTTGACAGATATTAAAGCGTTTCCTGTGAGATTGCCTCAAAACGATTGCATTTTTCGAGTTCCAGTATGTGAAAACCAGTGAAGGTCGTGTTATTTATCGTTCGGTTGGTGAACTTAAATGAGTTTTTTTTCTTCAATTACATAGGTACTCAGTGAATCAAGGAGAATATCAGTATCTGCTTGATTTGGGAGAATAGATAAATGTTTTTCCTGATGAATTGTCTCGATTCGATCGAGTCGAAGCAAAGCTTTCATATTTAAGAAATCACAACTTTCCCACAGCTACAACGTCATGCTTGTATCTTGTGGTGTTCTAGTTCGTTTTTTAACAAGGCTGTATTCAGATACGTATTCCATACACTGATTGAATGCTTCAAGCCATAAAGTGTCTTCTGGAATCAGCACACGTTCGTTCGATTTCTAAATATTTCCAACAAACGCTTCTGGTAACTCGTCGTCAAGATTGCTTTGAAGGAATCACGCGATCGCATTCATTTGGTAAACCTACAAGTAATCACCCCTATTCTATTCGTATTGATGTTCGTTACGCATCGAAAACGTTCGAAAGAATGTCACATTCGTATTCCCATTTTTCGTTCGAATCGATTCTAACCATTCGAACTTTCGAACATTGTTCGTTTGAAATCCGAATATCCAGTTAGTGCTTTAACATTTCTTTTTGCCGCGAGTGGAACAAGAATGTGCAGAATAATTCATTTACTGGTCTGTTGTCGGATTTGTTTTGACGGATTTCTGAACTGCAGGTAGATTCATGTCCCTTTCATAGATGCTGGAAGCTTCCCGGTTTAGGGACGTGGCGTTGTATATCTGCTGGAAACTTCAAGATTCTGTAGCTGTAAAGATTGTGTTGGGGTGCATTCGTCTCTGGTGTCGGATTTTACGCTACCGTTGGAGAATTTCCGATTATGCGTTGCGCACTACTGCCAGTATCCAGTATGTCCAAAAATATTATGAAATAAGTTCCCAAAATGATCAATTCCGACTGTAAATCCTATTTTATCATTGAATATTGAAGTGTTAAGTTCTATGTACATAAAGTTAATAACTTTTTAAAACAAGCAAAGTCGTTTGCATTATTTTATCATACTGCGTGTATCAGTTTCGAATTTCGAATTATATTCCTGTCCGCATGAGAAAAACCAATAAAAATGTTACAGTGATAAACTAGCCATTATTGTTAAAAATTGCGGATATGAAGATATAAAGAAAACCAATAAAATTATCAAAAACACTCCCCGCATAATAACAAACCATTCCTGGACGATTTTCCTTATTGTTGACGACCGTTTCCGTTATTTTTACGACATTTACCCTTACACCCCGTTCACATTACAACTTATATTACGTGATATAGAGTATCTTGATATCAGCATCTATGCATCTAGTTTTCACTGGGAATAACAAGCATGGCATTTGATATCAAGATACTCTATATCACGTAATATAGGTTATAGTGCGAACGGGGTGTTACAGTTGACAATTATACACAGAAACAAAAGCGTTCCCGAAAATGAAAACGGACCGTGAACTAGTTCACTTTTTCAGGATTTATACCTTTAAACGTGATTTGGTTCATAATTACGTGATTCAGTTCACGGTGTATTTTTGCTTGCTCTCGAATTCATGACTGCAGTTCACGGATGTGGGCACGGATTTTTCTCCATGTAAACTATCAATCTCCTATATAGTTTAAACAATATGTCAGATGGTGAAAGACCAAATAACAATATGCTGAATAGGCGGTTAAGTTTAGTTATCATACAAAAATGGCTTTTTTCACGTACACATTTTTTGCTGTACTCTATGCCAAAAAGTTGGTATATAATCCAGACCGAGCGCAGACAAATAAAATCCTTTCAATGACAATATGGCATACATTAACAATATGTGTTAATGTAGAGGTTATATGGTGGAAACGAGAGTAAACTATTTGATATCAATAACATAAACTGTGAAAATTTATCTTACATTTGAAACATAGTTTTGACTATATAGCAAATTGTTTTTCGTTATGCGGGTCTTATTTTGATTCTATCATCACGAGAAAAGCACGTTTTTTAAATGTTTTATAACATTTGCTACTGGTTCCGTGGGGAAAAGAAATCATTTTTGGATTTTTAAAGGTGTAATTGCATTAGGTTAAATTTACCCACGATATACTCATATACTCAAATTTGGCTTTCCGCACGGACATCCAGAGTTGGGTGAAATGAACTTAATTTCTTCTGTGTATGCTTAGAGTTGTCCAGAAACGTCAAAGTACATCAGGTAACACCAACACAGTCTACGTTACGTTACGTTATTAGGCTTTTTGACGTTTAATCACCTTTCTTTTTCTAGCCGGTGTGGGGGGGTGGTGTTTTTTTTTCTTTAAAATGTTTTTTCTTTTTTTTGTTGTTCTTTGGTGTAGGGGGGGGTGGGGTGGGGGGGGATTTAAGGGCTCGAAGAATAGTAAAAAAAACATTTGTTTAATAATGAGAAACGACCCGGCACCCCCTTTTTTTTAATAAAAACAAGGTGACTCTAATATCTCAGGTGGTCTCAATACTGTACATGAGAATTTCAGCCATGTTTGAACGCATTCTAATACGATCCATATCAAGTAAAATACTGGTCTGGCATACTGAAGTTATCTCCTTTACACCTATGCAAAAGTGCTTGTGATGTCAAACTCGCAGTTCCATTTCAAACCAAACGAGTAAAGGAGATGATTAGTTTCACAATTCCAGGCCTGTGTTCTATGCTATGGGATATGAAGCGTCAGGCTGCAAGGTTTGTTTACCAATATTTCGGGGGAAAAGTGCACGTGCTAATGTATGTAAACAAAACGTTTAGCCCATACCCTTTACATTAATTTATAACTCTTCACTCCTAGGCAAAAATGCAATCAATAACTGTCATTATGTGCGCGATACACTATTGAGTATTCCTTACTCTTTCGCTCCACTGCTAAATCTCATTTGATACCCCGCTACTCCACCCTTCTTCCAAAATAACTGACGAAAATAGACCACCTGAATATCTCAGAGTCACCTTGGTCACGCCAATAGGAACATGCAACAATTACAGTATGTCCCATAAAAAAAGCGGAAATTTTTCATTTTTTTTTTTTTGGGTTTTTTAATATTTTTTTTGGTGTTTTTATGGGGGGGGGTTATTTTCTTGGTTTTTTTTTGTGGGGGGAGATAAAAAAAAAGGGGGGGGGGAGAGAAAAAAAAGAGAAAAAAAAGGAAGGGGGGGGGTGGTGGGGTGGTTGCTGCTCCCCAAAAACGTAAAATAAATTGCAACGATTTTGGGATGCCACCTGGCAACCGTTTACCGTGTCCAACGTTCACTCCTTGATGGACCACGTCCACGGAAGCCGGGAAGTGGCCGCCCACGGTCCGCTCGCACACCGAAGGTCATCAGATCAGTGAGAAACAAAGTGAGGCGAAATCCTATCAGATCGATCCGGAAATTGGCTAAGGAAGCCGATATTTCAAAAACTAACATGCAAAGGTTGGTCAAAGATGCCTTGAAATTTTCTTCCAGGGCAAGAGTAAAGCGCCACATTGTAATGGACCGAATCAAACAAGTACGGCTGGAGCGCTCAAAGAGTTTGGTGTCAGCATTAAAAAAGAAGCATTCGTAGGTTTATTTCGCTGAAGAAGATTGAGGATGTTCCAGAGAACGTGAAATTCAAGTTTACAACCAAACATCCGGCCGGAGTCATGGTTTTCGGGGCAGTTGCGTCCAATGGCCTCCAGTATTTATCAAAGCTGGATTAAAAGTTAATACCGAGGTTTACATGAACATTTTGAAGGACCACGTTCTGCCATGGATGAAAGCCAACTTTGGAGCACACCACCACGTCATTTTCCAACAGGACAGAGCACCGTGGCATACCTCAAAAAGGACTCAAGCGTGGCTGAAGGAAAACATGGAATGTTGGCCAAAGGACATTTGACCTCCTAGCAGCCCGGACTTGAATCTTTTGGATTACTCAATATGGGCATACGTTCAGGCCTGTGAACGTTCTCACCCCAGTGTCGGCGCCCTGAAAGCTTCCATTACCAAGGCATGGAACTCGATGACTGACTCTTACATTGAGAAGGTATGCTCTCGATTCCGTCCCCGTTTGGAGAAGGTGATCGAGAAAATGGTGGAAATATTGAGTAATGTAATCATGAAAGGCTCAATAAACGATTCCTTAAATAAAATTATGATTTTTTTTATCATTTTCTATAAAAAAAAACTTATTTGAAATTGAGGTATGAATATTCGCATTTTTTTTATGGGACATACTGTATTTCAATTATTTTGCGTGCATGTATGATTCCGGTGGGCTGCTCGATAGGTAGATCTGGCTTGAACGAAAACAAGAATGGTCCAAATCACAGTGACGTCACACCTCAGATTTGACAGGTATTGGTGTTCAGAACTTCGAGTGTGAGAAAAAAGGACAGAACAGGACGGCTGTTTCTATCTTTTATACTCTACTCTCATGGTAAAAAGTGAGGTTAGTTTTTTCCGTGCAACAGCTTATAGACTAATGCACAGAAAAAGCTAACCTCACTTTTCACCATGAGAGTATAAAAGCACAGAGAACAGACGTTCATCTTCGGTCTGCTACTTGTGTAAAACTTTAAACCGGCATTTTAAGTGTATGTCGTTATGCTCCTGGTAGGCGGCGCTGCAGTTGTGCGATAACTGTCATGTCAATGTTTATCAATAAAAAGCCTAGCACATAACTTGAAAAGTTTGGTTTGTTTTTATCTGCACTTACTTCTGATACCGGCTGTCCCCTATACTCTTACACACGTTTTTCAAGAAAAGGTATATGGACATCAATGTCTGTTCTCTGTGATAAAAGATAGAAACAGCCATCGTGTTCTTCGTCCTTTTTTCTCACACACGAATTTCTGAACACAAGGGCACCAGTATCTGCCAAATCTGAGATGTGACGTCACTGTGATTTGGACCATACCTCTTTCGAACTCGTTCAAATCGAGTCACTCGAACGAATGACGGATGCGGCAGTAAACAAGAATAAGGATGAATGTTTTACCAACAATCAACAAGAAACTATCGATTTAAAATTGGCTTAGAATCCCTTTGGTCTCAAGTACAGCTGTATCATCATCTTTGTTTTTGTTTCAATTCGCTGTGATGTTTTGAAGGGGTTTCATTTAGCTTAGGGACGATTTTGTTTTAGCTCTGGAGCCAATGCGCTGGTACAATTCTTCCGGACCTCCCAAGCCCTGAACCATAACCATTACCATGTACATTGTACAGATTAATTTCATTGCAAAAATATTATAGAATTTAACTTGAAAACTTAAGCATTTTGAGGATTGGAATGTTTCTAAATATTAAGCTAGAAATCAAATATGATATGCCGTACAATGGCGTTTGACCGCATTGATCTGATTGGTAAGGTAAGTAAAGGCTGACTAAACGTAAATTGGTACGCACAAAAAGACCTTTAATTCGTGATTCAATAAGTGTCAAAAGTCCATTAATGGTTGCTTCCTCTTGATGGAGTCCATCAGCGTCTGCACCGTGGAAGCGGACACGGAATCAGCGCATTTATTACATTTTGCCCACATTTGCTGGATATCCTTGACTGCCCTGCCACCTCGTTTTATTATTACCCTTTTTACCCTTCGTTTAATTATTAATTTTAATAATTACTCAGTATTTTTCGATTTGTCGAAACTCCGGGATATAAACTTGGGATGTCATCGTCGAGAATGTGACGAATGGTTCCGTTTTCAGGCCAAAATGCAAATCGCTTGCTTAATTATGGCCTACTTCGTGAACCTGTCGGCAAACACGAACTTGAATCTTCCCGGCATATTGCCTCATCCAGTTTCGATGTAAAATTTTAGACCGGGAAGCTGCTTAAAATCGAGTTTGACGTATGTTTCCTCATCGATCAAAGTGCAGCCCTTGTGTTTCGTCAAAACACGGTCGTACAAGAGCCTGGCACGTTTTTTGGCCACGGAATCATGCTTTATGTGCCGGTTTGGATGTTTACTGGCTTTGTACGACTTGTATCCTTCCCTGGCCACATCTCAAATCGAAAGACCGGGGTTGGCTTTAACGCACCTCAACACCTTGCTGCGTAGCGGACGATCCCTGGTTCCAATTGTTTTGTAGGTCCTTTCCACACTCAGGGTTTCCTTGTCGGTTTTGAGTACTCGACACACTGTTGTTTTCGGCATCTTCGGCACTTTAGCCAGCTTGGAAACGGACCACTCTGGATTTTCCAGGTGTTTGTGCACAATATTTTTTCTTCTTCCGAGTTTTATTTGACGTTATTTCTGAACGCGATCGACTACTTTGTTGAAACTTGCACCAGTTGTTTTCTATAGAGGTTTGAACAAACCACTGTCAAAGATTTTCAATTCCCAACCCTAGAGGCGTGATAGCGGCGTGCGAGGGGCGTACAAATTTACTTTTAGTCATCTTTTATGAATATTGACTCCCTTTTACACTTACAGAATATGTTATGAACCAACTGGAGAAAAATTGCATAGATCTTGAAATATATTTAGAAAAGATTCATTTTCATTCGTTCTTGAGTCTGCACTTTATTCAATGTTGAATTTTTTTTAAATTAAAAAACACCAAGTTTTTTATACTGAACTCAGTAAGAGTTTTACTGACCTTCAAACAGCTGAGTTTTCAGTAAGCAGTTCAGCCAAAGTATTTTGACTGAGTGATCGTCAAACTAGTGATGAACTCTCAACTGTCAAAAATTACTAAGCAATACGAAAATTCAGTAAAAGTTAAAGAAAAAAAAACTGTGAAATTGGAAGCATCGTTAGCTATCAAAAACTACCAAAGTTCGGTAAAATATTCAAAAACTAACGTTACATTGGTTACATGCTGCAGAATCTAACAGTTGTTACGGTTATTTTCACTACATCTTTCTCTTCCTAGCATGCAGGGACAATGCACAATTTTCAAAGGGTAACTGCCGCTTCAATACGGAAGAAAATCATTTATCAGAAAAAAAAAGTGATGCGCAGAATAATTGTTCGTTTTTGCCTCCATTTTTTGAAACTTTTTTGAAACATTGAGTTATATAATATCTTTCATATGCATATCAAGTTGGTGGGTGTTGGCCAAATTTGGATTTTTCAGATGTGATAGAGATTTATCAATTTGAAATAGCAAGGTAAGTTTGCGAGAGCGAGATAAAAGATAGGAAAAATTACATGGAGCAGCGATTCACCTTAATGGGTAAATTGAACTAAAGGAAAGTTTGAAAGAAGGAGAACTTGGAGTAGAGCACACGTACCCACTGGTTGATACTAAATATTGGCCAACGTGCTTTTGCACATTTGTTTGAGGATTTGTTAAGCGACACAGGTTTCCGAATCCAAAGTTCGGATACCGTGCTGCATTTGTGCCCGGACTTTTTGTTCATGAATCTGGACATTTTTCAAATCACAAACTAGCATGCAGTTATGAGCTTGTAAATTTATCATAATAGTATATTAGCGATAAATCTGAGAGGGTTGATTCATCGATTTCTTTTACAATTTTTCCAAGTTGTAACATTCCGCTCACAAGCATGTTAGGCGGTGGGAATGTCTTTCGTAAGTAGAACAGCCGACTGAGTTCATCAGATATAGCTCGAATGGGCTTCAGCTTAATAAACAACTTAGTATTATAGTCATTTATTCAATGACATATTCTTACTGTTCTCATTCAAAGCTCATTTCAGCCAATAGTGTTCAACAAATAGTTATCACCAACCATCGACGGCCCGCAACAATAACTCTTAGTATCTTTTCATAGAAATGGATAAGCTCTTCAAACATCCTGGGGACTACAAGGATTCTACTTATATCTTTGTTCTTAATTTTGTTTCTTTTCAGGTAACAAATAATTTATTTCTACCAAATTTTTAAGACAATATCTAATATTTCTCTATTTGTCAAAACTTTTAAAGTTGGGCATTAAGATGAATGAATGTACCGGAAACTAGACGGACACATGCGGAGTTGAGTACAGGCGACTCGTGAGGTAGTAAGTGCTTTCAAGGTAATTGTTACCCGTTTTATCTAAATTAACAAAATTTATTTTTAATAGGTTTGCGTCGACCATCGGTTGAATCGGTTGAATCGGTTGTGTCGATACTTTGTTTCGACACATATTTTGTTATCGGGCGTAGCGTTTTGTCTATTTTTTCGGTTGCCTATTGTTCGTTGCGCGAGTGATCGAGTGAGCATCAGAAGTCGTGGTTCGCCGGGTAAGATCGGTCGGTGGTGAGGTACGTAATTAATAGTGATTGAAATTATTCGTTCGCCATACTCGTCGAGCCACCCTATCACAAATAAACCACTATCCCATTTTGTAAGGGACTCCAGCGGCATCCGGACTGTTGGTGTAGATCGGTCCAAGTTGGTACTCAAGCGTTGAGATGAATTACCTTGTTTTCCTAATGAAATACCACTATCACACTATGTGAGTGGCCCTAAAAGCATCCTTACTGTTAGTTTAAATCAGCCCAAATCGGCTTTCCAGCATTATAAAACACCTCCTAATTTCCCAATGAAAAACCACTATCAACTGTGAGTGGCCCCAATAGCATCCTTACTGTACTTTACCGGTCAAAATCGGCTTTTCAGCATTATTAAATATCACTTTGTTTTCCCAATAAAAAACCACAATCATACTTTGTGAGTGGCCCCAATAGCATCCTTACTGTTGGTTGAAATCGGTTCAAATCGGAAATCGGTACAAATGACACTTGACAGATTATCGTTTACCAAAACAAACCCTGCTGCCACCCAATCCTGCTATCCAAAATCTCAGTGATTTCTCGTGGATGTGCAGTGGATTCAGCGGCTTTCAATAAAGCGAGTATCACGTCAACATATTCCTACCCATTCCCTACTTGACCTGCTTTCGGGCGAGGCCGGCGCCGGTGTTGCCTTGGTTTGGGATCACCAGTTTTTACACATTGAGGATGTATGTTAGTCCTAAGCATCATCTGTTGGTTCTCTGTGTAATAACAGCTGATCTGGCAACAACGGAGTAGCAACCTCGGGTGGTCAATCATGCTTATGCTCATGCTCATCTTTCATATGCATATCAAGTTTATGTAGGCACTGTCACGCCATGCCACTGGTGCGCCGCTGGATCAAAACATCACCGTCTTAACAAACTTTTAATTACCAATTCAATTACCTTGAGAAGAGAAAATAAAACAACTCATATTCAACAAAAAGCAAAGCTAATTATGAATTCACCAGCTATTTATTCGAATGCTAAGAATGCCGCAAGTATATCGAACACGTCCTCCATTTTTACGTTATAATGAAAAAGACCAAATTATCCGAATTTTTACGATTATAAATTGTACTTTCAATATGCCACCGCATTAGAATGCAAAAGTGGCGAAGATTTAACAGGCGCAATTTTAACCGAACGGTTCAGTAAAGATTTCAGAAAGGCAGTGGTTTTTGCGTTTTGCTCCAGTATTTGTTATTGTTTTACAGAAAATCAGTAGATCTTTTACTGAGCAGTAAAGCTGACTATGCCATTTCAAAGTTTACATATTGCATTAGTAAATTAATAACATATGCTCAGCGTAATTTTTATATAAAGTACCGAATATATCTAGTTTTTGACAGATACTTGAAATTCAATGCCATTTTACATATCATTCAGCAAAATTGAAATTTCGGATCAAAATCGTAATTTTTTTTACTGAAAACCAAACCATGTGTTTGGTGTGTAAAATGTTTGTTAAGGAAACTGCTCAGCATATCATAAAGGGTGTCCACGATGAAATTGCCACACACAAAATTGATTCGCAAAATTCGAGTTCAGGGATTGAGGGGATTGAGAAATAACTATTAAACTTCATTTTATCATTTTACTCGTATTTTATTTACAGTCCATACGCAAATACCCGCACCTTGGCCTTAACCCCGGCCATAAGATTCTGCACAACCTGTGAATCAACCGTTTTTTGCATGTAAACCCATACTTTCTTCAGTTCCTCGACAAATGAAACACAAATTTCTGCATAACTCGAGAATTAATTAAGCACATGAAACCAAATTTGGCATGTGGATTTTTTTGACAGGCAGTGGGAGGGCTCTCATACCACAAATTTATGCAAAACTTCAGAATTATTCAAGCAAATGAAACCACATTTCGCATGTGGGGTTATTGGAGAAAGAATTTTTATGTATATTACTGTCTTCACTACCTTAGGTCGTTTAAGAAGGTGCTGCTTCATAATCGCCCAGTACTTCTCGATGGGGCGGAGCTCCGGAGTGTTGGGAGGGTTGAACATTTTCGGCACGAAATTGACCTTATTGTCCGCATACCACTTCAGCACGTCCTTGGAGTAGTGGCATGAGGCCAAATCCGGCCAGAAGATTTGTTGGGACGTTGTGGGCCTTCAGGAGAGGAAGCAGCCGCTTCTGGAGGCACTCTTTTATGTACACCTGTCCGTTCATCGTGTCCTGGGTCACGAAAGGTGCACTCCGCTTCCCGCACGTGCAGATGGCTTGCCAAACCAGGAATTTCTTCGCAAATTTGGACATCTTCTGAGTGCGGACATGCTCCGGAACGCTGAACTTATCCTTGGCCGTGAAAAACAGGTTGCCGGGGATCTGTTTGAAGTCGGCCTTCACATATGTTTCGTCGTCCATGATGCAGCATTCAACTTTCGTCAGCATGTTGAGGTACAACTTCCTGGCACGGGTTTTGGCGGACTTGTTCTGCTTCTCGTCGCGATTAGGGGCCTTTTGTACCTTGAACGTTCGAAGCCCAGCCTTAGTTTTGGCCTTCTGGCCAAAACTTCGGCTTAGGTGCAGCTTCTTAGCCACATCCCGAACGGAGGCATTCGGATTTCGGTTGAAGGCCCCAACTACGCGGTTGTGATTTTTGGTGTTGTACGGAATACTTTTTCCTTCACTTCTGGGTTTCCGATCGGTGGTCAACCGTTCCTCGAACCGCTTAATCACTCGCGACACCGTGGAATTCGCGATTCCCAACGTTTTAGCGATGGAACGATGCGAGAGATCCTTGTTCTCGTGATGAATGCGCAAGATTTTATCACGCACGAGCTGTTCTTTCGACTCCATTTCCGCGAGTTTTGATCACAGGACTTTAAAACTTGCAGGATGTAAATAATGCACTATGAACTAAATCCACCCTAATTTTCATTAAATTCTACCCAACGGATAAAAATTAGAGCAATTTCATAGTGTGGCAATTTCATCGTGGACACTCTTTATAATGTTGAATAATGAAGTTTCACAAGTGATTCTAAAGAATCTAGTTCAACTTTTTTTTCCAGGAAAGCATGCAATCACTGAATACATAGTACAAAATAAACATCTGTATATAACTGAATATATCCCAAGTAACCACGAGGCTATAATAGCTTGCATATATAGGGTATATGCATTACGTCTAGTGCATCATTGAAGTTGGATTAAAGCTGAAAAGGGCCCCACTAAGATCGAACTAATGCAATATCTTTTGTAATGCCATAAGACATGGCTAAAGTAGCATTATTGCATTGGTAATGTATGATTGCATTGGTAATGCATCATTATATTCTTAAAGCTAATCTTACGCTTCATTACTTGACGACTGTTGAATTGATGCGATCCCGCATTAAATATGTTGATTTTATGTTGAATAAGAGCAATAATATAATGCTTGTGGTTACTTGGGATAGCAAGTAAACGGCTATTAGCCCACTAATCAGCACTTTATGAATTTAAATACTGATCGTAAAACTGAAGTTTTAAATTTTGATCGATTCATATCTCAAAGATGTAATAATGACGTTCGGTCTAATGGCGTTTGGTCTAATGGAATTAGACCATCGTCCTCCCTTAGCTCAGTCGGTAAAGGCGCGGCTACAAAGCAACACCATGCTGGAAATGGCTGGGTTCGATTCCCGTCTGGTCTAGGAATTTTTTGTTAAGGAAAATTTCTCGACTCCACGGGCATAGGGTACACAGATAAAAAGAAACATTGAATTTTCTGCGTTATTTAATGCACATAAAGAGAACGCTAGATTCGGCAGATAATAATGTTGTTTACGCCTACTTTCCTTATTAAACGAGGGGAAATCTTACGCGCCTGTTAAAATTTATTATTTTTTTCTGTGTATGATTGTACTTGCCAAACAATCATACTAATGCAAAAATGGTACCTGGCATCGAAAGCTCTTAATTAATAACGGTGGAAGTGCATTTAGAATACTAAGTTGTGAGCAAGCAATAAGCGAATTGTGAAAGCAATAAGCTTGAAACGCTCAGAAAGAAGAAGACCCTTTATCGTACACATCTTCCAAGTTGTGGATCACCACAGATTCCTAGTTCTACAAACCAAGTGAAAACATTTAATTTTCATCGGAAGATTGGGTCAAAGTTAAAAAGTTCAAGTCGGAAGCCATGAAAATCTCTGACCGAATTCGTTTGGACCGTCTTGAAAATTCCAAAAGCGCAGCTTCTCCAACCGACTTCGCTCCGCATAGGTTGATCACTTTTCTAACAACAAGTCAAACGGAGCACGGAACGAATTGGGAGAAGAAAAAGAAAACCAACGGAAAGAATAACACCCCTGAGGGGTCCTTCATCTGCCTTTGAATTTGGTTTCGCTGCGGCGATTCCGTTTCTGTTTGTTGCGTCCTTCGGAGCAGAAATTAGGTCTCTCTGAAGAGGTTCTTGTGCTCGTTGTGTGATTAAATCTGCTTTTTTGTTGTTCTTTTCAGCTTCCAGCAAACGGATCAATGCCTCAGCTGGATGCTGGACAAATAATAACAAATATGACATTTTCTCCCTTTCTTCGATTTTTTTGAAGTGCTTGGCTCCCTTCGAGTGGCATTAGCAGTCATTACTGCTTGCTGAGAGCTTTTCTTCTGCTCAGTCGAACGGCTCAGCTGAGAGTGACAAAAAAGTGCTCAATCTCAAGTGCTGTCCGTTCGTCGGTGATCGATAATCTAGATTAGGGGCATTCATTTTTTGTTTTGGCATACGAGCATTCTCGTGAATAAGGGCAAATTCTAAGCGAAAAGAAAAACCGTTCTGCATACCAAAATCTGTTTACTTTCCAACCCGGGTCACTAATCTCATCTTTATCTTAAACATTTTCATTGTTCCAGCTTGGTTTGGACTATCACCGAAGTATGTTCATGTGTTCTTGGAAGTATGTTGCCAAGTGAATTGAACCGAAACCCAGCAAGAAGTCGACGACAAAAGGGGGAGCAATGGAAATATTCATGCGGAAGAAATTCGCTTCGAGGGTTCGGGTGGTTCGATCCCATTTTTCATAGTCCCGACTCGTTGCTGTCAGATTGTGGCTGGCAGTGAAACAAAAGGTAAATTACCAACCGTGGGATAAGCTGCACGGGTGGGAGGGGGCAGGCGGGTTAATAAAGACGACTTGTACGGGGGAAAGAGCATTATCAACATTGAAAGTCAAGTACACAAAAGGGCATACCCACCAGAACAAGGGGGAATTTGCAGAGGAACCCGAGGGGTGATGCATGCATAAAAATATGATAATCAACACCGTCTGGTGAATCGAGATTGAATTCAAAATCAAGTTCCAAGAACCATCGACATTAGCCGGCGATGAGCGATGCGATTGTTTGTAGTCGGAGTTGTTTGGTTTTGTGGCGAAGGGTTTGGTCATTTGAATTTCTGCTATTTAATTCGTTGAGAAATCTCGACACAGTTCGTTCACCCGGTGATTTCCGCTTCTATTTTAATTTTTTTTCACATCGAAGTTTATGCTTATTATGGGGCCTCTTAGTTGAGGTAGTAAGGGGGGCAGTATGACTACCCAATAGTCACGGGTTCGATTTTCGGGCCAGGTGAAAAATAGAAACGCAGAGAATGCAGCTCGCAAACATGACAGCTTTAAACGAATTTATCCAAGTATGCGCTGTGCCGTTTTTTATTTTCCATGCAATCTAACCTTCCGGCATTAAATCCCAGGCAATCGGCCCTTCAGCGAAAACAAAAAACATAAAAAAACTTGACATTTGTTACGAGGGATGTATATTTTTTCACGTACGCTTTCGCCTTCTTTTGTTCTGACATTTCGCCAGTAATTTTTGATTGACTTTTGTTAGGAAAAGAGCAACATTTCGCATCCCAAGTGTTGATCCTTGTCAAAAAGCAAGGTTGGAATTTTCCCTTGAAAAAAAAGCAACTTCTTCCTTGTTTGACGAAGTGCCCTCTGATTGATGTCATCGCTAGGTTGATTGGCTCTAATGGGGCTAATTTTCGTCTACAATTACACCATGTGATGCCAAGATTTTCTCAATGACGGCTTCCCTCACACCGCAACGAATCCCCGGAAGAACCCCAAATAGATGAAGATACGAGTAACTGAATGCTCTTTGGTCTAGGTTCAGGAGGTTTACCTGTAAACTCCGGAATATCAGCCCATTGTGATCGCTACACACAAGGGACCTATAGCCATAGGAAGGGCAAACGCCCCGAAAAGATCGATCTTCCCTTGAGTTTATAAAGTTTTATTGTGTGTAGAAGGCGCCACGTTAACTGACTTTTTGACGCCCGGCTCTACTCGGTCTCGCATCGCTCGCTTTATCTATTTTCCCTGATTCTCCGGGACTACGGTTGATGGTTGCCTTCATAATGGCCTTCCGACTCGGGCCATAAAACTGATAGTTGCGTAGTTGGCTCGGCTGGTGATGATGGCTTCTGTTTTTATTGTTTTATTTAGACGGATATATTTATTTACTTTTGCTTTGCGCCTCGTGGGATGGTTCTATCTTCTATCTATTCCGGTTACTTGGTTGATGACGGCGACGGAGCGATGGTGTCAAAGTGATAATGTCAACGAGTTGTTGTTTGGCTGGTGTCACAGAGAGCTCTGGCAGGACGCCCGGAAGAGAAAGACACAAGAAATATGTTGGACAGTGGTAGTGAGCATATGGCTACCATGGCTACTGAATCTTAAGAAGCTATTTGTTTTTTGTTGGTTTTTATCGGTGACGTAGAAAATTAAAACAGCTATATATTTGCGTAACGCGTTTCGGCCTACTTTTCTTCAGCCATAATCAGACGCAGAATGCTGGTTGCTACCTCACTACTTGTTACGTCAAACTATACTTTTGCATAGATTATTTAAACCGAATCATTTTTTTTTTCTATTCGCTGTAAAATAGCTTAAGTTGGTCAAACATTTACCGAATTTATGGCAGTCTTTTGCCATACTGAATTCAAATTTTAGCATTTTGTCACTTACACCTTTTGGTTGTACGATCACTGTCCTTAAGGTTGAAGACTTCGTAATTATTTTTCGAAATCAATGATTGTATTGTCCTTGTATTGGTAAATCTATTTGAACATATGTGTGAGAAAATGAAAATCAAAATCTTAAGCTTACCACTACACGTGTATCCGTGTTTGAGACATGTGTTTTCGTGGGAAGTATTGAAATTTCCTGCAATAACTCACGAGGTGAAATTGCTTGCGTATCGCTTTTCGATAAATGGGTTTTCATATGCTCACATATGCTGAAAAATTAATTCATTGATCAAATTTAACATGGATTACAGTAGTTCATTATACAAACCATCGGGTATACAAATAAAATATCATAAAAATGATATTTAAATTATGAAAATATTCGTTTGATTAAAATCTTATCCGGTTACATTTTTTTACATGCTGTAGAAGTGTTCCGACAATATGATTGTTCTGTTGGATGTGGTTCCATGTTGTGGTCGTAAGTAATCAAACAGAATGATTCATGGAAAAATTAAGTGATGGGTCCTTGTAATACACGGTGTTCAATAAGTTCGAATACAAGTTTTCATCATTGCGTAGGTATGCGCCATGTACATATTCTGCATTGGTATTGGTGTCAGCTTTAGCTTCATTCATACGCTACCGAATGTGCGCGGTGTTGACATTCTGTTAGTTGTTGTTTGTTTGTTACGCGCGATGAAAGAGTATCGGGACTTCGTAATTGAGCGTTTTTTGAACGGTGAGCGACCCGGCGATATATTCCGGCTGCTGAAATCGCATGGGGTCAAGCGGAACTTTGTCTACACGACCATCAGGCGATACCGGGAGACGTCCTCGACCAATGACCGTGCGAGATCCGGTCGGCCGCGTTCAGCGAGGACGCCACGGGTCATCAAGATCGTGAGGGAGCGAATTCGGCGCAAAAAGAACCGCTCAATCCGGAAAACGGCTGCAGATCTCAACGTTTCCATTGGAACCGCTCACACCATACTCACCAAGGACCTTGGTTTCAGGCCTTACAAAAAACGTAAGGTCCATGGCGTTTCGGAGGCTACCAGCAAAAAGCGGTTGGATCGAGCTAAGAGGATCCTCTCTCGGCACGCTGGTCAGGAGTTTGTTTTTTCGGACGAGAAACTGTTCGTGCTGCAGCAGCCGCACAATGTGCAAAATGACCGGGTGTGGGCGCCATCGAGGGACAGCATTCCTGAATCCAATATAAACATCCCTCGGTTCCAAAGTGCCGCGTCGGTGATGGTTTGGGGGGCAGTATGCAAACGTGGTAAGCTACCCTTGGTGTTTATTGAAAAAAACGTCAAAATCAACGCGGCGTACTACAAAACTGAGGTTTTGGAAAAGGTTGTTGCCCCCAGTCTCCGAAGCCTCTACGGCGATGAGCACTACGTGTTCCAGCAGGACGGTGCACCAGCCCATACGGCAAATGTGGTTCAAGCCTGGTGTCGGGACAATTTAACCGACTTTCTGGACAAAACTTTGTGGCCTCCCAGCTCCCCGGACTTGAATCCTCTCGACTTTTTTGTTTGGTCCTATATGATGGCGAAGCTGAACGAATACATGGTCAGCACTTTGGATCATTTCAAGACGGTAATTCTCAAAATCTGGAACGAAATGCCCATGCAGTCCGTGCGTGCCGCCTGCGACGCGTTCGAGAAACGTTTGAAGCTCGTTAAGGAGTACAAAGGGGGGGGTCATTCCAAGAGAAATGTTGTAAACGTTCCTTGTAAACATAGCTTTCAATAACATAAATCCAAAAAATAAAAAAACATGTTTGTCATTTTTTTAACAAATTTTGAAAGTGTATCCGAACTTATTGAACACCGTGTAGTGTTAGTTTGAGAAGCAAATGGCGAGTTTGTGTTGGTGTATTGTGTTAGCGAACCAGGTTTTAAAAAACCACCAGATTAGTGTAATAAGTAATAAATCATGACTTACATTCATAGTGTTTTGTTTAATAAAATGTTCTTTAAAAAGTCAGAAAAAAACAATTCTACTCAGTGAACGTGCAAAGAAAAATGTAAGTCATGATTTATTACCGAAAATGGCTAAAAAGAAATTTTGACAGGAAGAAGAAGAAAAAGAAGCAGACAATCATCATCATTGCCCAAATTAATTACGACTTCTTCAACCATAATGTCACCTATAAGTGCTATTCCAAATCGGCTTCCAGCGACGCCGTCACTAGCAAATAGCTGCGTGGAAAGTTATCCGGCCGGCTTCATCGAAGGACGGTCAACAACGGACCAAATATTCACTTTGTGGACTTCGATCATCCTTCTTGCTGACTGGAGTGCGCCTACTACCGAGGAATAACACTCCTCAATTTGGCGTACAAAATAATGTCACGTATTCTGTTTAACAGATTAAGACCACTGGAGGAGTCTTTTGTCGGCGAATACCAGGCTGGTTTTCGAGAGGGCTGATCAACGATGGATCAAATGTTTACCCTGCGACAAATCCTTGATAAATTCCGGGAGTACAATTTTCCGACCCACCATATGTTTATTGATTTCAAGGCAACTTACGAAGGCAGTGAAGATAAACGAGTTAAAGCAGATAATAATCGAACATGGTTTCCCGACGAAATTAATTATACTGATTCGTGCTACGCTGAATGGATCAAAAGCAAGTGTACGGGTTGCGGATGAGATTTCGACATCTTTCGTAAACTTAGATGGATTGAAGCTGGGAATTGCGGTTTCGAACTTGTTGTTCAACATTGCTCTCGAAGGAGCTATTAGGAGAGCTGGCGTGCAAAGGAGTGGCACCATCGTCATGAAATTGCGCATGCTCCTAGGCTTTGCGGACGACATCGATATCATTGGAATTGGCCATTGCGCCGTGGAAGAGGCAATCGTGCTTTTTACAAGGGGGACAGCGAGAATTGGTCTCACAATTAATACTCGCAAGACGAAGTACATGATCACCGGTGGGCAAAGTGGGGCCAATAGTGATGTGGGTAGCAAAGTGGTGTTGGGTGGTGACAAATTTGAAGTAGTGGAAGAATTTGTGTATCTTGGAATTCTAGTGACGTTCGATAAAACCGCGTTTCGCTTTGTACGGCCTTGAAACCTGGACGCTAAGGTTAGTCAACCAGAAAGCATTTTGGGTGATTGAACGTAAGGTGCAGCGAACAATACTCGGCGGTAAACAAGAAGATGGCATCTGGCGCCGTCGTATGAATCACGAGTTGTACAAATGTATAAAGAGATAGATATTGTCAAGCAGATAAAACACGGCAGGCTGTGTTGGGCTGGTGAACTTTGCACGGATGCCGGAAGAACGACAGGCCCAGGACCGGGTCCAGTGGAGGAGAATCATCCATTCGACGTAGATTCAACAGGAGGAGTCGTCACCCATCAAGTAAGTAAGGGTGATCTGCGGTCAATATAGAGTTCCTACGCATCATGATTCATCGACTTCAAAGCCGCATATGGTACAGTAAACCGATGCGAGCTATGGAATCTCTTGCCTGCTGTTCAACATTGCTCTTGAGTTGAGCGGCATGCAACATGCGAGGCACGTTTCTCAACAGATCCAGTCAATTTACCTGCTTTGCTGATGACGGGGATATTGTCGGCAGAAAATTTGAGGAGGTGGTAGATCTGTACACCACACTAGAGCCCGAAGCAGTGAAGATTGGGTTTGACATTATATACGTCCAGAACGAAGTACATGCTGGCATGAGGACCCGAACAGGTTCGGCAGGTTCAAATGTCTTAAACAGTACACCTTTAGAAATTATTAGTGAAGTTATTCAAGAGTGGTCTCCGTCATTTTAAATTCAATATCCCGAAACAGAGACAGACACAACTCAAAAAGAAATTTGTTTGATAAAACTGATTTGATTGTTTAAAGGTAGGTTGATAATGAATGAACATTACAAGTGATGTAATCTTTAATGCACGTAAATTCTTAGAGATTTAAGCATAAATTTAAAGCAATTTTATGTGCTATTTGATGTATTGCTTAATCTAGATTTGAAACTCAGAAAAGGGTAGTCGCAGCATAGAAATTAACATTCATACCTCTCACGCCAAAGGCACGAGTTCTCACCTCCGGATTAGTTACGAAAATACTCAAAAGGTATTTGAATGACTACGACGGGAGATGCCGTCCAGCCCAGGGCCTTTACCTTGAGCAATTCAAACAAGTTTTATTCAAGCGTAAGTCTTCTTTTTCAAGAATAGAACAAATAAAGATGAGCTTATCGCGCTCCTCAAAAAATCTTGTTAGTCTTGTGCAAGAAATAATAGTTTTATATGCGTTTTATGGTAGTTTTACATAGAACCATTGAAAAAATTGTGAGCGTGGCTATTCTAGATTCCCTCGGAATGGTAGCCATTTACATATGTATGCAACAAAACTCTCGTTTTTCCAATGCTACGAACAAACAATGCTGTTTAAAATACATTTTGAAACTTAAAATGTATTGTAGACACAATTTATTCAAGATCTAACAGTTTCTCAGCCTTGTCACCTAATTGTTGAATTTTCAAGTATTTTTTAATTTTTTAAATAAATCAATGTTCTAGCAATAATTCAGTGGCGCATTAAAATTTTCGAACTTTCATGTTATAAATCACCAATAAACTGAATGTCGCATGAAAAATTTATCAATTGCAGGCAAAATACAGATGCGTTTATGGTCAATTTTACAATTAATTTACATACGTATCCACTTTGGAAAAGAAATATCATATGTTTATCGATATATTTTTTTCTTTAATAGCTTCCACTCAACTACAAACAAAAAAAGTCCCCATTCAGCAGAACGAATTTAAAAATAGAATCTTCGAGACATTTTGTGACGGACTGGAAGAGGAAAATCATAAAACCATCAAAACTTGTGGTAGTTTTATCATAGTTTTAAGCATGTCTTGAATGTCATTACAAGTATTTACCGATATAACCATCAAGTTTTATGCGAACCTTGGGAAATAGTCTTGAGAACCTCCTGTAGTATGGGCCTTTTTGAAATTATGGGGGTTGTATGGCTGTTTTATCGATGTTATGTAGAATATCTAGTTTTATGCGTGGTTTTATCAAATGAATCTTGAAAACTTCTTCAAGTGTACCTTAAAATTGAATTTGTTACTTGGGTTGGCAGTCCGCAGAGCGTTGAAAAATAGCCACTCGAATGAATACTGGGATTTGATAGCCTTAAATTCACGTGATCATTGTCTTTGGTGTTATAACAACATCCGACCTATTTTTAACGCAGTCGGTTTTACGCGACAAGTTACATGTTTAAATCCGTTCTTTCCGTGTGCATAAATTGATTATAAAACGATTACTTCATGTTACATAAAATACATAACAGATCAGATTTCATTACTCGTAAATGTAATGCTAGATAATTAAAGATACAGTCTTGGCAACCGCTTCTAGCATCCTTGAAATATTTTTGAACGAAGGTCATCGACCGGGTTTTACACTATTTTATTTTAAAAGTTCACAAGCATTTCGAAATGAAGGAACAGAATTAATCCTGCATACTAGAAATTATTAATTTTACACGAGGCGTATTTCATGTTTGTAATAAGTCGGGGAACGTAAAGAAAGATTTCGTGTAAAATTATGTCTCCTGAAACTGACAGATACACAATGCGACGAAAGATGTGTTTGATTGAACTTATTTTCTCATCTCTTTCAACTCAGTCTTATGTGATAAAGGACGCTTGCATGTGTTGGCCTCCGGAGACATAAATTTACCTTACATTTTGGTATTGAGTGCAGGATGAGATTGAGCTAATTTTTACCACGACAATCCATGGCCTTGAGGAACCTTTTTTTAACTTTTTTTTACCGGACCTTGAATTTTCTGACGGTTACTAGAACTAGACCCTTGGGATCAAAACTGGCGTCATGAAGCATTTGTTTTTGCATTAACAGTAGCAGCATTTGGCAAATGTAATTTTGTGTTCCTCAAGGTATGTTTACGTCATGTCATATTCTTATGTTTCTTAATGAAACAGTTCGCATTGTTAAAAAAAAATAATATTAAGCACAGAGAACAGACATTGATTTCCATATACCTGTTCTTGAAAAACGTGTGTAAAAGTTAATATGGGCAGGCGGTATAAGAAGCAACCGTAGAGAAAAACAAACAAAACTTTTCAGGTTATGTGCTAAGCTTTTAATTGATAAACATTTACATGACAGTTATCGCACAACTGCAGCGCCGCCTACCAGGAGGATAACGACATACATGTGAAATGTCGGTTTAAAGTTTTACACGAGTAGCAGAGAGAAGATGAACGTCTGTTCTCTGTGGTGTAAGTCTATATATAATTTCGGTGCCCCTAGACCGACTCTCTAGTAAAAAAAAAATAAAAAAAAAAAATAAAAAAAACCAAAAAAAAAAAATTTTAAAATTTTAAAAAAAATATATTAATTTTTTTTTTTTTTTATTATCTATTATTAAAAAAAAAAAAAAATAATAAAAGTTATATAAAATGCATAGTAGAAATATATTAATGTAATGTATTCCTTACTTTAATTTTGAATTAAAAACCGCGCAAAAAACGTAGCATTGATGAAAATTGAAAAATACATATATTTTCAGTGGTTTATACATTGCTACAATAATAAAGCCTAGTGAGCTCGTTTCGCAATGCATTATGATACGAAATTACACGATCGTGTAATAATAAATCTTCTTTCATCGAAATTTATCGAATAGAACGACTATTCTGCTTTTCTTGTTTAGCTGTCATTCGCCATCCACAAGCAGATGTCAGAAGAGGACATTTGTACACAGATAAAAAGAAACATTGAATTTTCTGCGTTATCTAATGCACATAAAGGGAATGCTAGATTTGGCATAAAATAATGCGATATTTCATGTAAATTTAAGCCAGATAACGCCTGAATCTAGCCTGTAGTATGAAAGATTGCAAACATTGTTGTATGGCGCATGATAGATTGCAAACAATTTTGTTGTTTACGCATCCTTAGGCTTGGAATTAAACGAGGGGAAATTTTACGCGCTTGTTAAAATTAATTATTTTTTTCTGTGTATGTAACTGCGGTTTCTAAAGTTCAAATCAGATGTTTACACCGGATAACGTGGTAATTAGTTGAAGAAATTTTAACTACCGTTTCACGTGTAGCTGATTCGATGGCCGTCTAGAAATTTATTGTGCTTTTACCCGCTAGTAAGCCTTTTATCTAAACTTCCCAATCAACAAGAATCTACTCTTTTTAGATATTCTGACTAAGTTTCAAAGTTTATCCATTGTTTTCAATGCATAAACAGAAGGTGAATGGGATTCTAATGCCATGTTCAATGAAACTAACCATTTTCTAAGAAAGCGTTTAATTTATCTTTTTCAATGTTGAACGTTGGACCACAGCTTACTGAACGCTTTTGAAGGGATGAACTATAAAGATTTAAAACTTTACAATCATTATTAATCGATATTCCACCTCTCACTTGATATTCCTTATTCGAATTGATTGAATCATAATAAGTAAACAAGTTCTCACTAATCTTTTGTCTCGTTTCGTCTAACCTGAAAAATAAACATGAATGTAAAAATCAACGATGCAGTCATCTTAAACAGTTCATGCAAAATTTAACTGAGCAATTATTACAACCTGCGATTTCTAAGTCATGTGAATTTGAAACCTCGTGTGATTTGCAAGTTATGTGCATGCTCTTTTTATGTGCATTAAAATGGATTGAAATTTACAAAATAATTTCTACACCTTGATTGTTGTTTTGTTGAATTCTCCCAATGCGCGGAGTAACGATATCTAATGATGAAATTTGTCAGAAGCACGCAGATAAAAAGAAACATTGAATTTTGTGCGTTATCTAATGCACATAAATCATGTAAATTTAAGCCATATAACGTCTGAATCCAGCATTTTGTATGAAAGATCTCAAACATTCTTGTATGGCGCATGAAAGATTGCAAACAATTTCGTTGTTTACGCCTCCTTTGGCTTGTAATTAAATGAGGGGAAATTTTACGCGCTTGTTAAAATTAATTATTTTTGTCTGTGCAGAAATTATCTGCTTCTGACAAATGTGTAGTTCTAGTTACCGTCAGAAAAAAATCAAGGTGCGGTAATCAAATTTATTATAACCACCAAGGCCATATATTGTATTGGTGAAAATTGGCTCTATCTTATCCTGCACAGATAAAAAGAAACATTTAATTTTCTGCGTTATCTAATGCACATAAAGGGAATGCTGGATTTGGCAGAAATGAATGGGATATTTCATGTAAATTTAAGTCAGATAACGCCTGAATGTAGTCTGTTGTTTGAAAGATTGCCAACATTGTTGTATGGCGTATCAAAGATTGCAAACAATTTCTTTGTTTACGCTTCCTTTGGCTTACAATTAAAGGAAGGGAAATTTTACACGCCTGTTAAAATTCATTATCGCCGGCGTCGGTGGTGTAGTGGTAAAGCGTGACTGCTACTTGGCACCCCAGTGGGTCTGGGTTCAATCCCAGTCGACGTCGGTGGTTTTTCTGAGGCGAAAAAATCTGGTCACGTCTTCCTTCGGAAGGGAAGTAAAGCCGTTGGTCCCGGTTCATATTCATGAGTCGTTAGGTAGGGTCCAGGTGGTGGAGTCGTCTTCCTGGCGTCGGTGATTGTCACCATGTGAGAAAATAGGCCGACGTAAAATAAAGATTAAAAAAAAAAAAAAAAAAATTCATTATTTTTTTTCTGTGTGTAGGACTGTTTGTTCCTTCATCGCCAAATGCTTGAGAACACTTAAAATAAAATAGTGCAAAACCCGGTCGTTGGTCATTGTCAAACATATGTGTAAGGATGCTGAAAGTTGTCGGATTAATAAATATTGTAAGCACAAGAACTCTGCGTAACCGTTATTCACTGAAAAGTTGAATTTGAAAACATTTATACCTCAATTTTAATTGATTTCAAGACTTCATCTTCAATTTTTTTCGAGCAATATTTTTTCGAGCAATGAATTTGAATCCGTTATGCAAATTATGCAACATGCAGGAATCGTTTTGTAAACTTTAAGCTTTAAGCTTTAATAAATTTATGTTTGTTCTTAAAATTACATGACCATATATATTCAAATAGGGAATTCACTACACACACAGAATTCTGTAAAAAAATCACCGTAATCGATTTGTAAATCAAAATTACAAAATCATCGGTAGAAGAGTAAATTTTTTTTTGTTGGCATATCGTAAACTACCGAAAATTAAAAAAAAAGTCTGTAACTGAAATTAAATTACCATAAATAGATGATTTTTCACCGAATTTCTGTAAACAGCTCGAGCAAAATCTTGTCAAATCAGAAGCAAAATTGTTCGGAAGTGGTTGACGCGCAGGAGGGAAAGTGCAAAAATAGTGCTAAAATAGACAGCTTTCTAAATAAATTAACACGTTGAGAGGATCATCAGTACTTTCCGTATTTAAAATAAATCACTTTATAATCATGGTTTTTTGTTACAGTCTTAAATAATCTGCTCCTATTGCCATGCCAAAGTGCCCGGTTACGTTGCCGGCTTACACCACTATGTAAACAAGCATTTGAAAAATAAAAACTTCCGCTCACCATTCATGTTTTTTTTAATTGAATTTGTTATCAGAATTATGTGCGCAAAAGTACAAAAAAAAATCTGAAATCCGAATTTCGGCAAACATATATTCCAAAAAATATCTCGAAACGTCAATTTGATTAGGCAAATATTATGGGAACTTTTATTTATAGAATATTTGTAAAAGAATACAGAAAATTTCGGTAAAACTACAAACCAGATCCTTGGAAAATTTACAGATTTATTTGTAAAATAATTACCGGATCTATTCTGGAATATTCTGGAATATCTGTTGTTTGGGCTCCATACCAAGAGTTACATTAGTCGTACAGAATCTGTACAAAAACAATGTTCGTTATTTGCTCTTAGAAAACTATGCTGGAATTCATTTCCTCTTCCTTCGTATGAGTCCCGTTGCATGTTAATTGATATTGAATCACTGAAAAAAAGACGAGAAATTGCCATGATCTCTTTTATTAATAATGTTATCTCGCCGCGTATAAATTCGGCAAACCTTTTAGAAAGTTTGAACTTCTATGCACCATCACGCATTTTAGGAAATAGGAATTTGTTTCATGTAAGGTCTCAGAGAACAATTTATGCGAAGAATAGACCAATCAATAGAATTATGAAAATTTATTATAAATATTGTGAAATAATTCATGTAACTATGCCTAAAGCGACATTAAGAAAAATATTGACAGCAAGAGTTCTCCCCGTAGATACTAAGCCACTTTGAAAAAAAAGCAAATGTAAATGAATAAATGTAAATGTATATGTAGTCTACAATGATTGACGAAATAAATAAATAGTAAGAGCTGGTCGATTTTGACATATGAGCGATTCCACGAACAAGTGGGAAATTTTTCCAGTTTTTATTTTTTGTATTTTTTTATTTGCATGAAACCTTGCATACAAGTTTTTGGGGAAGAAAAACGCCGTTTTGCATACTTGGTTCGCCATTTTGAATCTAGCCTTACTTATGAGAAGGGCCTATGAAAAATGCACATGATATCTTCAAAAAATTGTATCTCGGAAACGGTTTGTCCGATTGGTTTGGTGTCTTCGGCGAAGTTTTAGACAATTGTTGGTGCTATATGGAGAAAATATGCACGGTAAAAAAAAGTTTGGTTTTTGTGTTTTGAACTAATATATAGATTTTCCCTTAACAGTTACATGTCAATAATTTTTTAATTATTCTTATGTTATAGCTGACTGAAAATGCTATCTTATGCACAGTGGGTTGTTTTGGAGAAAAATAGGTTACAATGGAAAAAAAAAATTTGGAAAAAAAACGATTTTCAAAAAAACTATTAAAAAAAGTCAAAAAAGTTTGTCACCCTAATTTTATGAAAGTACATCAAATTTGCAAGCAAAAAGTACTTCGGTAACATTTTTCTAAGATGCACCGTTTAGAAGATATTACTGATTTAATATTGATTTTTTTGATAACTTAATAAGTTTTGGCCCTTTTCGGATGTACTCCGTGATTTTCCAGTTTCAAAAGTATTTTTTTCGGAAAGATTGGAAAATTTTGAGTTGAAATAACACTGACAACTTAAAGATTTGAGTGAAATTCTCTGCCTTAAAAGTATTTTGAAAAACAAGTTACAAAATCCCACTATCAGGAACAATGATTTCTTCAAGTGATTTTTGGTGCGTTGTGCTGAAAACGTGCTAACAAGTATTAGATACAGGTAATTAGATACCAGTTAGCTGTACTACGTCCAGTTGGTGATTGTTAACATGGTCTTTGTTGGAACTGCCCAGATACCTCAGTTTTAGAAGACAGTTTATTGAAACAACTGGAAGAAAACTTTGTTGAAAAGCTTTCATTCGAACAATGGGTTACCACTGACAGATGTGATTTAGAAACTATTGTAAAGCAAACCGATGAGTTTGTTTCATTTTTTAGCTCAAAATTAGAAAGTTTGTTTCCGCATGATGTTGTAAAAACCGAACAATCCAATTTTTTGAAAACTACAAAACAAAACTTGCAAGATGGTGAATTTTTAGCTATTTGTGACTTTTCTGAAAATTACAGCTTCATTTTGCAGGATGAAGTTCAATCACACCATTGGAACGTGCAACAGGCCACAATCCATCCTTTCGTAATATATTATACTGTAAATATGCAAATGAAACATTTTAGCTTCATTATAATTTCTCAAGAACTAAGACATGATTTAGTCGCTGTTAATTTGTTTATTGATAAAATGATAAACTTTTTACAAATTGATCAAAATAAAAACATAAAAAAAAATTATTTTATGTCAGATGGTGCTGCTTCACAGTATAAAAACCGAAAAAAACTTTTCTAGCCTTTGTAAATTTAAGTCAAAGTATGGTATTGACGCTGAATGGCATTTCTTCGCAACATCGCACGGAAAAGGTCCATGCGATGCTATTGGAGGTACGATAAAACGCATGGCTACCAGAGCAAGTTTAGCCAAAGAACGCGAACACCCGATAAAGACTGCAAGAGAGTTGTTTAATTGGGCAAACAAACGAAAAGAAGAAGAACTTACAAAGTTGTCATTTTGTTATTCTACTACAGAAGAATACGAAAATATGTCTTTGCAGCTAAATAATCAATATAATAATGCAAAAACAATTCAAGGAACTCAAAAATTACACTCATTTCTTCCTCTATGAGAAAATACAATAAAGGCAAAGCTTTATTCAAACTGTCCTGACAATGATGCCAAAATATTCGATATTGTTAAGAAAGTTGTGTAAACTATAATTTTATAAAAATACATAAATGGGTAAAGGAAGCTTACCGTGTAGCCTTTAATGTGAATGTGAATCCTTTTAGATCGATAAAAGAATCAAGATACAGTGCTTTACGTTAAGGTCTGTATCCACAATTATCCGGACACCTTAAATCATTGTAACTTTTGAAATATTGCATGTAGGAATGAAAAATTTCACTATGGTATAGCTGAGAGTCTATGATGAAAAAGACTATGATTGATGTTTACATTTCATGTTTAGTATGCAAGATGGCGACGAAAGAAAAACAAGTGCGCGAGCGAATTTTGTACGGGAGTACGGCAAATCCTGACTTGTCAATACGGGACCTTGCAAAAACATTGGACTTGCCTAAATCCACTGTTCACGATGTGCTCAAATCATTTTCGGAACGTTTGACGGTGAAGAGGAAACCGAGAAGTGAAAAAAACATTGGACGCGCTGATCCTGTCATGGACCGAAAGGAGAAAAGGATATTAACGAAAAACCCAAATCTCTCCATTCGAACGCTGGCTCGTAAAATAAGGATGTCGCCTGGTTTTGTCCAACAATCGAAACAACCTTTGGGACTTAAGTCGTATAAAGTAAAAACAGTTCCAAATCGCAACGACAAACAGAACTTGGCAGCAAAATCACGGGCTCGACGTTTGTACTGCGAATATTTGAGGAAGCTTTCATGCGTTGTTATGGACGATGAAACTTATGTCCTGGAGGATTTCAAGCAGCTTCCAGGGCTGGCTTTTTATTCTGCTATGGCCAGAAATACTTCATCTGAGCATTTCAGAACGAAGGAGGCACCGAAATTTCCCAAAAAAATACCTTTTGTGGCAAGCAATTTGCACGTGTGGCAAAAAGAGTTAATCTTTCGTCACAATGCACAATCAACAAGGAGATCTATCAGAAAGAGTGTCTGCAGAAGGGATTACTACCCTTCATCAAAAGTCACAAAGAAAAACCTTTGTTCTGTGATGGAGTGGTACCAAGCAAATCAAGTGAACATTGTACCAAAAACCTCAAACCCGCCAAATTGCCCAGAGCTACGACCAATCGAGAGATATTGGGCTCTGATGAAGCGGAAGCTTTCTGGAAAGAAGCAAGGAATCAAAGACATCAAACACTTCCAGCAAATTTGGACAAAGACGGCTTCTTTGATTTCTGAAGAGTCTGTACAAACCCTAATGGACGGAGTTAAGCGCAAAGTTCGAAAATTTTATGCAAATACCGAATAACTATGTTTTGTCTTCACGAATTGTTAAAACACATCCCATGAATTTGAAATAAACAACTACGACGGAAATATAATGCGAAATTTATGTTTTATTCATGTTTTGAGGTGTCCGGATTATTGCGGAAACAGACCTTAATCCAATGCGGCCATTGAATGCCATGGCTCGCAATGGTAGTTGGCTTATAAACATGGAACATTAAAGACGTTGCAGGTAGACTCTCAACATTTTCACGAAAAATTAATATCGATTCCCTTTATACTTCCCAGTACTCGTGAAAATTCGAAATTTCGAGATATATAAAGAGCAGCGAACATGTTGTCGAATTTGAATTTATAAACATTGCACACTAAAGCAAAATTTGAAACAAATTTGGTGTATTTGCCAGCAGTCTAAATTTTATTCACAAGAAGTTTTTGTAGACATGAAAGTTTTGATAAAAACATTTTTGACGGATTTATAAATAAAGATACACTCTTCTTCTTCTTATTCTTTTTTATAGCAACGTTTGATCAGAAAGGGTCAGCTACTGCGACTATATGCCCAGATACACTCTTAAAAATAATTAATCTAACGTATGACGTTATTCTTGATTCAATAAATAAAGAGTAAATTCCAAAATAAGCTTTGGTTATAAGCATACATCAATAATATTCTTAAATTGGCCTCCACTATAAATCGATTGCGCAGCACAACGAGAAGCTTACGAGCACTATTCAATTTTTTTTTCTAAAAGTGTAACAATCACAATTTCGTCAAATCAAATACTTCCGTTCGTAACCAGCAATATTACATAATTATTTTTCCATCATGCATCTTATTAAATCACCTTTTGCATATATCATTGATCAAACTAGTCATCTTACTCATTTCCATTAATAATGCCTCAAAGTCCCCTGAAGAAAATGCGAACCTCATCAGCCCCGCGATATTCCAAAAGAATCCCATGCGAAATCCCGTAGGCAGTTAGGCGTAGAATGAAACTCCAGACACAAGCAAGGCACCGTGCCAAATGTAGCGACGGACAAACGGCCGGCGCCGCCGCCGTCGCCAGGCGGCATTGCACACACCATTTCACACGTTAGTTTTTTTTTCTCGCTCTCTCTCTTGGTGCTCAAAGGGATGGATGATGGTCCAGTTTTACGATCCGACACAAATCATCTTCGCAATTCGCCACGGTTGTGTCCTTGCGATAAAAGGCCGATTGGCCGTCGTAGGCCCAGCAGGGTGCCTCCTTAAAATGCCAATCATATCCCGGTGCGGGGGGTCCGAAGAGAAAACAATGCCCAAAGAGAGCGACTCCACCCGGGGCGTTATTGGGAAAACGGAGGGAAGCAAGTTGTCACCTGTCAAATGCCTAGTAGGCGGTGATTTGTTTTGATCACAGCTCCAAAGATGGGTCAGTGACTGTCAACAAGAAATGATTTTGGCACTGGTTTGCAAGAATTTTACGAATCGGCACTTACTGTCGGTTTCTGCATGTGGGTCGCGATGTTTGTGATGTTCATGCCCATGGCCGGTATCTGGGCACTGTAGAATTGTCCGGCTGCCGACGGACTCATGTCGGTCAACATGCTGAACGCCGTATGTTCGAGCCTCCGCGTGGGATCCGACGTTTTGGCTAGCGTTTTTCAAAACAGTTGCCTCTGTCGAAAAACTCCACACTCTTTCTCTTTTCCTAACCTTCAACGGCGATGACCACTGTTACTCTATTTTCCAAATGTCGATGGATTTCGTATTTTTTTTTATCGATTGATCTGCTTCTTCACTAAACTTCCAGTGGTACAGTAATTTCCTTTAGGAGAGCGTACAATTAAATCAAATGAGTCATCTTAAAACACTTTTTGTTAAGCGTTCAGTTTTTGCTGCCTCTCTTTGCTCCGTCTCTCTCGCTCTTGCTCATTCGCTATTCGCCTCCGCCAGTGCTTATTTGTTTAATTTGATATTTAGAAAACGATAGGCGAGCGGCAACTTCTAAAACATTTTCCTTTATTCAATTTTTCGTTTCTTTCTCCGTTTAAACTCTGGGAGCTATTAACTTCTTTTTTTGTGGACTGCCTTTTGAAGCTTCGTTTTTTTCAACCGCTAATTGCGCGTTATAAAAATAACAATGAGCAATTTTACATGTTCATCAATACTCCTGACTTGCCTAGTTTTGGTGGAAGAGAATTTCTCTCCTTTTCACTGAACAATACCGACAATAGGGAAACTGTCACAAGCGCACTGCCAATCACTCACTGAACACTTTACTTTCAAACACCGGAGATGCTCAACACTGTTGTGCCTTTCAGAGGATAAGAAAGGTCACCACACCTAATGTTACCGAATCAGCGGTCATTTGATTTTCCCAACCGAAATGTTTATCAATTAATCTTCCGATCTACGTCGGTCAATTTCAAGATGGCGCTTCGGTCGCCCTGTGCTGAACCGGAAATGTCACACACGTTCGTAACGCAGCGCGGCGGGTTGCAGAAATGTATTTTTTCGGACCCGTCTCCTCCGGATGACAGATTAGAATTTATTATTTTCCTTTTTTCCAAAACAATCGAGCCAAACGACACAGGAGGGTTCACATACACAGTACGCGCAAAGCTGCGAATGAAAAAAACATCAACACACTACTCGCACTCGCACAGTTTGACGCGATGGAACACTGTTTTCCGATACGGGAGACGACCAAGTGTACAGTAAACCCGAACACGGCAGGCCAGCAAAAAGGGGTACCAATGCTCAAAAACTAGCACCCAGCGGCAGACCAGCAGCAACGTTTTCCCATTGATAAATTAGAGTTTTGTACGTGTACGTTCACCATTCACAAGATTATTCTTTCAACTAACTTGAATAGTTTTTTGAATAATATGGAAAAACTTGTTTGATGATAAATTACTCATACACCAGCCGAAGCGAAACGAGTTCGAGCGCGACTGAGGGTACTAGAAAGAGAAAGAGCGAACCTGAGCAGCGCACGATCGGTTCACCGAGCGAGCGCACCCAAAGCATGCTGAGCGCGGGCACACACACCTTCGCATGCCCTGAGTGTGAGTGCGGTGATCTGCTCGTGGAAACCGGTTCCGAACCCGAGCCGATCGTTTGCTTGTGTGTTGCGCAGCGGCAGCACCCGAGAAACCAGTTTTCCCGCAGCGATTGGTCACCAACACCACCGAGTTTTGGGTGCGAATGGCAGGATGACTTGCATGGTATTGGTGTGGGCCAGCTGGAGAGGGAACGCCCACTTTCTCCCACCCGCGTTCTGTCGGGGATAGGGAACACACAAACACAGCGAGAGGTGCGCGCGTGCTCTCAACAGGGCTCACCCGGTGGGTACCGATCACGCCCCCTTTTCCACCCAAAAAAGAAGCCGCGGCGGCGGACAGCTGTGTGAGAGTGTGCGACAGAGCGCCTTCCGAAAGGGAGATGGGAGGTGACCCTACTCTTTTGTTTCTTTTTCGTTTTGCATTCTCTCAGTTCGGATTTGGAATTTTTATTAGGCAATGAAGGCTGATGTATATTTGCAAAGGAAAAGGGGTAAAAAATGTACATTTCTTTTGAAACAGGTCGGTAAAGTATTGTTTGAAGAAATTATTCTGCTGATGGAAATCGTATGGCTGAAATTGAGATAGAATGGCTTGGTTCGGTGCAAAATGTTTGCTGACTTATTCCAATAACTGCAGAAATACGGTATAAATTCGGTGATGAAAGAAATGCGTGTTTCTATGCAACGTGGATTACTGTTCTGTGTTGTGATGAAGTTAAACTATGACATTGACGAGGGCGATGAGGCACGAGGCAATGGCGATAAGAAAAGGATTAAATCGAGTAACGTTATTATCTTAATGTAGCCTGGCAATAATCGTTTGATTTTTATGAGATACAAATTCACTCAATTAGGAAAAAGTGCAATTTGGTGAAAATTATGCTTCCAGCAGTTGGAGGTTGTAGATGATTCTTAAGTTAGAAGGATTTTAGTAAATTTTGTACTTAGTTCAAAGAAATTTGTTACAAATACATTCAATGAAAAATGGCGATTCTCACAGTCACTTCACGGTCATATTCAATTTGAATGAACAAACAATTTTTTTTTGTTAAGATTGAGAAGAGATTGACACCATTCTTAGTTCAGATTAACATTCTTAACTATGTATTTGACAAAAGTAGCTGGAAAGGGAAATGATTCTAACTATTATTTAAATGATTTGATGGGTTGTGCACAAGGCACGATCGCCTGGATGACATTAGAATATTGCTTAGTTTATTTTGTTGTAAATATAGTAACCCAAAGGGCTTTTTGTTGTCTTTTAAATATATACTCGATATTCGTGATAATATTAATGGAAAGAAACACTAAACCAACACTGTTAAAGAACTATAATTTGTTTTAATTTTCCCGAAAAATAGACTCATTAGAAATCAAACATCGTTAGAAACAGTAAGTGGTGGTAGGATTTTTTGATTTACACGTACATTTCATGAGCGTTTAATCTTCTCATGTTCCATTTAGAGTTTTTGTTTTGTTTTTCAATTATTAAATGCAACGACCAAGTACTGCTATTAGTTTTATCCGACCAAGTACTGCTAATTATTATTTTTTAAGCACGATCAGCCGTTGTATTGGCCCGATTGGGTTTCTACCTCTAGTCCCATTCCGCGCAGAAGTGAAATGCGGATGATTCTGTGGATTTTTTACCGAAGGGCATAAACCCACTAAACTGCCCTGAGCTCGATCCGATCGAAACTAGAGCTTCAATTTCCCGGCGGTTTTCGACATCCCGGGATTCGGGAAATCTAAATTCTATTTCCTGGAAAATCCCGGGATCCCGGGACAATTATTAAATTTTCTACACAATGTTGGTAATCGTTAATTGCGTTTTATAAAAGCATTGGTTATATGAAATAAGCAATAACAAATGAAAAAAAACGTTTGATGGGTACATAATTCTTAAAATTACGATTTCCTCTTAAAAATGATTTCAAAAATAAAAGTACAATAATAAACGGACGCTTCTTGCCTCAAAAATTTACCGAATCGGAGAAAACTCGCTCGCTGTCGGTAAAGGTCGGTTTGATGGATTTCAAGTTGTCAAAAAGTGTTTGCCGATTGTTCGTCAACTTTCCGGTTAGTTCGTACAGCATGGCTTCCTTATAGATAATTTTTCCACGGTCTACTGACTCAATTGAGTGATTTCTTTCGGAATGTTCTTAGATAGCACTCTCCAGTTCCTGCTGGAGAGTAAGTTCATCCGGGCGCAGCGATGAACTACTTCAATTTGGTGACCCATTAGGCTTAGTGGGTGGCGTTTAACGCACGCACACTACTGCGCCATTTCGATCAAAGGAGTGCGAGTAAAAAGGAAAATCATGTGGAGGAAAACAAACCATCATTCCACTGCAAGTGTCAGAAAGTGAAAGTTGATTAAACGTCAAAAAGCCTAATATGCTTATATTTAAAAAAAAAAAAAACATCAATGAAACCAGTTCCTTACTTTGTCGCGAACAGATTCTGTCGTAAACTGCGTCATGTAGCTACTGGAAATTGTGCTATTCTGATGCTTAGGTTTAGAAAGCAAAAAAAATCAAGCTGCCTTCAGCAGTTAGCAAGGTCGCATCTCGTCTGCCTATGGCTTCAGACACTGATTCTAGTTCTCAAAGATCTTTTTGAAAATATACACGGGCGTCAAAGCTCATTCATGTTTGAGTACATACAACTCAAATACGCAAAAAGTGAATTTACTTTTCGGGAAAACTGATGGCATATGAAAATATCATTGGGAACTATATTCATTAATTTTCAAACATAGACGGCCAAAGCCAAAAAAGTTACTCAACCACTAAGTTACGCCACTAAAAACAAACTTCAGAGAACGAACGGCACAGGAATATGAGCCATTAATATTGTTTGCATCAGCCGTTAATATTCTTTGCTTCAGCTTGTAATGCTGAGTAAATGCAACATATTATTCCAACACGGCTGTTGAAAACTATCCAAATTGGAGTTTTGGTCACACAAACTCGCAAAAACCGAGGTTTCTGTATTGAATAAAATTTGGAAAACATAACAAAAAAAAAAACCGGGATGCACGGGATCCAGGGATTAGTTAAAATATTTCCCGGGATCCAGGAATCCCGCGAAATTAGAGAATCCCAGGATTTTTCATCCTGGGACATCCTGGGATGGATGCTCTAATCGAAACCTATTGAGCCATTATGACGCGCGATCTTCGGAAGACCTACACTGAAAATTAATTTTAGTTAGCATTACGAAATCGAAAGAAGGACTAACGAATCTATTCGTTGGTTACAGCGACGAAACTGATGCATACTTTTAAAGAAGCTATCTTCGCACTCAATGCCACAGGCGCAACTCTCAAAAGCACGAAGCATTTGTTGACACAGAAAGTTTATTCGTTCATTGTACGAAAACAATACAAAGAACTACGAATATTTTGTAACAAATAAAAAAGAAACTTCTCTCTGGTGGTTGCATGAATGACTGACAGATCTACTACATTAACTCGAAATGTTATTGAAAAAAAAGCGCAACCACGTGGAGTTGCCCAGCGTTTTTTTTTTAATTTCTGAAATGGGATTCGATCCTGTGTTTTTGAAAAAAAAAGTTGTTATTGAATCCGTGGTTGATCTCACTAGGCCATGGTGACTCGTTAGAAGATACTTGATTGATGAGTATGAAGTTATCAACAGCGCTTCAAATTTTATTTTGAGATAAATTATTAAGTTAAGTTACAATAAGTGCAGTCTGTACGATCTTGTTGTCAAAGACGGTGATAATAATAAATAAATTAAATTTAATTATTCCCTCCTATCTCAGCAGCAACATCATATTGCATCAGTACGATAAACGAGAAACAGCGGTTGGTTGGTCTTCAAGAAATCTATTTCGTGCATTATTCAGAATAGTGTATTGATAGCATTTCATAGATCTTCAAAATTAACTGATCAAAATTTGGCCAAACAGTACCCGAGCAAAGAATTATACCAAATTGATAACAAATTCTAATCCTAAGTTATCATTGTTTGAAAACTAAATATGTTATCATTGAGGCTAAATAAACAGCCAAAATAACAGAATGAATAACAAAAAAATACTCGTTGAATATCATAATAATAGCTTAATTTATTATCATTGTGAACATCTTGATAACAAATCTTGTTTTGCTAGCAAATTTAATAGTTTCAAATTATGTTATCAATTAGAAATCAAGTTCTAACGCTAATATCTCAAAAAAATCTTTTGGAAAAAAAGTATCATTTCTTGTTCAAATACGCCGGTAAAATATATAGTTTAGCATTCAACAAGTAACTTTCGTCAATAATTGTATGTTGGAAATGATAACATATGATAACATAATAAGCCATGGTGATAATTAGATTGGTTATGCGATAACAGCGGAAATCAAAGCGATATATGGGATAACAGAACTTGTTACTTATATGATACCAGCTTATTATTTTCCTTTGCTAGGGAATGTGTGTGAGTCGATCAAAGTTTTTATTAATAAGTCAAATTATTTTTCTTTTTCAAGTTCAGTTAATACAGAACACAGGAGAAATATTCAGCTAAGCTTCTTTTTTTACCGAATGCGAATTGCCGGGTCTTTCGTCTAACACCTGCCATAAGATTTTGTACAGTCTCCTTGTCCACCTTCTTCGCCGCAGAACGCCAGTTTGTCTTGAACTTTTTCTCGCTCACAACAGCTTTTTGAGTCTTCTTGATGATTCCGATTGACGATGGCCCAATATTGTTCGATTAGGCGGAGCTCTGGCGTGTTGGGAGGGTTCTTGTCCTTGGGCACCACTTGAACGTTGTTGGCAGCATACCACTCCATGGCCTTTTTTTCCGTAATGGCCAGATGCCAAATCCGGCCAAAATAGAACGGAACAATTGTGTCGCTTCAGGAAAGACAGTAGACGTTTTTGTAGGCACTCGCTCAGATAAATTTCATGGCTGACGGTTCCGGTCGCAATGTAAACGTTGCTCTTCAAGCTACAGGTACAGATGGCCTGCCACACCTGATATTTCTTCACGAACTTTGACAGTTTAATGTGCTTGAAAATATCTGCCACCTTTACTCGTCCGGTTGCCGTATAAAATTCCTGTCCAGGAAGCTGTTTAAAGTCTGCCTTGAAGTAAGTTCCATCGTCCTGTACCACGCAATTGAACTTCGTCAGTATCGTCGTGTACAACTTTCACGATCGTGCTTTGGCCGACTTTCTTGTAAGTCGACAGTCCAGCTTTTTAGCTCTATCCACGGTTGAAGGCTCCACTCCCAGCTTCTTTGGGACATCTCGAACGGAGAGGTTGAGGTTCCAGACGAAACAGCGGGCAACTCTTTTTGTCGTCGCTGTGGCCTCTGGCTTTCGATTTCACCCCGATCCAGCTTTCCTGGCTGTCGACAAACGTTAACCAAACACTTTAATACGTTGGTAACAGTTGATTTAGCCACATTCAACAATTTCGCCAACTTGGCGTGAGAGTAGTTTGGATTTTCGCCATCCACGTGCAAAATTCTGATGCGTTGCTTCTCTTCCTTCGACGACATTTTGATAACTGAAGAGCTAATCTAAAAATCAAAATAGAGGCATGATGCTACACGCACACATCTTCGAAATGAGGGGTGTGCAACATGTTTTAATGCACGATACAAGGAAATGCGTTTAAGTCGACCAAATTTTGATCCAAACACCCTTTACGTTTCCAATCGCTTCTTGGCCTCTGAACGTAATGCACGGATTCCGCTTGAAATAAGCAAACTGCGTTTTCTCATTTTTTTGCGCGTTTTTTTCTATCCTGGAACTTTTGAAAGACCCTTGCAATGGCCGAATAATATATCAGCATCAGTTTTCCAAAGGCACGATGCGACAACCCAGGATTTTGCATGTGTTTGAACAAAATATTTTCGCGAATGGTTGCTGATTTTCTTACAACTCCACCAGAATCACACTAAAAACTGCACAACTGAGCAAATGTAAACCATACACTCTTGAAAGAAACCGGGCCAATTTTTATTACTTTCGGTCAAGCATGAAACAAATTACGCACGTTTAAAGTGTCGCAATAATTATCGACTCACCTTTTATACCACTAAAGTTAATCTTCGAACACTTTTCTTTCAGTGTAGATTTTGAATTATTTCACGGATCGCTGAAACGTTTCACTTATATGACAGCTGAAACTGTCCACTTTATTTCGTGTTACAACATGTTTACATTCTTATTACATTCAGTAAAATGGCGTCGAATCAAGTGGAAGTGCGCAAACGCATTTTGTAGGAACGACAGCAAAATCCGAATTTATCGGAACGCGATCTTGCCAAGAAACTAAAACTACCGAAATGTACCATGTTTTGTGTTTGCAAATCATTTGACTAGCTCTTGACTTTGGATCGGAAGGCTGGAAGTGGAACAAATCGAAAAGTATGCTCCCGGCAAATGGACAAGAAGGCGGTAGCCATTATGGAGAAAAATCCCAATCTTTCTGTGCGAAATGAGGCTCGCAAAGTTGGGAAGTCGAAATCATACGTACAAAAAGTGAAGCAGGGGCAAGGACTGAAGACGTACAAAGTTAAAAAGGTGCCCAACCGTGATGACAAGAAAAATTTCACTGCAAAAAGTCGTGCTAAGGAGCTTTACACCATTTTTCTGCACACGTTTTCTTGTATCATAATTTTCTTGTATCATAATCATAATGGATAAAAGAACGCCGTTGCCGAGTATTTCCGGACAAAAAAGGTGTTCATATTTCCGAAAAAGAATTTGTTTTGGCAGGCGACCACAACTACATATGGCCTGCTAAAACAAATACTTTTTCGGAAATTTGAACACCTTTTTTGTCCGGAAATAAGGATGTGTACGGGATAGAACGTCTGCAAAAGCAGTTGCTATCGTTTATCAGAACCCACAACTCTACAGATCTCTTTTGGCTTGATTTGGCCTCTTGTCACTATGCGAAATCCGTCCAGGAATGGTATAAGGTACAAGAGGTCAAATACTCAATCTCAACTAGGGTATGTGTCCCTTCACTCAGCCTAATATGCAACGATCGATTACATGTTTTATTATTACTCATACAAAATTTAAGCTATAAGCGATATTTAGCTTGCTATACACTTGCTTAGATACGTTAAATAAGATGTTTGGTAATATGTATCACGAAAAGTTACACAACTCTTTTTATAAAGTCAGAAACTTTCGAGGGATATGGATGTATTATCGGTCTATAAGCATCAAATTGGGCCTAATCATGGATGCAACTTCGTCCTATTCGATCGATTTTTTTAATTAAATGCAGTCTTCGTATGGTTTTTCTTCAAGATTTTATGATTTAAGGAATTGCCAGCTGTATTCGCTTTATCCAACAGAAAATTTCACAAAACAAACTTAACTTAAACTGCTTTGAAACACTTAAAAGATTTTCACATGTGATTTATTGTCGGTTCGATAGTGAAAACATAATAACTCACTCTGCACAGGTTTTGTTCCTTTGGTTTTTGTTTATATGAGCCATTTGGAAAATATTCAACCGAAACTTATACATTTTTACTGAAAATTTTATCAATAACATCATTTTTACTAAGTTATCCAGACAACAGGCTATAGTTGGGAACAAAGAAAAAAATATGTCCCCAACATTGGGTCTACGATTTTCTTGTAAAATCATTGTTATTTTATCTATGTGGACAGTTAGTTTTTAACGTGTGATTATTTTCTGTACATCTTGGTTGCATTAATTGGTTTATTGCTTCAATTTAACCAAATTTAGATCATGCGAAGATCAGAAGTTAATTTGTTCAGCTTAACCAGTGAATCATGATGTCTAAAAAGTTACGAAAATCTTAAATTACACGGAAGTGAACAACAGTAAATTGATTAATAATGTCCGAAATGCTTCGAATTAAATCGGTCATCATGATGGCAACATAATTTTGTTGATTATCGCTGAATTAATGACATATTTGGTACATAGGCCGAATAAAGGAGCTAGGCTAACATTACATCCCCTTACCCTATTTCAATTCAATTTCACAACCTGCCGTGCTCTTACGGACCTATCAATACTTTCTCTTCACATCTTTGGTTCTAGCAGAAATTTTGGTCCACTCCTAGGGTTGCATGTTGATTAGAAGGATATATCCAATTTTCAAACATTATTATTGATTACGTGCTTCATGCAACAACAAAAAAACATGATTAGTTGAATGTACGTGCCAAAAACAGCCAATCCACCAAACTGTCCAGAACTTCACCCAATAGAGAAGTACTGGGCTCTAGTTCAGCGGAAACTCTTCGAAACTAAGAAGAAAGCAAGTGGTATCGATGATTTCAAGAGAAGATGGAGAATCGTCACGGCGGGCGTATCTGAGGATACCGTACGGAGCCTGATGGCGGGTGTACCACAGACAGTTCGAGAATTTTACAGAAAGAAGGATTAACATCTCAATCAACTGTTTCTAATGTAGATATAACTCTATAATTGTGAAATAAACAATCGGTTTTGTTGAATTGTGTGTAAATATTTTTTGGTGCTATTATTTTGGTGTATAAAATTTAACGTGGACAGGCTTTAATTGCACCAATTAGCTAATATGGCTGAACGGTTACTACCACGCTGTTAGCCATGGTTTCGAATCTCGACGATGAATCTTTATTTTTATTTATTTTTTAATCTTATAAGAGGCATCATCGGACTCCAATCTCACAGTCATCGATTGACCAACTGCACGACCTGACACACGCATTGAATGTTTCAAAATGTGATGTGTTTCATTTTACATTTATTTTGCACCACCTATGTTGAATATATTACAAAAGGCACCAACCACAGCAAAAAATGGAACAAAATCATATCGCATTGTATTAAAATCTTGGTTCTTGGGTGCAGTAGCATTTTTACAATTCACGATGAGCTTATCTTCTCAATATGTGGCGGGATGTACACTGATAGGCAAAATAAAGTGCCCACGTCATCATTTTGTGAATTTCTCTCATTTATTTGGTGCAAATTAAAGTAAACACACTGTAGTGTATTTTGATATCTTACTTTTCATATTCTTCTCATTCACATATTCTTTCACATTTTCTCATATTCTTTCTATCATTTATGGAATAATAATTAAAAAAAGAGTTCGACTTGAAATCAATAGGTGATCAATACGTGATGAAAAAAAAAAAACAGTGAAAAAAAAGTGCCCACTTCATTTTGGCTCCCGGGAAGATAAATTTAGAGAAAAGAAAAGTATTTTAATAATTTATGTGTCTTCCTTTGGCCTTCAGGACCAGCTGCAGGTGCTTCGGCATGCTCTCCACCAGGTTGCTTAGGTTCTGTGGATCAAGCTCTTCCCAGGCGCGCTTCAGGGCTTCAAAATAGTTGAATTTATTGGTAACACCAGTTTTGTCAACCCTGGCATCTAGAATCGCCCACAAATGCTCGATGGGGTTGTGGTCCGGGCTTTGTGGCGGCTATTCCAACAGTTTGATCCGACAAGACCGGAAGAAAGACTTGGTCTTCTTGGCAGCATGCTTCGGGTCATTTTCATGCTGAAATACGAACTTCTCTTCAAGACTCGTCTGGATCAGTGAAACCTCCAGATGTTACTGCAGGATGTTGATATAGGAATCTTCCGCCATTGTCCCGTCGATTTTTTTTTCGGGTACAATTCAAAACACCACTTGTTGCTGATAGAGAATCGTGGTGAACTTTTGAATTGGGCAAAACACACATTTTTGTTTTGTTAAAAAAAATTAAATTTAAAGTATATCGAAAATGGTAATACTAAATAAGTTAATGCTATTCACTTTTTTGTTGTTGAAATTTGGCTCAGAAATCATAATTTGCCATCAAACACATATGTTTTCTTGAAAATGATCACTATTTCTAAAATGATTCCAAAATTTGCTGGTTCAGAAACTTTTTTGTTAAAAACTTCTACATCAAACTAATGTCATGAGTGCGCGTTAAGATATCTTGTTTTTGTGATAAAAATTTGGCAAAAAATAATGATATGCATCTTGATTATTTTTTTTTAATCTTAGGTTCATTATCATTTTATTACTATGGAACATTTTTTTTCGTTCAGTCCTTTATTTATTTTTCACAAATCCTTATTAGTACCTTACAATTCGTTCTCAGACAGTTTTTTTCCTTGCAATCAACAGTGTTCGAGTGAAAATTGTTTGAATAAAAATTATTCAAAAACACTTACGACCTATTCAAAACTTACTCGAGAATCATTGTTTTTTTCTATCAGTGGAAAATGATAAGTCTCCGACACCGAAAGCATGTGCCACATCTCATTCCAATCAACGACCATGAAGTTTGGTCGATCGGTCATTTGTCGTGGAATCCGTCACCCAATATCTTCACGTAACACTGTAAAGGGAGTCCCACATCAAATTGCATCAAGGAAAAAAACGCTGTAGAAAATTACCTAGTTGACCTATCCTTTTCAAACTTCCAGACAATAAAATATAACCCATTTGTAAGCTTTTGGCATATTTATTTCATTCAATTTCAATACCATAACCGTACGCTCGTCCACTCATTAGGTTCTGCACAAAATCTAGCTGCAGCTTCTGCTGTACGGATAGCCACTTTTTCTTCATGTCTTCGTCAAATTTGACCTCTTTGGGAAAAACTTACAGCGATAGAAATACATAAAAAAAACACTCTAAACTACTTCTAGACAAATGTTCAAGAGAAAATACCCAATGGGTAATTTTCTACAGCGTTTTTTCCGTGATGCAATTTGATATGGAACACCCTGTACATCCTTCGTAGCCATGATAATTCTGGTCAGCTTTCCAGGAAAAAAGTTCTCGTCCATAATCTCCCATAGCTCTTCACGATCAATAGTATCGAGTGCGGCCTTGAAGTCGATGAATAGGTGGTGTGTAGGTACTAGATATTTGCGACACTTTTGGGGGATCTGCCGCAACGTAAAGATTTGGTCAGTTGTCGATCGACCGTTCACAAAACCGGCTTGATAATTTTCCTTAAATCTGTTTGCAAGCGGCGATAGACGACGGAATATAATCTGAGACAGCATTTTGTAGGCCGCTTTGAGAATAGTGATCGCTAACTTGTTAACCTTTTTGTGTATTGGGTATATAACCTCCCTCTTTCCACTCCTCCCGCAAATTGACACAATTCTGAAAAAAGACCTTCAAAAACATTTTCACCCTTTTGACATCATTTTATCGACTAGGTGTCTTCATAAGAGTTGCTCAAAATGTTATTCCACATCCTTTGAAAAAAAAAACACGCCTAACCTTTCATAAGGGCTTAACTACACTTTCAAATTCTAGCTTCTTCCAGCTCAAAGATAACGGGTTATTGTTCTGGACAAAGTTGTAGAGCAGGTAATTTTAAGGAAAAGTTGCTGAGGACACTAAGTTTCTAGAGCCTAACGTTAAAGAGATATAATTGGTTATCTTCCAGCACTACCTTAAAACCGGTTTTTTTTAGGTAATTAGTACTTTTTTCAAATTTTACGATATCAATATGTTCAAAGAAATTGTAGAAATTATTGAAATACACATTTTTGCTGAACTTTTGTGCATTGGTGTAATGCTCTCTGGTGATCACATTTTGATGTATGGTGATTCAAGTGTCTGTGTGACGTCATAATCAACCGCCTCAAAAAGGGTGGGTGGATCCTGGTAGGGTCTAAAATATACTGTATTTGTAAGATTATCTTATGAACTAGTATTCCTGAAATTTTCAGCGTTGCGTACTGAAGGGTACTTAGTAAAACCTCAGTTTTAAATAGTACAGGTTATAAGCCAATTTATATTTCGCATGTGACGTTATGTTCAATAAACTAAAAAAATATATGCGGATCCTGGCGGGGTCTCAAATTAATTGTTTTGGAAGAGTATCTTATGAACTAGTAATCCTGAAATTTTCAGCGTTGGGTACCAAAGGGTACCCAGTAAATCCTAAGTTTGAAATGGTATGAAATAGTAATAGTATGTGACGTAATGCTCAACAAACTTTAAGAAAGCAGGGCTGGTCCTGGCGCGGTCTCAAACCAATTTTATTTGATAGATTATCTAATGAACTAGTACCTCTGAAATTTTCAGCGTTGGGTACTCAAGAGTAAAAAAACGAAAAATATTTGGTAGAAATAATACTAGTTATTTGTCAATTAATATTGCGGATGTGTCAGAATATTCAACGAATTAGAAGGAGAGTGGCCCGCTGTGCTCTGTGAGGTATCGAGTTTTATCAAGATGCGATATATTGTTGGTAATAGGTCAAATTGTAGCTATTGCATTTTGAAATTTACCACTTTTATCAATACAATGTTGAGCTTTCAATGTATTGTCACTACTCATGCTTTAAATTGCTGCTTGCGCTTCGCTGTGGATAACTTTATAAAGGGAACATGCATAAATTACGTAGCATTTCGGGGGGGTGTGAGGAGGGTTATAGATGTAAAAACGAGACATAAATTTCGAAGAGTTTTTCAAAAAGGCCGATTTGATTTTGTTTACAAGTTTGTATACAAAATCAGATAGGTTCTATTGACAAATTATCCTAGATATGAAGTCAAAATACGAGAGAAGGCATGAGATCTAAAACTGGTTAAAATATGCTTCGTCATCAATGGATCACCCCAAAGTATCTTGCTGTTGACGTCTAGTTTTGAGCTTTGTTTACTTAGCGAGGCGTAGTTTTTTTTCACCGATTGATTTGTGAATAAGTTGTGCCACAAAATGAGTTTTTTCAGTCCTTGTCGGATGGAATTGTTCAAAGTGTGGGTTGATAAACAGAACGCAGAACCGTGATGTGAAATATCGTCGCGTTTTTGAATATGTCAAACGGAACTTAAATAAGGTCCTAATGTCATATCTAAAATACCTAAATAAGGAACCTAAATAAGGTCCCAAAATGGGGGCGACCCCGGCGTAGTGGTTAACATCCATACCTCTCACGTCAAAGTCACGAGTTCAAATCTCACCCACGAACAAGTTACGAAAATGCCCAAAAGCGGTGTTTGAGTGACTACGACGGGAGATGAACCAGCCCGAGGCTGAAAATCTCGATAATCGAGAAAAAAAGGTCCTAATATCATTTCTAAAAATGTATCCAGACTTTACTCACACTTCGAAAAACGATGGAGAACCTGTAAAAAATCCGTGGTAGTTTTCCAGCAATGACATGAAACCCGGTATCTCCGGTAGCTGTTCTGTATCCCAGATGTCCTGCACTGGTGGTGGCTTCTCTTATCACATCACATCACGGTCAGTTTCAAACTAAATGAGTTAAATTTTGGGACTTAAATTTAAAATGGACCAAGCAAATTTAATAATTTGCATCAGTCTAGTGACCAACTCTTGGGTTAGGATCAGTATTGTTTCGCATCAATCAACAAAGAATCAGCTCAAATCGGCTGCCAAACCAACGGCTCTTTTATTGCATATGGAGCGCTTTCCCTAAATATGTTGCATCCCAGGCTGGTTATTTCGACATTCTAAAGCTTTGAAAACAAAACTGTCAATATGCAAAAGGAAAAGAGGTTACCCAAAGCGAGCAATTCTTATTCATCTAAATAGAGCAATTTTTCCTCAACAGTTCTCGGTAGGATCCTTTCTCAGTTGGAACTATTGTGCCCATCTAGACCACATATGAGGATAACGGAAAAAAGGGATTGAGATTGCTTTTGAAAATTTATACCAAGTAATGCAATAATAGTTAACCACCACTCTGAATGGGAGTACGTTTTTACCCCGTACCATGCGCAATGGCAATGGTTCAGGATAAGGAAAGGTGTATCGAAAGCGGAGCGAACAAGCGAGCGAATTTCAGTTGAGGAAGAGGAAAAATATGATACGACACCGGAACTGGGTGTGAGCAATTTGCTTTTTTTTCTCTCTCTCCAGTTCTTATCCTATTTAGTTAACTGAGCTGCTTTGTACTTCTTGTAGAATAACGTAGAGTCTATTGAAACGACATTTAAGAAAGGCCCATGCAGCCGAGAATACCTTTGGACAAGTTGGAAACCTCGCTCGTCCATTGTCTCGCTTCTTATCGATTGGTGCACATCTAAGCCCCGGCTCTGGTTCGGCGATTGAGTGAGGGTCGCGGAAAATCACTGCACTTCCGGCCGTCGGTAGGATTCGAACACGTGTCCCGGTGGACGGCCCCCTTTTTGCTACCGTTGCGTACCCTGTGCTGTGGATTTTAGTTGGGTTGCACTGGGAAATAGAGCAGGCATGGCACGGCGGCTTGGCGTGACACGAGCAGATGGGCCGAGCAGGGCGTTGTTTTGCAAAATTTCGGAAGTGAGCGAGAATTATTATACGAGCCGTTTGCTTGCAGTGTTTTTATCCAGTTGAATGGAGCCATTGTTTCGGGGTTGGTGACAGATGCGATTGAATTATGCAGCAATACTTGTCATTGTAAATTATGGAGGACAGCTTGCATTCAGATAATTGTTGCATACTTGAAGCCTCCTTCCGGCCAGTCGATCACCTTGAATAGGTGTTTGGGTTTTTGTTTTTTGTTGAGGAGATGAAGCATTTAAGATAAGTATGTCTTAAGGCATCGATTATAGGGATCTTATTAGAGCTTTTCTTTTGTTGTTAATCGCAAGTATCAAAAAAATATTTCATTGACTGAATGCCTAAATCAATAACTCATAAAATCCTGCTGATGATTATTTCGCTTGAGAAATATATCCATGAGTTACACTGTGGTGCAAAATTGATCGGGCAAGAACATGATTTTAGTATAGTAGGTAATAAAGTGCAGCAATAAAATATTTGCAATAGTTTATCAGTTCATTTTTCTTTCTTTAGATTAGATTTCAGTAATTATGGTTTAAAAAAAAATCATTATATCAAGGATATAATCACGAGGTTCACGAAAGACCTCGTTGGTCTATATATTGAAAATTATTTTTTTGAAAATTAGTTTTCACTCGTTTCGTAAACATGGATTTTGAAAGTAGAACAAATATCTCGTTAATTGTATGAAACATTCATATTGCTTGTCATCTGGTGAAACGCTATCACTGCTTTTTCTATCGTAAAGGGTGTCCACAGTTAAATTGCATCACTTTAAACTCGTGCTCAAAAACAAGTCTCTCAACCGATTGTCATGAAATATTCAGGGAATAAAATACAATGTATAATCTTGGTTTAGGTATTTTTATTGCACTGTATTTCTTTACCAAATCCAAAAGCCCGAACTTTCTTCTTAATACCACGCATAAGATTTTGTACAACGCTTGAATTGACATTTTTTTCCGCTTTCAACCATGACTTCAACATTTAGGATGCTTACAAAGTTCGTGCTTCATTATAGCCCAATATTTTTCAATTGGCCGCAACTCTGGAGAGTTTGGGGGATTAAGATCCATCACAACGAAATTGACACCATTCGTCTTGTACCAATCCAGAACATCCATGGAGTAGTGACAAGAGGCAAGGTCCGGCCAAAAAATTGTAGGAACGTTGTGTGTTTTGAGAAACGGAAGCAGTCGTTTTTTCAGGCATTCATTCATGTATACTTAACAATTTACAGTTGAAGTTGTCACGAAAGGCTTGCTCTGTTTACCACACGCATAAATCCCCTGCCAAATCATGAATTTCTTGGGGAACTTAGACACTTGCTGTTTCCTGAGAGACTCTGGAACATCGAACAATCGCGACATCCCGAACGGAACAGTTGGGTTTGCGCTTAAAGGCAGCAACCATTCGCTTGTAGTCCTTCACACAGTACAGAACACTCTTTCTACCACTCACCTTCCTTCGATCGACAGTTAAACGTTTCCCGAACCGTTTTATGACACGAGACACTGTAGACTGGTGAATTTTCAACATCTTCCGATGGCTCGGTGCGAAAGAAGTGGATTGCCGAGGTGCGTGTGCAAAATGTTCTCGCAAACTTACTGTTCCTTCGACTCCATTTTCGAAACTACGACACATTTCACAATGAAACTCACGCAGTGTAAACAATACACGCTGAGGTCATTTCCTCCAACATTTCGTTGAAATCAACTTGGGGCGAAATGTTACAGCTTATTGAAAGTGATGCAATTTAACTGTGGACACCCTTTACTCATGCTTGTTGCTGCTGAGATGGGCGGGAATCGTGTATCGAAATAAAAATAAAATCACTGTCGAAGGTTATAACTTCATAAACATTAATTGGATCACTTCTCACGTGTCACCATGGCCTGGAAAGATCAACCACGCATTTTATAAACAGCTCTTCCCAAAAGTAAGGGATCAAACCCCATGACGGAAAAATTAAAAACGATGAGCAACTTTGTTTTTGGTTTTTGAAGTTTTTTTTTTCAAATTACATTTCGAATCGATAGAGCAAATGGGTCAATCATTCGTACTATGTACTATGTACGAAAGTATTTTCTGTGTCAACAAAAACTCTGTACTTTTGAAAGTCCGCGTATGGCAATTTAAAATGTTTATGCATGTGAATTGATCCACTCTATTTAGTCTTTTTTAACGCGGTTTTATAGTAAAAGTGGAGTAAAGTAAAAGTGTCTGTTTGTCTGTCTGTCTGAACCTTATAGACTTGAAAACTACTAAACCGATCGGCGTGAAATTTTGTTTGGAGGAGTTTTCTGGGGCCAGGTAAGGTTCTTATGATGGTTTAAGACTCCTCCCTCGCCTGGAAAGGGGGGCTCCTATACAAATGAAACACAAATTTCTCAAGAACTAATCAAGCAAATAGAACCAAATTTGGCACGTGGAGGTTTTTGGGGACAAGAAATGTTGCTATGGTGGTTTAAGACCCTTCCCCTCCTATCAGGAAGGGATGGCTTTCATACAAATGAAACTGAAATTTATTTCTTATGATATTAAGAGACCCCTCCCATCTATAGAAGGGGAGGGGGCTCCGATACAAATGAAACTGAAATTTCTACATTACTCAAGAAATGGTCTTACGGTGGTTCGAGACCCCTCCTCTCTCTGGTAGGGGAGGGGGGGGGGTGTCACATACAAATGAAACACAAATTTCAACCAAACATGAGAATTATCCATACTGTAATGACAATTTGTATGCAAGGGTTTTTTGGACCAGAGATGGTTCTTATGGAGACACCTCCCTTGTCTAAAAAGGGGGGCTCCCATACAAATGAAACACACATTTCTGCGTAACTCAAGAACTAATCAAGCAAATAGAACCAAATTTGGCACGTGGAGGTTTTTGGAGACAAGAAATGTTTCTATGGTGGTTCAAGGCCCCTCCCCTTTCAGGAAGGGTTGGCTATCATACAAATGAAACAGAAGTTTCTGTATAACTCAAGAAATGATCACGCAAATGAAACCAAATTTGGCATGAGGAGGTTTTTAAAGCTATAAAAGTTTCTGCATACAAATGAAACACAAATTTCAACCAAACATGAGAATTATTCAGGCAACTAAAAATCACAATATGTGTATTTCTCGGGTAGGAAGCATGTTCTGATAGAAGTTTGAACCCCTTCTTAGTCTTGACATACTCTTAATGCTACATTATGCACAAGAATAGGTTATGCAAGAGAAAATAACGTTAAAACTGATAGGATACAGCGTAATTTGAAGATGAATATTTTGTCTATGAAATGCTTCTACATAGAACGAAAAACCATGGTAGAAACTATCGATCCGAGGGTTTAATTAAAAACACACACCTAAGTTTAATTTTGCCGAAATTACACACATTAGCAAACGAAAATATTTGAACAAAACTAACTCCTAAAAAAACATAAAAGCGCCTGTCCTATTAAATTTTCATTTATTTAGTTGCAAGCGTAGCAAGGCTCGCATCGGGTTCAGCTAGTATACACTAAATTTAATTTTCAGTGCAGTAATAATGATATCATCTTATATATACATATCCTTACACATATGGTTGGTTAATATTGAAATATTGTTATAATTTTTTTAAAACGAACCCTGATGCCACCCAATCTTGTTATCAAACATCCCAGTGATTTCTCGTGTAAGTGCGGCTGTGGTCTGAGCTTCTGATTAAACGTCTAAATAAACGTCAACACATTCCTACCCTTTCCATATTTGACCAGCATTCGGGCGAGACCGGCGCCGGTATTGCCTTAGTTTGGGATCACCAGTTTTACAGATTGAGCATGTATGCTAGGCCCAAGCATCATCTGTTGATGCTCTGTGTAATAACAGCTGATCGGGCAGTAACGGAGTTACAACCTCGGGCGGTCAATCATGCTCATTATCCTGCTCATGCTCAAAAACGGATAAAATCTTTGAATAGGATAAGCCAACTGCAACTTCTCGCTCTGATTAGCTTGCTGTCTTGCTTTCTCACACGCCGAATCAAACTGTGAGATATGTTTGGGATTCATATTAACATATATTCTCAATAATACGAAACTACAGTACCGTAAAACGGGGTAACATTGATCGGTTTGGCCCATATCATGAATAGTTCATGTACATATTTTTCGTTGATATATGTTCTAACTATCAACTATGTTTCTTAATCTAGTTTTATTTGACTTCTGAAACCTATTATATTGGTTTGAATATTCAGTTTTTTGATTACCAAGAACTGAAAATCTAACTGAGCATACCCAAGTAACAATTTTAGTCGTATAGCTCTCCTCCCGGCTTTGTTGATAAAACTACATTCAAAACTGTTTTGTCTACCAACACCTCCTCTATGCTTCTTTAAAGTCGAACTTTGTACAAAATGGCCCACTCTATAGACGGTTGTGAAAACAAGTTAATAAAACCTTTATAAGAACATAAAGATTTTGAAAATGTTATAGTGAAAGATGTTATGACCACTTGAGAACCTTTATGAAACCTATTGGCTGCCATGAAAACCAACTTGTGGGCAAATGCCCACACCTGTCAAACTTCACTGTGAAATCAAGGTTGGCTTTTGTTGCTCTGCTTTGTTCGATTCTTTGCTCTTCTGATTCATTTAGCAGTAAAAAAAAGGTCTAGTGTTGCGGGAAATTTTGTTTGATAGCAAAATACCTAAGACAAATTGTGTTTTCCACAGCGTATTATGCTCCAAATTATATGCGCCATTATTTTTATGGTGAATATTGGCACGATAAGAGCCGAAAATTAATACGCCACGGAAATTATGCGAATTTACATCAACATAAATCAAATTAAAACAAATAGGGTAAAGGGATGTAATGTCAGCCTAGCTCCTTCATTCGGCCTATGTACCAAAAATGTCATTAATTCGCCGATAATCAACAAAATTATATTCCTATCAGGATGACCGATTTATTTCACAACAGTTGAGAAATTATTAATCAATTAATAGTTGCTCACTTCCGCGTAATTTTCAATTTACTCTACTTTTTAGACAATATGACTTTACTGGTTAAGCTGAACAGATTATCTACACGATCTTCGAATGATCTTAATTTGCAGAAATTGAACTTATAAACCGAATAATACAGCCAAGATGTACAGAAAATAGTGACACGTTATAAACTAACAGGTCACAGAGGTAAAATAACAATGATTTTACAAGAAAATCATAGACCCAATGTTAGGAACATATTTTTTTCCACGTTCCCAACTATGGCCTGTTATATGGAAAGCGTAGTAAAAATGTTGTTATTGGTAAAATTTACAATAAAAATGTATGAGTTTCGATTGAAAGTTTTTCATATGGGTCATCTGAACACAAACTAAAGGAACAAAATCTGTGTAGAGTGAATTATAATGTTTTGATTATCAAATGGTCGCTAAATCATATGTGAAAATCACTTAAGTGTTTCTTAGCAGTTTTAGTATAGTTTGATTTATGACATTGTTTGTTGGGTGGAGCGAATACAGCTGGAAACGCATTGAATCAGAAAATCAGAAAAAAAAAATCGTACGAAGACAACATTTAATAACAAATCTGTGGAATGGGACGAAGTTGCATCCATGAATAGACCCAATTTGGCGCTTATAGACCAACATTACATCCATATCCCTCGAAAGTTTCTGGCTTTAAAAAATGAGTTGTGTAACTTTTCGTGATACATACTACCAAATGGCATATTGAACATATCCAAGCAAGTGTATAACTAGTTAAATATTGCTTCCAGCTCAAATATTTTACAAGTTATAGTAAAAAATGTAATCTATTGTTGCATATTAGGCTGAGTCAAAGGACACATACCCTATATTCGATAAATTAATCATGAATTTCCTGAAAAGTGCTTGGAATTTGATGAGATTATCTTAAAGAATGCCAAAATTAGTCTCTGATCTACAGTTTACTTGCATACCATTGAAAATTTGATGCATTTATTTTTCCACATTCCAATTATTTCTTATATTTTAATATGGTGATTGGCAAAAATCGCAGTTTTGCCAAAAAGCCAATTTTTCTTCGCATTGACTATTATAAAACTATTTGGTCTTATGGTTACTTCCTTCAATGCCAATTTGCCGTTTAATGCATTTACTGGAGGCAAAATGGTTTTAACATGCTTTTTCAACTGACCATAATAAGATAAAATCAATGAGTCCTCAAACGGCATTTCAATATAGCATTTTACGAGTTCATAAAGTCGAAATAAAACCTTTGATTTGAGTAAAAGGAATTTGAGGAACAAGGTTTTAATATTGTTGTAAGCAAGCTGTGTGGGTTCTCATAAAACTGACTAAAATATGAAACCTATTGGCACCTCTTGGTGCCATAATAAAACCAAATTGATTTCAAGTGGCTTTCATAAAACTTTAATGAAACTTAATAAAGCAAGATGGTGTTAGCAATGCTACTTGGGATATCTAAATCTGATAGTTAACAGTACAGGTTAAGAGATATTTTTTACATACTTTAGGTTAGTTAAGTTGGGTTCTTGGTTAAAGGGAAAAGATTGTAATAAATTTGTTAATCTTAACTGTATGTATGTATGTAAGGTACCCCCCACCCCCTCAAAGACCTTGGCATGTATACCGCCCCACTTAAAAGAAAAAAAAAAGGCCAGGTTGTATTCACAGTAACGCTGTATGAAGGGCCAAACACGGTGGGGCGGACCCGTAAGCAGAGACACTTACGCGAAACCCGCGGGAACATGAGATTCTCCTTCCAACGAAACGATCCAACAAATCGAATAACCCAATTCGCAATACTTATTAAGCTTTCTACGGGATGGCTTGTTAAGAAGGGCGCGTCACTCTCACTGAAACTGTTGGAGTAGAATTCACAGCATCACAATCGAATCGGTAGGATAAAGAAAATGATACTGTTTGTTCCCTCCTAGACGCCGGTTGTCATACCACTCCATTGTCCAATTCCAGCTTGAGTGATACCCTGATGCTCCCTCCCTTCCCAATATATTATAAATATAAAAATATAGTGAATGAATATTATAATGACAAATAATATAGTGAATGAATATAAGAATGATAATAACACTTCCATTTGTGGACCTGAAAGTTAGACAATGTAGCTAAAGTTAGAAAGTTAGACAATGTAAAAAAAATGATATTAAATTATCTCATAAAACTTGGGATACCTATGAATGATTTGAAATTATATAGCAATAGAAAAGTAAACCTAAAATTTCGATGTGCTGTTCCGTTTCCTTGCAATAATTTATGTAGTTAGTCTCATCGGAAATAGTGATTTTAATTAAATGAATATAAATGCAATTATGTCACATCATTTAATATTATAACGTAAAATAATAAACTGACGTTATAATATAAAATAATAATACCAGCAGGCCAGTAAACTATAGTAGAATACATATATCCGTAACTAAGCTGAACACCACTCATCGAAAGACTTCCACTTTTGCAGTTTCTATTGGGTTAAGATCTACTAAGATTAGAATTTGTTTTCACAATAATGGTCAGAGAACATAATAGGCGTAGGTACAAGATGTATCTGACATCTACTGGTATGTTACTGAAAATAAAAATTAGATGTGTATTAATATCATAATAATATTGGAAAAAAACTGAAAACAGCTAATAATAAGGCGAAATAAATTTCATATGAGTATGAATCCAAAAAATGAATTTTAATAAAACAAACATACAAACAGATAAAAAATTGAATTTTTCGATAGCTCTTGTTCATCTGGACCCATAAATGATACTTTATGTCTGTGAAATAGGAAATGAATGATTGTAAACTGCAAGGTTTTAAATTAATATACATTTTTGATGAAGAAGGAAAGAGCTTTTTTTAAGTAGAATTTTTCAAATATGATTTTTTCATAAAAATTAAAAAAAGCATCAAAAACTTTTCTATCTTTTCAAATACATAACGTAGTTTAGATGAGCTATAACTGACAAGGATGCATATATGCGAAGCTGAAAATGTAATAAAGTTGTTAGTCTTAACTATTTAAAAAAAAGCTCTTGGATGTCCACTTTTTACACTTTTTCGCTACAAATTGTCACAAAGTTGGGACAACTTTTCGTAATTTGGCTTTTTCATTTAGGCAAAGGGGCACTCTGACAAATATAAATAAAAATAAAAAATAATAAAAAATTGAAACAAAAAATAAAATTCTAAAAAAAAATCAAACCTTAAGGGGGAGGGGGCAACGCAGCCCCCATGCCCCCCTCCTTTCTACGCCTATGTCGAGCAGTCAGATATAACAAGCTAGAATAATATTTTTTTGATGTGTATGTATTGTCAATTTTACCCTTGTTATTATCAACATTCTCTGGTTCGAAATTAAATTGAAATAAATACTAACTGTTTGTTTTGCTCTAGCTAGATTTTGCAGTGCTCATACCTCTTTTCAAATTTTTGAACAGGAAGATTGAAAAACAAAACATTAGACTGCAACATACAGCATAAAATGTTAAGAAAGCCCTGCCTAGCCTGTTTGTCTTGCCCCCATTTCTCGTACAAGCAAAACTGTGGACTCTAGGAATGAAAAATACAAAAAAGTACGTTTTCCCATACTTATCTTCATACAAAAGCATACAAAGCGAAAAGCTGGATTACTACCAATCACCCCCAAATTTTCTACAGTCGTTTGGAAGCACAAATGACTGTGACTTCTCGCCTAATGTGGTCAAATTTTCTTTTTTCCATACAAACAGTGAGCCACGCTGGTATATTTACGCTCAACTCCTCTCAAAACAAACAGTTCTTTAAACGCTGCCACCTCGCCTAGCTTTCGCATTCCAAAGTGAAATATAGTCACAAACATGGAAAAAGTAATAAAACGAAACTTGAATTAATTACTCCGAGAGCAATTATAAACAATTTGTAGATTGCTGCGGAGCATTCTGTCCGTTCGCAATCTCCCACCAATTGATAGTACATATTACGACGGCAACACAACGGCCGGCTGACCGTCACCATGACCGATGCAATGTTCGCGCGGCCTGGGCTGTGTCCCACCACCGTGAAAAGTTCATATTTTTGTTTAAAATTCATTTAATTTCACTTTTTCCACTCTTTCGCGTCCATTGCTGCCCTGGACGTCGGGAGGGAGTTAGGTGGTAGCCAGTCGTAGGAAGGTATGTACAATCGGTCGAGCGCTCTTGTTTCAATAATTACAAGGTACGCGACTTGTTTCATCCAAAACTTCAGCAAACTCGTTCGGCCGTTTGTTTGTGGTTGGTATTGCTTTAGGGGAGGACGCAATGTGAGGAATTCCTACATGGTCTGTTTGTGGAGCGGAGAAAGGGGAACAACGGAAAAATTCATGTTTTCATTGTACCCGCTGGAAGTCAAGAGCGTGGAATAAATCCCGGTGTCCGTCGATGAGTTGCAGTGACTTTTTTCTTTGTCGGATTTCCTTCCAACTTCCCACTGCTATACAAAAAGGGGATGGCTGTATTTGAGGACGATACGTATTTCATTGGATGTCTTTTGCTAACCCCAATATCCCTTACGAACATTCATACTGTCCAATGACCGCTCGAGTATAAGTTCCCGGCGCAGAGGTTGTTGTTTTTAAATATTTTATTTCCCATTTCAGTCGGATCCATCCGAATTTGAGTTCGCCGTAATTCACTGTGATGACAGCTGGGAAATTAAATGGTCCGGTTTTTCTTTCGCATGCAGGAGTGTGGCGTCTCAATTTTCCACGCTAGCTGACAGTCAGGTCACGAACGAAATCGTTATCCAACTTCTGAGAAATTATTTACTTGGTCCCTTGTCTTTTCGGGTGAGGAAAATTGGACGGATTTGATTTGGTTCGAAATAGTTGACTTCTTCAGTAATGAAAACTTAATTGTAGTAGGAATGAAAATTGACCAATTTTGATGCATATTTTATTTATTGAGAAAACGATGTCTGCAGCATATGGGCCCCATGCATTGTTTTGCCCGTATTTGGAAGTATTGAATCGCGTGATTGATGTAGCGCAGTATAAAATCAAGTTACGTTTTCAATATAGATATAGACAAACTTTAGAAGCAACTGAAAAATAAACTAATGAAAATAAATCGATCAAAATAACATTTCCTTAATCCTACATTTATTGCATATTTCTTTCAAAAATGCTTCCAGGCCTTGACGGGGGGAGGTAGCTCATCGAATCTTCCAGTCCGCCTCTAAACATCTTGCTATGAGGTACTAGGTGGTTACACACCGATTGTCTATCGATCTGCCAAAATTGGAACACGTTTGTATTAGGTTATCTCAAATTATAATATTCCGCCCACTATATGACAAAACATTGAGATTGGTTGAGTGGGTAGGAGATAATGAAATAATTGGCTATAAGATCAAGTCTCCTCCGGTTGGTGGTTGGTACTAAACAGATGAGCTTGGATATCAATAGAAGCATAAAGTCGGCAGAAGGCATGACATTTTTCTGGGGACTATAATTTCACCAAATCCTTCAATCGTACTTCAAGGTACAGATTGCTCTTTAGGACGTTCAACTTACTTGTTGCAGATATTAGTTCCAGTAGTAAACTACTTTGTAAAATGTAGAGTACAAATTGAAAGTTTACGGAGTTGTTAGTGGGATGCAAATCCTAAGACTAAATACGGATCCAGGAGGACATCCCAAGTAACATTGCTAACACCATCCTGCTTTATTAAGTTTTATTAAAGTTTTATGAAAGCCACTCGAAATCAATTTGGTTTTATTATGGCACCAAAAGGTGCCAAAAGGTTCCAGATTTTAGTCAGGTTTATGAGAACCTACACAGCTTGTTTACTACGATCTTAAAACCTTGTTTCTCAAATTCCTTTTACTGCTATCAAAGGTTTTATTTCGACTTTATGAACTCGTAAAATGCTGTATTGAAATGCCGTTTTAGGACTCATTGATATTATCTTATTATGGTCAGTTGAAAAAGCATTTTAAAACCATTTTGCCTCTAGTAAATGTATTAAACGGCAAATTGGCATTTAAGGAAGTCACCATAAGACCAAATAGTTTTATAATAGTCATTGCGAAGAAAAATTGGCTTTATGGCAAAACTGTGATTATTTTCCAATCGCAATATTGAAATATAAGAAATAATTGAAATATGTAAAAAATTAATGCATCAAATTTTCAATGGTTTGCAAATAAAATATAGATCGGAGATTTATTTCGGCATTCTTTTAGATAATCTCATCCAATTCCAAGCACTTTTCAGGAAATGCATGATTAATTTATCGAATGTATTTTTTAAAATTTGATTTATGTAGTTGTAAATTTGCATAATTTCCGAGGCGCATTAATTTTTGGCTCTTATCGCGCCAATATTCACCATAAATATAAATGCGCATATCATTTGAAGCATAATACGCTGTAGAAAACACTATTTGTTTTGGATATTTTGCTATCAGACAAAATTTCCCGCAACACTAGAGCTTTTTTTTTACTGCTAAATGAATCAGAAGAGTAGAGAATCGAACAAAGTAGAACAACAAAATCAACCTCGATTTCACAGTGAAGTTGGACAGCTGTGGCCATTTGGCCACATTCTGGTTTTCATGGCAGCCAATAGATTTTATAAAGGTCATAACATCTTTCACTAGAACTTTTTCAAAATCTTTATGTTCTTATAAAGGTTTTATTAACCTGTATTCACAACCGTCTATAGAGTGGGCCATTTTGTACAAATTTCGACTTTAAAGAAGCATAGAGGAGGTGTTGGTAGACAAAACAGTTTTGAATGTAGTTTTATCAACAAAGCCGGGAGAAGTGTTATGCGGCTGGAATGAAACTAAAATTGTTACTTGGGATATTTGCCGGTAATCAGGAACCGAGAGGCAAAAAAAAAACAATTAGCTAGCACAATCTTAAGAAGTTCCGGTTTAAATATTGTTGATGTTCGAGAAGGAATGCATACGTTGTATCCTCGGAGTGGTTGAGAAGTTGAAGGATCGACTACCTGGGACCTATTCCGTTAAAACTATGCGTTGTGCTTGTTGGAATTTTTTTTGGGGTTGTGCAGTGATGCAGTACACTGCATTTCGTCGTTAGATAGTGTATGTGTCGGGAAGGGGCCCGGAGATTCTTGCGGCGTTCAGGTGAAGACAAAATTTGGAAGGGACATAAGCTACGTCGCGTTAAAAACACTCAATTTTTCTATAGTTTTGTTTACTTCAGGTTTCGTTTGCATGTCGCGAGGTATGCCGAAATGCATTAAACTTGTTTTATTAGTTTTTCTTTTTACACTTCCCGTTCTTTAATTAATAGCTCTATTTCGTCACACTTTTATATTCCTGTTCTGCATTCTCGCACACTTGTGCCTGAATCGGTATTTAAATGTTTAATTATTATACTGTACATCTCCGGTCAACCGGCTGGAGGTCTAGAGAATAAACCGGAAACAAAGTCGTAAATCGTTTGGTTATCAAAATGAAAACCCTAACCTAAATTCAGCGTTCCGTTTCCCAAAACGAACCCTGCTGCTAACTCTACCCCATATATCCAACATCCCAGTGAGTTCTTGTGGAAGTGCAGAGGTGTTCTCGGATTCCAACAAAGCGAGTACCACGTCAACAAACTCCTACCCGCTCCTTATTTGACATGCATGGATGCGGCCGGCGCTGGTATTGCTTTTTTAATTCGAGATCACCAGTTTTTACACATTGAGGATGTTTGTTAGTCCCAAACATCATCTGTTGGTTCTCTGTGTAACTACAGCTGATATGGAAATAACAGAGTAGCAACCGCAAGCAGTCAATCATGCTGCGTCGGGCATCGGCTGCGAACGGTTGTGTTGATGCGTATTCTTTTGTTTCCGTTACCTATTGTTCGGTGGCGTGAGTGATAAAGCTGCAAGTTGGAGTGTGAAAACTATCAAGCGATCACAATCCTTAATGCCGCCTACAAAGTGCTATCCCAGATCATCTTCCGTCGTCTATCAATAACAGTAAACGAGCGTGGGAAGTTATCAGGCCGGTTTCACCGACCGCACAGAGCTATGGAAAATTATGGACGAGAACGGCTTTTCTGAGAAGCTCATAAGACTACGATGGACGGTGTGTAAAATAACTCGCAAAGGGCAAAGGGCAAAGGGCCGACTTGAAAGATCTCCATCCTGGGCGATTGCCGTTGACCTCTTTTATTTCTTTATAGAGGCTACGCCACCATGAGCCTCTGGGTCGTGAAGTTCCAGGTATGTGAAGTTTTTTTTTAAAATTCTTTGCCGTACTACTGCCAATTAAATAAACAAGAAACATATTCCAAAACAAATTGTTATTACTGCTGTTAATATGTATCTGCAACGCCTTAGGTATCATCAGTCCCAACTCAATCTAATACTCATGAAACTCATGCATTATGGACATCACCGTTATCCCAAATCGTGACAGAAAGTCGCTGTCATTCCAACAGTTGGCTGTACACACTAAAGTCAAGTATTGCCAAGACTTGGCTCGTGACCGCTGCGTCGAAGAACTTTTACGTGCAGCGGAAACAGCAACACGTAAAGCCGGATGTCCCGATATGAGTAGACTTTTGAGAAAGTTGAGAAAAGAAGAAGAAGCCTGGGCAAGCAAGGTACTAAGAGCGTCAAAACTTGAGCAAGATCCGAAAGGGTCTTCATCGGAATCATCTTTGATGATGAAAACAAGATTGGGATTAACAAAGAGCAAATATACCGGAATGACCCCATTCATGCGGAAGGAACTGAAACAGAAGGCATTTGTTCCATGGGCAGATATGATAGCTCACAGTAATAGCATACTTCCGAAATTTACAGAACCCAATCATGACGAAAATGAAAAAAAAAAGAAAAAAAAAAATGATTTCGAACGATGTTATGCGGATTATGGAGTTGGAGGACGTACGGGACAATCTCAATGAAATAGCTTTAAGTGGGATCATTGATTGTGCCATGCATGTGGCTGCTGGACCTGACTATGCAACTGGCTTTAGCCACTATTACCAGGCTAAGTTTCTAGGGAAAGATGATTCCTTATTAACGGAGCATTTTATGTCCTTGAAACTGGTATCGGAAAGGTATTGGTCCGACATGTTTTGTCGCGTTCGGTCTATGCACTGGACAAAGGAAACGGATGAAATCACATTAAAGCTTTTTGACCAGTTTTTTAATGAGGTGAATGAACTGAATGCCTCACCCATCATCTTCAACGCTGGAAACGTGACTTTGCGAGGGAAGATCAGAGCAGTCCATTCGATGATAGATGGCAAGGCGGCAAACGCCATTGTAGAAAACCGAAACACCAAAGTATGTCCACTATGTCTGAAAGATGATGATCGAATCGAACCATCCTTCTTTCATTCAAGATTGAACTTGGTAGAAGGCCTCATACGAAATTCTGCTAACAAAGCTGTTCCTAACCATCCTAAGTCATGTCCCACTCAGAAGTTAAGAAGGATGCGCGCCGAATTGCAGATGAGCTTGAAGCTCACTTCAAACTGAACGTTAATCGCCCAAAAGTTGGAGGCTGCGGAAGCTCCAATAATGGCAACATGGCGAGGAGGCTACTTGCGCAACCTCAAAAGTTTGCTGAAATTCTTGGGGTTGACGTGGATTTGATAAGCAACATTCGGCTCATCAGCAGTCTGGCACTTTCATCTAAAAAGTTGGACGACAATAAAATCAAACAGTTGTACAATGAAATTGAGCAACAATACCGTTGTGAATTTCCGTTTGTACGGCAGCTCCCTCCATGTCTGCATAAATATGAGCACCTAGCGGAATTGATTGAACGTTTGGTAAATTTAATAAAAAAAATAAGATATGTGGAAGTATATAATGCTAATAAATGTTTTGGTATTTCTAGCCATTTTCGATGAACTTCGTCGACGAGCAGGCTGGAGAAACAAGTCACAAGCGACACAAGTTCTCCCGATTGCACTTTGCACGGAAAACTTCTGCGGAGGATAACCTTACTGATATGGCGAGAGAAGCTTTGACTTGGTCTGATCCCAAGATGGCGTATCTATCGGTCAAATCAAGCGGTAAAAAATCATTCTGGAAGCATGACTCAGAGTTCGAGGCGCAGATGCTACAGTTCTGTGTATCTGACGAACAGGAACACGAAAACATTTCCCAATCTAGCGAAAACGATGACGAAGATAGTGAAGATTAGCAACAACTTTGAGTGGAGATGAATTATGTGATGGTAATGGATAATATACTTTTTTGTGGTGGTCCGAAAGGGCCCAGTTAACTTGTTTTATTTTAAAGACATCTGAAAAGCGTATGGATAAATGGGCAATATTCCGAAAATATGGGGAGGTGGGGTTAAATTAGCAATATCTCCGTTTCCCGACTCGTGCAGTGGCTACAGCTACCTTCATTCAATTCCTAGGGAGATTCTACTTAAGAATAGGCCTATTTTAACTACCGCAGACCCCTCCGAGCATAGATTAATCAGCAATATTCGAAAATACAGGGAATTGGAGCAAAATAAGCCCAATATCTCCGTTACCCGACCCGTTCGGTGGCTGCAACCACCTTCGATCGATTTTTAGAGAAGTTCTACATAAGAATAGGCCTATTTTGACTACCACAGACCCCTCCGATCATAGATCAATGAACAATATTCGAAAAATGGGGGAAGTAGGGTAAAATCAGCAATATCTCCGTTACCCGGCCCGTGCGGTGGCTGCAACCACTTTCATTCAATTTCTAGGGAAATTCTACATAAGAATATTTTGACTACCGCAGACCCCTCCAAGCATAGATTACTGGGCATTATTCAAAAATACGGGTGAATTGGGGTAAAATAAGCCCAATATCTCCGTCCACTGAATGTTGCAGCAAGTGGGACTCCTTCCATTTTTCACATAAAAAATGCTATTGTTCACTAACCTTGTGCTACTTGGAGCTGAATTATCGAATTCTTTCGCGATTCATGTACTTTTTTTCCCACTGTGCAACGTGCTCGCCGAACACGTCTGTCACATACGAATGCACAGCGAGAACTGGTCGGACGTCACCGAAAGTTTTATAATCACTACCACGGTAACTGTGGCAGTATGAACCAATCATAGCGAGGCGCAAACATGATGTCATTTTCGACCAATAGCTTTGTGCGTTTAGACATTTTTCTTTTACGTTCATTTTAATTAGTTTAAACAAACATTATGAAGTAAGTTTGCAACAGCGATTCAGCTTTGATGTTCTACCTTGCGAATGAAATACTTATCTTAAAATTTCTGTGGGCCAGAGAGGAGATATTATCGTTCAAAGTCTCCAAACCTGCGTAACGCTTGCGATATCAGACATTTTAGAACGGCGCCCCTATACAGGAATAGAAAAGAGAGACGTAAGATCTACGTCACAAATTTGGAATATAATTCATATGTATATTTTTTTAAATTTTTACAGAAAGAAGAATTGATGCAAAATAAATTTGCCCAAGACAGTGTACAGTTCTTTTCAGTATGTGATTTTATACAGCCATTTTCCTTTTGCGGTCATATATGACCCCTTGGCCTGAAGGGGTGAGACTCGCAAAATCATCCTTTGTCTTCTTGATCCTTGCACCATTGTCGATTTTGGTACCACCGTCTGATGCCATCTAGCTGCCAAGATATTGGAAGCTTTCACCGTTCTCCACTGTTTTCTCGGCTCCAACGATTAACGATAGTCCAAAATCATGAGCCATTTCGAAGTCATTTAGGTGCTCCATTGTAATAGGCTGCCACGGTAAACCACGGATTGGTTCACGGTCGATCGCTCCTACCAGTACCTCGTCGATTACGTTGAGGAACAGTAGTGCCTTGCTGCACCTCAACTACGACCCGGGTGGGATCCAGGGTTCCCACATGCACAGATTTATCTAGATTGACACAGATTTTTTTTCATTTTTCTCATACAGATATCTGTATGTAAAGATTACAGATTTTTTTAGATAAACCAAGATTTTTAAGATTTTTGGTAATTGCTTGTCCACTCAAAAAGCTAAAATTTACAGAATTGGTACATGTTAGGATCCAACTTTTTACCAATTCTACTTTCAGTGTACTGTTTTAGGTCCATGGAGCAAAAGAAAACAATTGACACTGACACTACAGCCAAAGATGACAGTCGAAAGTCAGTTTGTGTGTTTGCCCCCAGATGATTTCTCCATAAATTTTTTGAAATAATTTTTCCCTTGAGATATTCCTTCTGTCGTTTTTATATGTATTCTTCAGGAGTTTGTAGTTGTTTTCCAGGGATTCTTTCAGGAGTTTCTTCTGGCATTTCATGAAAGTTTTTCAAAACTTTCTAGTGATAAAAATTAAGGAGGAATCCCTGAACTTGATTCTTTAAACTTCTTTAACTTTAAAAATTCCGCAAGGGGTTTTTGTAGAATTATTTTTAGAATTTTATCTAGGATGTCTGCAAAGATTCTTACATAGAGTTGAGGCGATTGAATTCTAAGAAATTTAGAACCTATCTTAAAAAAAAAAAACATATAGTTCACCAGGAATTATTTCAATAAATGCTTCAAGTATTCCGCTGCCGAAGTATTTGTTTCAAAGTTTCTCGAGAGATTACTCCACAAATTCCGGCAAAATTTTCTGCAGGGATTTCTACAAAAATACTGTTCTTCCATTTCAGAAGTATTTTCTTTCAATCTCGCAGAGGAATTTTGGGAAGCTAGAATAATGCTCTCGATATTTGTTTTTGCTATTCGAAGCATAGTTATTTCGATCGTGATGTTTTGTAATCTTCAATATAATCATTCAGTGCGAAAACCTATGTTTATGTAGCGCAATTGTTGAACAGTTTCAGATTGATGGCACTGATTAAAAATAAAAGGCTTTTGGGCTCTGGATCAGATTGAGCATCGGGAATGATGGGTTCTGACCAATCCGTCAAAACACTGCTGAAAGATGGCTGTCCTCATTTGATAATTATCAAACATACTGGCTCTTTGTGCGAGCTACTCATGCAAAAAGCTGCTGTTGTACCTCTAACAGTTGATCCGATCCGATGCGATTCAAAGAATTCCAGGTAATACAAAGTATCTTGGAACTGAAGCTTTTGAAAGTTTTGCATCCTACTGGGGGCGACCCCGGCGTAGTAGTTAACATCCATACCTCTCACGCCAAAGTCACGAGTTTGAATCTCACCCCCGGATAAATTACGAAAATACCCAAGGAGATATTTGAGTAACTACGACGGGAGATGAACCAGCAGAGGGCTGAAAATCTCGATAATCAAGGAATTAAAAAAAAAAGTTCTGCCATCAGATGGCTATCGTTGGAGTCAGTTGTCAAAAATAATCTGGAACGGTTTTCGGAGCTGGCGTTTTTTTTTCTTGTTCACCCCCAACCGGGAAAAAAAAAAAAATGAAAAGGGCGCTCTCTGCCATTTTAATGAGGGGGGGACACACCCACTTCTCCTCTTTGGTGTAAAGCTTGCTTCAGATAGAATTGGAACAAAAAAAAATTGCCTGTATTTCAGTTATTTATTATTGAATTCAAGATCTTTTTTTATACAAATTTAGCGTTTTCTTCATACTTTTAAGAAAAAATACGGATAAAATTATTCGTCACGGTTTCGAAGGAATTCTCGAATTTTTCCTGTAACACGGCTCATTAGGCGGCGCACACCTTCTTCGTCCATCGTTTTAGCTATCTTATTCCACCAGGTCTTCATCTGATTGATGTCTTTGACAACCTTTCCTTTTGCCTTGAGTCTCCTCTTCATGATTGCCCAGTATTTCTCAATAGGGCGGAACTGGGGGCAGTTGGGTGGGTTAAGGTTTTTCGGAACAACCTGGACCCCTTTCTCTGCATACCATTCTTGAACGACTTTGCTGTAATGACAGCTTGCCAAATCTGGCCAAAACATTACGGGATGGTCGTGGGATCGAATGAACGGCAAAATTCGTTTTTGGAGACACTCTTTTTGGTATAGTTCCGACGTCATTGTCTTATTTGTAACGAAAACTTTCGTTTTTTTTTTGCCACAGCTGCAAATGCCCTGCCAAATCATGAATTTTCGTGCAAATTTGTCGGCAAAAACAAATTTAAATTTGGCTGGAACATCCCCCCGAGCCGTTGCCAAGTAAAATTGTTGACCTGGGATTTGCCCGAAGTCAGCCTTGACATAGGTTTCATCGTCCATCAGAAGATATCCGTCGAACTTGGTCAGCACCTGGTCGTATAGCTTCCGAGCATGGATTTTGGCCACACTATTCTGTTTTATGGTCCTCGATACGACTTGATTCCTTCCCGGAGTCGAGTTCTCCTCACGGTACTATGGGCAGCACCGAATTTTCTGGCCAAATCACGGTCCGACAGATTGGGATTCCTCTTAATCGTCTTCAAAATCTTACCACGCAGTTTCCGGTCGACAGTTCCACTCCGACGATTGGCTTGAGGCTTCCGAATCGTCGTCAATGTTTCCTTATACCGTTTGATAACGCGCCATACGGTATTTCTGGGCAATTTCAGCTGTTTAGCTAGCCTAGATGGAGACCACAATGGATTTTCCAAATAACTGTGCACAATTTTTTCCCTTCTTTCGGCTTCCATGTTGATTGTTTACAAAGTACAATCGATTTGCGGAATGTCAAAAATACATACGTAAAGCTGACAAAATTCCCAACACGTGGGTGCCAAGAACTTCCAAATCCGTCCACCAGGAGCGCCACAATATGAGCAAAAGTTTGTTCCAATTCTAAATGAAGCAAGCCTTATTACTCCTGCTCAACAAATCGGAGTTTCTTATTTCGAGAAACATCTTCGTAAGAAGCCGGAAATATATTTCGTGTTAGCAGCAGGAGAAACGTTTAGATCTGAAACTCTCGCTGATACCAGGAAGAAGGCTTTCTATTCGATCTGCTGTGCTTTCCATACCGAGTTTATTAAACAGATCATTATGTGCTTTGATCTGAACGATCAACTTGTGATCAACTGTGCATCGAACGTTGACCCTAAGAAGCTGCCTACTTTGAAGGAGTTCAACTCGAATAAGAAACAATATCCGAACTTCTTTGAAATCGGTGAGGAACAGGCCATCGAAAAATACTGGCCTGTCAGAAGGGCTTAAGTGCAATGATCGATTTCCTCCGAGATAATGAATCCCTCGTATACTGATACGTTTTCCTGTAGAAGAAGATCCGTTTTGCTGTAGTGTGATGTGGGGAAACCGATAGTTTCACTTAAGCCCTATTGAAAAGACCGTTTTGTATCGGCTAATCAAGATAACTGTGTTTTTATTGGGTACAGTGCGCCAATTAAATTATAATGTTTTTGAAAACTGGAAATATCTTCTCAACACCATGGGATCCCAGTAGTGAACAGCAGTTTCTGCTAGAACCAAAGATGTGAAGAGAAAGTATGGATAGGTCCGATAGAGCTCGGCAGGTTATGAAATTGAATAGAAGTAGTTTGAAATTGAGCGTAGGGCTTTGTTTTGGCAGTATTTCGAAGCAAATATCGAGGCCTACTTCTTGTTGGCCGGATACGATCGCGGAAACATCTACAAGATTCTGGCACTTCTGGAGAAGGGAGAGTTCATCGAGCGGAAGCCTGGTTCCAGCCATCCGACCGTTTTAAGCGACCGGAGGATTCAACAGAAGCTCAAACGAAGGACGGAAGGCAAGGTGGTTTTTCACCTATGGCCAAAGTTCCGGCTTACTGACGCCAGGTCGGAGAAGAAGTATTTTTGTGAAGTTTTTAATTTTTAATTCCTTTTTCCGTTCTTTTTTACCATCCATTCGAAAATAGTCGCTTGTTTCTAATAGGCACATTTTATAACATTATATAAATTTACAATTTTACTTGTTAAATGAACATTAAAAAATGCATTTGAATATCGATCAGGTATAGACATTTTTGCCAGTGAAGGTGGCGGACTTGTCCCTGCCTTCACCTACCCCGCAGTGGGATGTTTGGCAAAGATGTCTATGTCTGCTTCGAAATACTGCCAAAACAAAGCCATACGCTCAATTTCAAACTACTTCTATTCAATTTCATAACCTGCCGAGCTCTATCGGACCTATCCATACTTTCTCTTCACATCTTTGGTTCTAGCAGAAACTGCTGTTCACTACTGGGATCCCATGGTGTTGAGAAGATATTTCCAATTTTCAAAAACAATATAAGATAAATGTGTTTTGATGAATATATATGTGTTTCATTTTGCATTCAACTATTATAAAAAAACGAAAGCATTAGCATTCTGGCACCTTAAAACTTTCCATTCTACTCTCACAAAACAAAGTTTGAAGCAAAGATTTTTGCCAAGATTTTCAGCAGTTACAGATAAAAAAGTTTTTTTTGGCAAAAATTAAAGATGGTAACGAAAAATAATGTGGCAACCCTGGTGGGATCGGACACCGTTGTGCAACACTCTGTACGAAAAGGCCTCGCACTGAGCTTCGATGAGGCCGACGATTCTCTCAGGAATTCCCTTGCGTCTGAGGGCGCTCCACATATTCTCGTGATTGAGTCGGTCGAAAGCTTTTTCGTAGTTAATGAACACCAAATAAAGAGACTCTTGGAATTCGTTAACCTGCTCCAGAATGATACGGAGCGTGACAATATGGTCCACACAGCATTTTCCGGCACGGAAGATGGGTTAATGATAATGGGCTAATGATTATATTACATAGATCCTGCTGCCGCCGGCGAGTTGCATCGATCTTCTCCGGAATCCGCGTTAGGATCACTTTGCATAGAACTTTGAGTACGGTACACAGCAACAGAAACAGCAACTTACGGTACATCTTTTCGAAGAATCACTTGAAAACTGTATTCAACAAAGTTTCAATTCATCACAGAAAAGTTGTCTATTGTCGTCAAAGTTTCCATTTCACCTGGCTGCGAAAATTTCACCCTTCAACTACACGATGACAGCCAACCATGTTGTCATTAAATAAATGAAGATCTAAATTAAATTTAATTGCATTATTCTCATCGATCGTAGGCTTTTTAATTGCCACTGCCGTGTCGAAGTTAAATGATGTTCGACCCTTTTTTTGCACTCGCGACCTTTGTTTACTGTACGGAACCGCGTGATAGATCGTGTTTTATCTTAAATGCAGCATTAACTTTATGTTAATTTATCGAGCCACATTTCCGTTTTCTTCGGATTCTCAGTTTTTTGAACAATTTAAGTTCCCTGGAACTGATAAAAAAATCTTTTAAATGTCGTAGGATTTCTTTGAATATACCAGTGGATTACTTTATATGCTAAAGATTACTACACTTGCAAAATGGTGTCACAGCGTTCGTGAAATTTCTTCACGAATTTTTAAGTTCTTTCAATGATTACCTTTCAAACTCCCGAGATGGTGCATCACCTACAGTATACAAACTGTCATGAAAATCCAGTCTAGAAAGTTAAGGGAAGTAGCCATCACAAAGTTGATTCCTAGCAATCATAATAAAATTGACAAAATGATAAAACGAGAAACCAACATAGATTCTAGGGATGATAAAGCATGCTGGGGCCATGCGCTTCTTATCAACCTTCGATAACTAGGTCAATGATTATATTTCGTAACATGCCTTTGCAATATATTGCCATTGGAGTGAGCTCTGCACCATAACTTGATAATGAGTTTTCGAAGAAATTTACCAAATTAATGTTTCCATTTTTACTTATTACTTTGAAGATCAAGATAGATTCAGTAAATTACACAACATTCATATGCATCTAGCATGCTCTCAACCCACTACATCTGGTGTTTCATGTTTCTATTTCACCTGGCCGCAGAAATTTCTCCCGGTGTAAACTACTCGCTGACAGGCGTCGATGTTGTCATTAAGTAAATGACTATCAAAATTGTCTATTAATTGCATCATTCTGCCATCGAAAGCCTTTTAATTGCCGCTGCCGTGTAAAAGCTTAATGATGATGATCGCCCCCTTTTCCAATTCGAGAGCGATGTGTTCCTGTGATAGATCGTGTTTTGTCTTATGTTTTGCATTAACTTTATGGTAATTTTTTAGCAATATGGATTTTCAATTTTGCTATCAACCATTCCCGATCAGGACGCATCGATTCGCTTTACATTTGTGTACACGCGGTAAGATAATGTTCCGTCCATGAAGATTCCAGTCACCTATATCAGCTGAGCCGGCAAGTGAATGCCAGAAATGGATAGAAACGGCAGCAACCGTTGAGATCACTCTTCGGCTCTCACCGAGTGAGCACGAGATTTTAATTAATTGATAAGCGGATGATTTTGCGGACTCGGTTGCTGTAGCAGCTTTTTGTGAGTAATTGCAAACATAAACAATTTCGCATATTCCCGCAGATGAGTGTATGAGTGCGTTGTGCACAGGTTGTTCCGCGATCCGCCGACTAACGATGGAGCAATCATCGAAGAACGAGAAGAGGGTCATCCATGCGAAGCCGATGAAAAATGTGCTTCTTTTCTGCTTGTTCTTGGGAACGTGGAAGACGTTTAAAATTCCAAATTTATGGAAAATGTAATTAGCTGAAGAAAAATGTAAATAACTCATACAGTTGTACACTCGAAGATGAAGCGTGCGCTGGCTAATCATTAATCTAGTCTCGATGGAGTTCGATTAATCGGAGGATTTTAACGGCTATCGCATGGTAAGTAGATTGGTAAGTAAACCAGACGAAGGCACGATCGACAGAAAATTATAACGTAGGGTAGAAAACAGTTCAACTGGTGAAAGGTGCGTTTGCTGTTCACCCAATTATCAGGCAAAATACGGTTTCTCTTCTTATTTTAAACAGCAAACATTCCTGTTAAATTATTGTTTCGGAAGCTCCGGCTCCCAAGCAGTCTCAATCAGGCAGATTATCTTTATCAAAATCCCAAGCATGTTGTTACAAGAGCTATTGCCTCTCAATTTCCAATTCGTGCAATAATTAAAACATCAATCGTTCAACAGAAACAAATTCCTAATAATACTGATTATCCCAATCCGGTAGCAAACTTGACAGTTTAAAAGCTCGCCTGGTTTCATTATCGAACTAAAATAACTACTTTCGTGCATCAAAAATCCTGACACCGGCCGTGGTCGGTTAAGAAGAAAACGCCACACGAGGAGTGAGGCTAATCAACGAGAGAAACCCTTGGTCTTTTTATCAAGAAAAGCAATTTCTAAACTAAAACAAAGGCAAAAACTCTTGGAAGGGCACCACTCACCGCCATCGGCATCCATTTGTTGTTGGGAATCAATCAAAACCCGATGATGCCTTGGACGAGGGGTATCAACTTTTGCAACGATGCAATCTCAGCGCGCGGCACATGACCGTCACTTTTGTTGATGATGGTGGTTCGAGAATTGGCGAGATAAGTGAATTAATTTTGGCGATTTTTTATTTGTTATTATCTCAGGAGGTTTGGGTAGAGAACTACGTTGGCCAAATCGCTGGTTGTTGGCCCATCGTGTCGAATAAATTTAATTCAAGGGTAATTAGCGCCGAAAAGCCAATTGTAAACAATCACTTTAAACGTTGATCTCTCAGGAATCACTAGACTCCTACGATATCCAACTACATTGTATGGTAAGGCCAACATTTCTCTCTCAGATGCTGCTTTCAATTCGCGAGAGTTTTTTTCAGATTCGTGAAAAATCGCCTTTTACATCTTTTTTTTTTTTTTTTAACTCTTTATTTGTTCCAAATTTATTCATATTTACATTTCATGTTAATCTAGGTGCTCCAGCTACTACCGTAACGTATCAACCTTAATTGTTAAAATATGTATCTAATTTTGTTTACATGGTTCATGCCTTAGCAGTTCAGTATTTTAAACAGGTTTTTATTCCTGCATGTCAGTATAACAATAATAATCTTAAAACTAAAAACAAACTAAAATTAATCTTAACTAAGCATAAAGGGAATTAATCATTGCAATAGAAGATTGCAACGATTTTTGTCTGAAATTATTAATTATTTTGTTGGACATTTGTTCTAAAGTCTCAACATTCGAAATTCTATGTACTTCGTTAGTACTGTACCAAGAAGACAGTTTCAAAATCATCTCCAGAACTTTGTTCTGAATCCTTTGAAGTATTTTTTTCCTGGTAGCACAACAACTAGACCATATTGGAACAGCATAAAGCATGGCCGGTCTAAAAATTGGTTTAAATATTAGTAGTTTGTTCTTCAGACAAAGTTTGAATTTTCTGTTTATAAGAGGATATAAACATTTTATATATTTATTACATTTGGCTTGAATGCCTTCAATGTGATTTTTAAAATTTAATTTTTGATCAAGTAATAGACCAAAGTATTTCACTTCGCTTGACCAGGAAATTGGAACACCGCTCATAGTAACGATGTGACTACTACTAGGTTTCAAAAAAGAAGCTCTAGGTTTATGTGGGAATATTATTAGTTGAGTTTTGGAAGCGTTGGGAGAAATCTTTCATTTCTGTAAATAAGAAGAGAAAATGTCCAAACTTTTCTGCAGTCTCCTGCAAATGACACGAAGACTTCTTCCTTTAGCGGAGATGCCTGTGTCATCAGCAAACAAGGATTTCTGACAACCCTGAGGCAAATCAGGGAGGTCGGAAGTAAAAATGTTATATAGTATCGGCCCAAGAATGCTACCCTGAGGAACTCCAGCTCTAACAGGTAGTCGATCAGATTTGGAATTCTGATAATTTACCTGCAGAGTTCTGTCAGTTAAATAATTTTGAATTAATTTTATAATATAGAGCGGAAAATTAAAGTTTTTCAATTTAGCAATCAAACCTTCATGCCAAACACTGTCGAATGCTTTTTCTATGTCTAGAAGAGCAACTCCAGTTGAGCAGCCTTCAGATTTGTTTGAACGAATTAAATTAGTAACTCTCAAAAGTTGATGAGTAGTTGAATGGCCATGGCGAAATCCAAATTGCTCATCTGCAAAAATTGAGTTTGTATTGATGTGAAGCATCATTCTATTCAAAATTAGCTTTTCAAAAAGTTTACTGATTGAAGGAAGTAAACTTATTGGTCTGTAGCTAGAAGCTTCAGCTGGATCTTTCTCGGGCTTCAAAATTGGAACAACTTTGGCATTTTTCCATTTGCCAGGAAAGTATGACAAATGAAAACATTTATTAAATAATTTTACCATGAAAGACAAGATACTCACTGGGAGTTTTTTGATGAGTATATAGAAAATTCCATCATCACCTGGAGCCTTCATATTTTTTAACTTTTTAGTTATAGTTTTTACTTCATCCAAATCAGTACCCCAGGATTCATCAAAAATATTTTCCCTTGAGGAAATATTCAGATAATCAAGAGAAACCTGATTCTCAATAGGACTAGTAAGACCCAAACTGAAATTATGGGAACTCTCAAACTGCTCAGCAAGTTTTTGAGCTTTTTCCACATTTGTTAGCAATATTTTATCACCTTCTTTGAGCGCTGGAATAGGCTTTTGAGGTTTCTTTAAAATTTTGGAGAGTTTCCAAAAAGGTTTGGAACTCGGCTCTAATTTTGACACATTATTTTCGAATTGTTTGTTCCTCAGAGCAAAGAAGCGTTTTTTAATTTGTTTTTGCAAATCTCGCCAGATAACTTTCATGGCGGGATCGCGTGTTCTTTGATATTGTCTTCTACGGATATTTTTCAGACGGATCAAAAGCTGAAGATCGTCGTCTATTATAATTGTATTGAACTTTACCTCGCATTTTGGAACTGAGACAGCTCTTGCTTCAACTATGGAAGTAGTCAGAGAGTCAAGAGCATTATCGATATCATTTTTAGTTTCCAAAGGAATATTAGGATCAAAGTTATATTCCACGAATGTTTGATATTGGTTCCAATCAGCTCTATGATAATTGAAAGTAGAACTGTTGGGATTAGAAATTATGTCTTGAGATATTTCAAAAGTTACTGGAAGGTGATCCGAACCGAAGTCAGCATGGGTAACCAATTGGCTACAAAGTTGACATGAATCAGTTAAGACCAAATCAATAGTTGAGGGATTTCTGGCAGAAGAAAAGCAAGTTGGGCTGTTTGGGTATTGGATAGTGTAATAACCCGCAGAACAATTATCAAATAGTATATTACCATTGGAATTACTTTGAGCATTATTCCACGATCGGTGTTTTGCATTAAAATCACCAATAATGAAGAATTTTGACCTATTACGGGTAAGCTTCTGTAGGTCACCCTTGAGAAGATTCTTTTGCTGACCTACGCATTGGAATGGTAAATAGGCAGCTAATAGTGTTGTTTTTTTTTTTTTTTTTTTTTTTTTTTTTTTTTTTTGTTGGGGCGTAGAACCACTGCGTCCACTGAGTTGAACTTTTGTGGTATACCCCTGTTTACTATTCTAATTCGCATCTTAAAGCTAGATCACCATTTGTCAAGTGACCAGCCCAAGACGCGTCTCCCAGTCAGGCAAAATTGAGTTTATAAAACCCACCACCTTTCCAGGATTTGCAGTCCAAATTTCTTTAGGTTGCATATAGCCACTGTACAGAAATTTAAGTCTGCTCTTGTACAAAGCATCACAACTGCAAAGCAGATGTTCCGAGGTTTCACGTTCCATGTTACAGAAACGACAATATCATTCTGAACCTGGCCAATGTTTTTCAAATGATATCTACTCGGGCAATGTCCGGTTACTAGGCCAGTATAGGTACAAAGAACTCTCTTATTGAGCTCCAGAAGCTTTTTACTGATTGTAACATTTGGAATTATAAACCTTTTCGCTTGAACACACTTTGTGGTGACCAACCAATTGGTCATCACCCTTTGCACTTCCCAAGATTTTAATTCCATTTTTATGGCACAGTATGATATACCGCAGAATGGTTCTGGGCCAATAAACTGTGCATTTGAACCTTGTTTAGCAAGCTCGTCTGCCCTTTCATTGCCTTCAATGCCACAGTGTCCCGGAACCCAGAATAAATTTACCGAGTTCTCTTGGCACACCTTTCGCAATGAAAGAATGCATTCCCAGACAAGTTTGGATGTGCATTTATAATTACTTAACGCTTTGAGTGCCGCTTGGCTGTCTGTAAAAATACAAATATTTGCATATCTATATTTCCTCTTCAGACAAACGTTAACACATTTTATTATAGCAAAGATCTCCGCTTGGAAAACCGTTGGATAGTTTCCCATCGCCACTGAGATTTCTACCCCAGGGCCGAAGATTCCTGCTCCCGTTTTTGTTCCAATTTTTGAGCCATCTGTGAAGAATTTTATGGAGCCATGACGAACAGTGGGACCTCCGACTTCCCAATCTATACGTGACGTTTCACATATGTTGTAAGGGATGTCATGGTTTTCCACAGGTTTCATCCAGTCTCCATTCATGTACATCACTGAAAGTTTCAGTTACAACGGCAATATGCACGTTATGAACTCGTAAAAAGTTAAACAGCTCGTCTTCATTATTTTTAAGAGATCGAGCATTCCAATTTAAAATATTCAGTGTCTTAATACCCATTGCTGAATTTCAGGGTCATGACAATATTGTTTGCAAATTTTTTACCAGTTTGAATTGCATCAAACATGGAGTTTGTATTTAACATTCCATTAATCATATCGATTAATGATTTCTGTAAAAAATCCATTTTTGGAGCGGTTATGCTACCTAAGTCAAAATCTTCAACATTTCTGGTAGAATTTTGGTTTCTACCGGCTGTAACGGCAGCGTAGGAAGCTCCATTACCGAGCTGTACATTGCTACCAGCAGGTAAGAATTGAGCATTGAAAACTTGTGCTCTTTTTGTACTTACGGGTACATTTGTACTTCGCTGACCATTGTTAACAGCAGATAGCAGTGGAAAATTTGACAGTTGGGCATTGATCGTACCTTCCGGTACGAATGTTGGATTTCCTCCTCGATGACCGTTGTTAACAGCCGAGGAATAATTACCTGGTCGGGAACGCGAAGCGGTCCCTACCTGATGCTTAGCACGAGAATTCAAGATCGCTTTGCGAGTCTTGCATTCCCAAAAATTGGATTTGTGGTTTCCACCACAATTCACACATTTAAAATTTTTAGGATCCTTCACAGGACAGTTGTCCTTGGCGTGAGAGGAATCGCCACAATGCATGCATTTGGCATCCATGTGACAATTTTTCGTCCCGTGACCCCATCCCTGGCATTTACGGCACTGGGTGAGGTGTTGAGAATTTCCTCCAGTCTTCCTGAAGTGTTCCCACTTCACTCTGACATGGAGCATAAGGCTGGCTTTTTCCAATGCCTTGAGGTTATTCAGTTCATTTGATTTAAAATGAACTAAATAAAAATCGTTAGAAATCCCATTGCGAGAATCGCCAGGTTGGGATTTCTTTTTCATCTTTATCACTTGAACTGGTGTAACTCCAAGCAATTTAATAATTTCTTGTCTGATCTCATCCAGGGATTCACCACTGGCTAGACCTTTTAAGACCACCTTGAACAGACGTTCAGTTTTGGTGTCATGTGTAAAGAATTTGATGCCTCTTTGAGCAAGATACTCCACGAGAAGTTTAAATCCGATCAAGGTTTCAGCCAATACACGGCATTCACCCCGACGACCAATTTGAAAGGAAAATTTCGAATCTTTTATGAAATTCGTGAGTTCCTTACGGAGCCCATGAAAATCAGATGTTGTTACCACAATAGGTGGAACCTTTTCTTTCCCTGCATTAATTCGGGAATGCTTCGAAGATTTTTGCCTGACTGATGGATCATTCTCATCATCAGTCAGAATATCGAATTGATTGCTCAAATCAATATTGTTAGAAGGGGAATCCAGAGATTGTCCCTTTCTTTTGCGTTTAGGCGCCATTTTCTCCAAAATGATTAGAATTTATACGTTTTCTCCTAATCCACTTCCAAGCAGATTCTACAAGAATCCGAAGGGTCAAAGAGGAATTTTCCAAATCGATATCCAAGTCGGATTACCTCGCGTAGGGTCCAGACAAGGATCGAAAAGGAATAAGGGTAAAAAATAAAAATTGTGCAGGTAATGTTAAGCACTGAAAAGTGCTGTTTGATTTTGTTATAGCTTTAGGTAGCAAAAATACTTCCTTCAGCAAAAGAAAATAGAACCGCACGGCATGAGAGCTCGATGCGGACTGCCTTTTACACCTTTATTCTTGTCTTCGTTCGAATAGATTACGTTCGAAAGTATGTTACATTCGTAATCTTGTTTTCGTTTGAAACAATTCGAAGTTATCTTTGAATTCTTGGCCCCGACTGGGATCTTCAAACGCTCCATCTTCTCCAGCGACCGCTTAACGTTATGCACCGAGACCAGATCCAGCCAGAATATGACATCTTTCTGCCAGTGGTGTTTCTTAATGAAGGCCACAACTTTACTTCCCCGTTGATCGGAAGTCCCGAGGAAAAGAAGAGCGGGACAGGCCCCCTCCAGACCATTTGCTCCCTGTCATAGAGCTGTCCATCGGTGAGTGGTTGCGTGGAGGCTCTGCAACTCGGATTGCACCAGCCTGGAGGATGCTGACGAGCGGTTGGCATGGCGATGGTTTAATGGAACTGGCGGCAGATTCGGTACTAGAGCTTCGGGAAATTCTCCTTGTCCATTCGAGGAGGTGGGTGGCGTTGACCAGGCCAAGAGCTGGTGGACGCCTGCTTGCGGATGGCCAAATACTCCGCTCGTTTGGGACAGGCTTGGTTGCTGCCTTCGTGGTTAGCGCCACAGTTGGCGCATTTTGATTGGGCACCTTCATCCATCGGGGCCAATCCATGGTTGTGTGCGCTTCGGCACACTTTCCACACCGGGGTTTCATGTGGCAGTTTCGGGTCCCATGACCAATCGCCAGACACTTGCCGCACTGTGTCACGTCATGCTGCTTCGAGCGGTACCGGTCCCACTTGATGATAATATTGAAGAGGGCCCGTGTTTTCTTTAGATCCCCCATAGTGACGGAACCCTTTTCCAAGTGGACCAGAAAAAGTTGGTCCCGATGGTTTCCTTGTTGCTGGCGCCTGATTGCAAACACTTTCAGAGGTTTCAATGCCACCGCTTGCAGCTCGGCGAAAATTGATTCCGGAGTGTACTCTGGGAGGCCACGTAAAATCACCTTCAACGGTGTGTTTCCGGGTACTCGTGTTGCTTGATGATCAGATGAGCGCCAGCAGCACAGTATTCAGCTTCAGTCGAGCACATTATTTTTGTGCCCGTACTGCACAGCTTGTACAGCGGATTTAGTTTAGTTGCTGCAAGCTCAGTTTTGAGTGCAGCAATGTTTTTAAACGTGGTGAAAAGTGGAGGGTACCTCCTGTACCGGGAGCGCAGCAAGTTGATTGCTCGCTAGTAATCGGGTGTTGGGATCCTATAGACTGGCGTCGTCAAGCCGTTGCCGCTTGGAGCAGCTCGATTTCGGTGTGTTGGCGGGAGCTGATGCCGCCGGCGTGGTTGTCACCACGTGTTGACTTTCAAGACCCATTGCCACGGCAATAGGTCGAGCGGGAAAGCTTCTTTTTGGCTTGCCACCGTTAACAAGATATATCACGAGCCGGACGCACAATCGCGAGAAAACGAACAAGAGGAAAAAAAACGAGGAAAAAACTTCGAACCGAGAAAGCGAAAAACACGACCGTACGAGTCGCTTGATTAAACTGAATGTAGACGATGAAGAATGAAGCGTTTAGCGAAGATGTACCCCTTTTATATCTGTTACCGCTGCATATGAGAACTTCCTTACTTACATTTGAAGTCTGCGATAGGGAAATACATAGCATTTAGTAAATCTACACCGCAACGCGATATTATAAGACATCACCTTATATTTGCGTTATTTTCAATAGTTTATTGTTTAAAATCAATAGTTTTCAATATTTGAATTGACGCGTAGGAATATTTCCAATCGATTGGGGCAAACATTTTGAAAATGTTTGGAGGAACGACTGAGATATTAACGCTCAAAACCTGACCGCTTTTCGTGACGGTCGCCATAGATTATTTTTTTATATTGTACTCCCATTGGCATCGTTAATCTTACAGATCAAACCAAGTAGCTCAACATAGAAGATTTCCTTAACATCCTGGGTATAGTGTACGGACCAGACATCAAATATACTCGTAAAAAGAACTGGGAAAACGTTGTGTCAGGACACAGCTTTGGCTTCATAATCCAAGAAAACTCAACATCCTACAAAAAGTCATCTTAGTCACCTAGATTAGTTTTAATCTTTGATGTATGGCCTCTAACATTTCTGTATGAGCGAGATCGTGATTAAAATCAAAACAGAATTCGTAAAACGTACATTTGACACGGACAACTAATTAAAAGATGGATTATTCCAGTTCCCAAAAAAAAACGAGGAAGCCTCAAACTGCACTGCATTTAAAGGAAATCGAAAGCATTCCTCATAAATCGTCTAATTTCCCTGCTTGACCAACTTCCTTTTGTCCGGCCTTCTGGAAAATCGTGACATATCAATGCTGATTAATGAAATTGAACAGATACCAGATTAATTGAAAAATGCATTTTCATCAAGAGATATATATCAGCATCTGTTAGCCTTTATCCCGGATCCTGGTAGTGAATTCGCACAGTCGCGAGACTGGAAAGCTGTTTTTTAAATTTACACACCAGTGGCTTAAGGGCTTACGCTGAAGCATTCTCGACAGCAGCCATTACCTCAAAATTTAGAATTGATATAACTCAGAATCTGTACTTGACATTGAATATTCCATCACATCATTTTGTATGCTTTCTTGCTGTGAGCAATCTGATGGAGTTTGATTCGATATTCATTCGATAACAATCGAGATTTATCACTTTGAAATATCGCGGTAAGGTTGCGAGAGAGAGATAAAAGATAGGAAAAAACACATGGAGCAGCAATTCACCTTAACAACTCATCAGCGGGTGGCATGGTACATTTTTCTCTTTTTGTTTTCTATCCTTTGTGTTTGCTTGAACTATACCTATAAACTGTTGGTGGAGTGCGAGCATCGACATATCGCAGCAGACGACAGTTAAGGGCTTATGCTGAAGCGTTCTTGGCGGCAGCCATTACCTCAACATTTAAAATTGATACAACTCAGAATCTGTACTAGATATTGAAAATTTAATCACATCAGTTTGTATGCTTACTTGATGTGATCAATCTGATAGAGTTCGATTCGATGTTCATTCACTAACAATCGAGATTTATCAATTTGAAATAGCAAGGTAAGTTTGCGAGAGCGAGATAAAAGATAGGAAAAATTACATGGAGCAGCGATTCACCTTAAGCAGAAAAAAAAAATAAAAAATGTACAATTACCACCACTGATCCCAAAGTTCATGTTTCAAATCTCGGTGGCTGCAAACTTAGAAGTTATGAATTTTACACGAGACGTAATTCATGTTTGTAAAAAGAGGGGGGACAAAAAAAAAGGTTGGGTAAAATATTTTCTTTTCTTATAAAACGTACGCAATCGGAAGACGGGGGGTTTTGTTTTAATTTTTTTTTTTTTTTCTTTCTTCTTATTTTTGTGTTCTTAATGGAGGGTGGTTGGTGTTTTTTCGGGGGGGGGAATTATTATGTCATTTTGTTGGTGGGTGTTTTTTTTTTTTTTTTTTTTTTTTTTTTTGTTATTTAAATTTTTGGGCGGTAAAGTTCGGTTGGGGTGTGTCTTTTTTTCTCTTCAAACTTAAAAAATTGATTTTATGATTTTGTGCTTAAATTATTAAAATTTTTATATTATTGTCCCTGGATCTTTTTTTGCGGTGGTTGGGTTTAAGGTATCATGTTGGAATGGGGGGGGTGGTGATTCGTCCGTTGTTCTTTGTTGTTTTTTGTAGGGGGGTAAAGTGTTCAATTTGTAATTGTTAGAGGAAAAAGGGAAAGGGAAAAGTAGAAGAGAAAAAAAATGCACTGGTGGGGTATTATGACCCACTCCATAAATATGCTGAAATCTTCAAAACTATTGCTTTAATGGAATGATACTTTATCATTTTTTTACATAAAACAGTATAACTCATAATTTTGTAGTACAATAAGGCACTAAAATACCAAAATATGATCAAAATTGAAAAAAATGTCATGACTGTACCACACATGTAAATAATAGTGTTATTAAAATAAGCTTGTACCAAGCGTTAATATCCATGGTTTATAATAAATTCACTTCACATGTATTGCACACAACAAAACTTCAATATAGTAACAAAACTTATTCTAATAAACCTTGGTGGACCTCAGAATTACTACATCTTCGGAACGTCCTTAGAAAAGCACGCCACCGTTTTTTTTCCTTTCGAAGTCTGAGAATGACTATGATCACCTTCGAAAAGTTGAGCTGCAGTACAAAACAGTTCTATTTTCCACCAATGATAGCTACTTATACAGAATCCAGGTGAACGTAAAACAGAACCCGTCAAGTTTTTGGTATTTCGTGAAAACACGGCAAGCATCTTCTCGCATCCCACGCAACGTTAATTTCAAGGTGGTCCAAGCTCAAACTATTTGCTTCGTTCTTCGAGAGCGTGTTTAGCAGAGTTGCACCTGTACCAAGGTGTGACTGTTTCGCTCACGTTCCTTCACACAATATCAACCTACCAGCCATCCAGTTTTCCCCAAACGAAGTTGAAGAAGCTATTGACAACCTTGACATCAATAAAGGATGTGGAACGGACGGTATTCCACCCCTAATGCTGAAAAAGTGTTCCAGAGAACTAGCGAGTCCAATTGCGAGTTTGATCAACCGATCACTTTACGAAAGGACGTTTCCGGCAGCTTGGAAAACAGCTTGCATCGTGCATATTCACAAGGCTGGCAGCAGTAATCAAGTATTGAACTATCGTGGCGTATCTATACTGTGCTGTCTTAGCAAAGTGTTTGAAGACTGGTGCACAACGTTTTATACAACATGGCATCTCCAATCATCTTTGATGGCCAGCATGGTTTTATGAAACGTCGTTCTACAAAAACGAATCTCATGTGTTACGTCACCTCACTGTCACATGAAGTCGAAGCGAGGCGACAAGTTGACGCGGTGTACGTTGATTTCGCGAAAGTCTTCGACACTGTTCCTCATACTCTAGTCGTCGAAAAACTGAGACACATAGGCTTTCCAGATTCGATTACGGAGTGGATTTTTTCGTACTTACACCGTGTACAATATATTCTCATACATAATAAAACTCTATTTATTTCAAACCGGTAATCCAGATGTTATTGATAACTTTACCCATTATATTGCAATATAATACTGATCAACTACAGCATATTTTTTGGAATAACACCGCCTTTAACCTTCTTGACCAGCTCCAGACGTTTTTCGAAACCGTCACAGGCGGCACTCACGACTTCCATCGGAATTTCGTCCCAAATTCGTTTGATTACGGTTTTGAATTGGTTCATATTAGACGCCCTGTGGTCATTTACCTTCGCCAGCATGTATGACTATACGAAATAATCCAAGGGATTCAGATCTGGTGAACTGGGAGGTCATTCATTCTTGTCCAAAAGGTCGGTCAAATTTTCTCGGCACCAGCCCTGAACGAGATTTGCATTATGCGATAGCGCTCCGTCCTGCTGAAACACATAGTGATCATCTCCAAACATCTCTTGTACATATGGCTTGACAACTTTCTCCAAAACTTCCGTTTTATAATATACGGCATTCACTTTAACGCCTTTTTAGATGAAAACCAGTGGTAATTTGCCTCGCTTGCAAATTCCTCCCCAAACCATCACTGACGCAGCACTTTGAAACCGTGGAATATTCCTGTCACTCTCTGGAACAGTTCTCGAAGAGAGAACCCACAATCTGTCGTTCTGGACATTGTGGGATTGTTACAAGACAAATAACTTTTCGTCGGAAAAGATAAATTTTTTCCCCACCGTACCGCGACAATATCAGACTTGCTCTTTCGAGTCGTTTCTGCTTGGAAGGTTCCGAAACTCCGTGAACCATACGTTTCTTGAAAGCTTGGAATACGAGGTCATTTTGCAGTATATTGTGCATTGACCATCTCGAAACATTCAGATCTGCGGCCATTTTACGTACAGAGCGCTGTGATTTTCGTCTAATCCGTTTCCTGACCACTTTAACAACTCGTGCAGTCCACACCGTACGACCGGATCTCTTCCGGTCATCCAACGAGCAGGTGTCACGATACCTTCGGATGGTTCGGTACACAAAATCCCGCTTTACTCCGAGGTTTTTCAAATTTCTGAAAATAGCGCCCGGGCACTCACCTTTCAAAAACTTTTTTTATCACCACAGCACGAAACTCCTACATTGCTGGTGAATGATAAACACCGAATGAAAACAATCGGACATAACCTAAAAGCGTTTGTATAAATATAGTGCAAAACTACACCAACATATGCGTGAAGCATGTTGAGTAGTTGCACGACACCAATGCAAGGAAAAAGTGTATGAGAATATATTGGACACGGTGTAAGTGATCGTACTGCATACGTCGTGGTCAACTCGGCCAGATCCCATACCTTCAGCATCACTTCTGGTATACCACAAGGACGCGTTCTGGGGCTACTATTGTTCATCATTTTCATCAATGACCTGTGTTCGCTGCTTTCTTCGTTGAAGCTGTCGTTCGCTGACGACCTGAAATGTTATCGAGTCATAGCTTATCTTGCTGATTGCGCAGCCCTACAAGAAGATATTGATGTAATGTTGACTTGGTGTGGCAACAACGGAATGCGAGTAAACAACAACAAATGTAAAATCATTTCCTTCGGGCGGTGCCATAACCCTATTCTTCATGAATACAAAATGGAAACGACATCACTGGAACGTGTGTCATCCATTTGCGACCATTTGTTACCATCGATTCGAGGCTCAGATTCAACGAGCATATCAGTACTATAACTGCCAAGGCTTTTTCTGTATTGGGATTCATTCGTCGTCACGCGTCTGACTTCACTGATATCTACGCCTTGAAAACACTCTATTGCGCGTTGGTTCGTAGCATCCTTGAGTTCGCTGCCCCGGTTTGGTCTCCATACCACGTAGTACATGTTCTGACGATCGAACGGGTGCTGAAAAAGTTTGTACGTTTTGCGCTGAGACACCTGCCATGGAACGACTCTATCAATCTTCCTCCCTACTCAGACCGATGCAGGCTCATAGGACTGGAGCCACTATCAGATAGACGAGTTAGGATGCAGCGGATATTCGTCTTCGATGTAATTGTGGGATTTATAGACTGCTTTGCACTTCTCGCACAGATTCCGTTCAACATTCCTGCTCGAAGGTTCCGGAATTCTCCGTTATTTGCAGTTCCATATCATAGAACAAACTACGGCTACAATAATCCGCTGGATTCATGTCTTTGCTCGTTCAATGTTGTCTGTGATGAATTTGATTTTAATTTGTCAAAAAACGTTTCTAAAAATAGGATTAGTAGTAAATAGTTTGTAAGTTAAATAATTCCGTCTGTGCGTCAATTCGAAGACGGTGATGTAATAAATAATAACTTCACAACAAGTCCATGTATTTACAGAATATTTAGACAATACAATGCAAAACTAAAACTAGGGCAGAACGCATCGTGGCGTTGTATACGTCTACACGCTTAGAAAAAAGTACCCAGTGGAGCAGTTAAATATGGGAAGCTAACGTTGCACACTTAGAAATTTTGAATTTTATACGAGACGTAGTTCATGTTTGCAAAAAGTCGGGCAACGTTAAACGAAGATTTCGTGTAAAATTAGGTGTCCTGAAATTGATACATACGGAATTCAACCAAAGATGCGTTTGATTGAATTTAATTTCTCATCTCTTTCAACTCTTTCTTATGTGCTAAAGGACGCTTGCATGTGTCGGTCTCAGAGGACAGAAATTTACATGCCATTTTGGTAGTGTGTGGGTATAATCATGTCAACCTACCGTTAGGTATAAATTACTTACTTCTGGTTTAATTCTACCCAAAAATTAGTAATTTGAACCAAACATTACTATTCCTAACCTTGGCTTCCCACACTTAACTGCTCCGTTGGTACTTTTTTCTAAGCGTGTATATAATGAAGAGTTTTGCTATCTTTATTCTATACCTGGCTGCTTCAAGTTCTATACTTGGCTGCTTCACTGCTAAACACTGCTAAACTTTACAACTCTAATGAGTAACTTTTTAATACCGTGTTATTACCTTGTACAACCGGAGCATGCTATCCCAATATTATAGAGCATCATATCCCAGTGTTGTGGTGCACCAATTTTGGTGTGCATATTGAGCAATGACACAAGCGTTTTACCCCGGTGTCGTCTTGGGATCAAATTGGAAAAGGTTTAAAAAATGATGAAAAATCATCGTTTTGAATTTAAATCACATTGATCTACAACTAAAACATCGTAATGCTTCATACACAATAACTTCTTCTTAAATTTCAGCTTCCATTCCCAAGTAAGTAACGATTTTGCTTAAACGGTGCGTTTTGTACCATCCTCCCCGACCAAAATTACATGTAATTTTCGGTGCCTTGGGCAAGGTTGCCACAAATCTTTTTTTTATCTGTGTTTAACTGCAAAAAATATTGGTAAAAATCTTTACTTCAAATTTTGTGCTGTAAAAGGAAAAGAGATTACTAAACGAAAGATACATGTTTTCGGGGGAAATCGATCATTGCACTTAAGCCCTTCTGATAGACCTGTTTTGACATGATAATTAATCATGAGGTGTTTGTTTTGATTACTTAAAGCTCCTTGATAGGTGAACAAAATTGGAACGAAATTAACAATCAATTATTGTTATGATCCGTGTACATTAATTTGTTGAGTTTAGAATTTAGTTCTGGTATTAATATTAGCTTATCAACTCCTCCGTTCCTCCTTTGGCCTCCATGATGTCCGTACTCAGGCGGTTCCGAATTTTGGACTTATTCAGATTGTATTACGAAAAAACTCGCTTCAGTCCTGCAAAAGAATGCGGAATTAGTAAAAAGTTCGCAGTGAACTTTTTTAGGAGGTGAAAACCCGCCCCCCTGGTGTTTTTTTTTTTTTTTTTGTGTTTTTTTTTTTTTTTTCTGTTTTTTGTTTTGGGGGGTGTTTTCTTTTTTTTTTTTTTTTTTTTGGTTTGTTTTTTTGTTTTTTTTTTGGGTTTTTTTTTTTTTTTTGTTTTTTTTTTTTTTTTTTGTATTATTATTATTATTGTTTATTGAAGTCAACAGGTAAAATATTTGCCCCAATGACCGGCATCTTAAAACTAAAATCACAAAACTACAAAATTAATCAAATTAACAAAAAATACGTCTAAAACTACACTTATTTGTTTCCCTATGTACATTAAAATCAAATACAAAGTAACAACTATTAAAAAGACGACTCATGCTGCGCATTGGCTCATGGAGCCCATAGTTGGTTCTTGCCGCGGGAAGGCTCAGGAATGAATGTGCGCGTAGATTACGGCGGCGTATGTTGATGTCCAACATGCTGAACAGTCTAGAACAATCAATGTTCCCTTGCAGGAGATCGCCAATAAAACAGGCGTTACGCCTTCCATCAAGTGGTTGAAGGTTGATGAGCTGGCACCGACTGCTATAGCTGGGTAGATTGAACGGGTCTCTCCACCTGAGATGACGTAGGGCAAATCGAATGAATTTCCGCTGGATTGCCTCAACACGCTGGATTTCATTCTGGTAATATGGAGACCAGACAACCGAATAATATTCCAGAATAGGGCGAACGATTGCGCAGTAAAGCGATTTCAAGCAGTAAACATCCTTAAATTTTTTGGCAAAACGGAACAGGAAGCCTAACTGCGATGATGCCTTAGACACGACGTATGCTACGTGGTCTTTGAAGGTCACTTTGGAATCGATGAGAATCCCCAAGTCCTTAACCGACGTTTCTCGCTGCAGCTCAAATCCTGCCAAAGCATAACCGAATTGGTAGAGTTCGCGTTTACGGCCAAATGAAATCACCGAGCACTTGGACACATTCAATGTCATCCGATTGATGCGACACCATTCAGCGAACGCCCCCCAGCTGTTGTTGCAGAAAAAAGGCGTCTAGTGGATGCTTTATCGCGTAGAACAGCTTCAAATTATCGGCGTATGAGAGTTTTAGGCATTTGAGGATGAGATTGACATCGTTCATGTAAAGCAGGAACAAAAACGGCCCAAGGTGGCTGCTTTGAGGCACGCCGGACCAAACCTTAAATGGGGACGAAATGTAATCACCGATTCTGACGGACATACTACGATCGGTTTGGTAGGATCGCAGCCAAATAAGCAAGTTGTTGCTTGTGCCTATTTTATTAAACTTTGGTTTGCTATCTGATGGTTCATTTTATCGAACGCAGCGGAGAGATCCGTGTAAATAGCATCTACTTGATTACCGTTTTCAAGTTGCTTGACCAAGAAAGAGGTGAAACACGTCAAATTAGTGGATGTCGAACGTTTAGGAATAAATCCATGCTGATCCGGCGATTGCACATCTTCAGGAATTCCATATCATTTGACTGGAAGATTCGATTCGCTTTGATGATAAGAGACAATACGTAGCTTAAGAAGAAGAGAAATGGCTGCGTCATTGGGTCGTTAAGATGGCAACCATAAAACCGTTGTCTCAGTTTGATTAGAACGAGAAAAACAACATGAGCTCCGAAAACCGTTCCATATTCCATTTGAAAACTGACTCCAACGATAGCCATCTAGTGGTAGACGGATGCAGAACTGTGTAATCTGGAATTTTTTGGATCGTTTGAGGCTGCAGGACAAGTAACTGCAGATACATCGCATCATTTGTTCCAGGTAAAATTGCAGTTTTTTGCATGCGTTACTTGCACAAAGGGCCAAAAAGTGGCAAGTACATTTGATAATTATCAAATGAGAAAAGTAACGTTTCAACAGCTTCTTGATGGATCGGTCTGAACCTATTATTACCGCAGCTCCATCGGATCCAAAGCCCACAAACGTTTTTTTTTTGTAATCGGGGCCATCGATCTGCAACTGTTAATCAATTTCGCAAAATATGTATAGGTTTTCGCACTGCAAGATTATATTAAAGATAACAAAAAACCACGTACGAAAAAAATATGCTTCAAATAGCAAAAATTACAATCGAGAACATTATTCTAACTTCCCAAAATTATTCTGCCCAAATGCATAAAAATACTTCTAAATTAGAAGAATAGTATTTTTTTAGAAATCACTGCAAGACATTCTGCCGAAATTTTTGGAGCAGTTTCTTGCGGAACTTTGAAACAAACACTTTTCCAGCGGAATACCTGAAAAAAGATTGAAAAAATATCTGGAAAACTATAAGTAAGAATCTTTGCAAGCATCATAGACAAAATTTGAAAAATAATTCTACAAAAACCCATTGCGAAATTTTTAAAGTTTAGATTTAAAAATATGAGATTACGGAATTCAAGCAAAAAAAAACTTCTTAGATTTCTCCAACAAATCATGATTTTCTCCAAGAATTACTTCAGGAAAAAATGGATAGTTTTTGTGTAGTTCTTTCAGGTGTCCTCCAGTGAGTACTTTAAAATCACAAAACTTCACAAGATCAGGGATTCCTCCAAACATTTCATCACAAGAAAGTTTGGAAAAATTGCCGATGCAATGTCAGAAGAAACTCCTGAAAGAATCCCTGGAGGAATGCCTACAAACGCCTGAAAAATACCGATAGAAATTCCAGAAGGAATATCTAAAGGAATGTCCGAGAATGAAATTCTATGGGAAATTCTATGAAATTTTCTTCAAAAATTATCAAACGTCAAATAATCAAAAAATATATGGAAAAAGCATTTGGGAGCACACACACAAACTGACTTTCATACTGTCATCTGTCACTGTAGTGTCAGTGTCAATTGTGTTATTTTGCTTCATGGGCCTAAACAGCACACTGCAAGTAGTGTATTGATAAAAAGTTGGATCCTAAACTGTACTCGTATTTTGAATTTGAGATTTTTGAGTGGAAAGACAATTGCCAAAAAACTTAAAAATCTTGGTTTTTCTTAGAAATCTGTAATCTTCACATACAGATATCTGTATGAAAAACTACACAGAAAAAAAAAATTAATTTTAACAAGCGTGTAAAATTTTCCCTCTTTTAATTTCAAGCCAAAGGAGGCGCAAACAACGAAATTGTTTGCAATCTTTCATACAACACGCTAGATTCAGGCATTATCTGGCTTACATTTACATGAATTATCCCATTATTTTCTGCCAAATCTAGCATTCCCTGTATGTGCATTAGATAACGCAGAAAATTCAATGTTTCTTTTTATCTGTGTGGTCAAACGCAAGCGATAGTTTGCGAGCCTGACACGCAATAGTGAGGGAACCATCACACACCGACAACAAAGCAAAATAATTTCGCTGCTGAGGGGTGTGGCTATTGCTGTATTAAATATGGAATAAAACCTAATGAAATAAATAGAAGAAGACAATTTAAACCATTTGTTACCCGTTTTTAATGACCATATTTTTAACCTGTTCAAATGCAAAATTGTATGGGAGCAAAAGTAGGTCATTTTTAAGTAAAAACTTTGACTAATTATACTAATTGCACTGAATTGACATGTTAATACAAAAATTTTGTAAGTTTTTCTGACCAAGTGGTGTTTAAATGAAGTCATTCTGTTGAGTCGAACAAGAGTTATTAGCGTTCAAAAACCTTTCACTTTTACGTAACGCTCTCATTTTTCAAAATTTTGAAATGCACCCGGTATAGAAAAGAGAAACGTAGTCCTACACACTATCAAAATGTCATGTAAATGTCTGTCCCCTGAGACCGACACATGCAAGCGTCGTTTAGTACATAAGAACAAGTTGAAAGAGACGAGAAAATAAATTCAATAAAACACCCCCTTTTGTCGACTTGCGTATATGTCAGTTTCAGAAGACGTAATTTTACACGAAATCTCTGTTTACGTTCCCCGACTTTTTACAAACATGAATTACGTTTCGTGTAAAAATGATAATTTCTTAGTGTGTGCATTTGGCAGAGGATAATGGGATCTTTCATGTAAATTTAAGCCAAATAACGCCTCAATTTAGCCTGTTGAATGAAAGATTGTAAACAATTTCGTTGTTTACGCTTTCTTTGTCTTCAAAAATAAACGAGGGGAAATTCGACGCGCCTGTTAAAATTCATTATTTTTTTCTGTGTATGAAAGATTTCAAACGATTTCATTGTTACAGCTTGTGACGATGACAATTTCACGCGTCTATTAAAATTCATTATTCATTTCTGTGTTACGTACCGTCAAATATTTGTTAATTCAACTTTTCAATCGATTGAAATTAAGTAAGCTTTTGTACACAGAAAAAAATAATGAATTTTAACAGGCGCGTAAAATTTCCCCTCGTTTAATTTTAAGCCAAAGGAAGCGTAGACAACGAAATTGTTTGCAATCTTTCATGCGCCATTCAACAATGTTGACAATCTTTCATACAACAGGCTAAATTGAGGCGTTATCTGGCTAAAATGTACATGGAATATCCCATTAATTTCTGACAAATCTAGCGTTCCTTTTATGTGCATTAGAAACGCAGAAAGCTACATGTTTTTTAAAACAGTGTACTGTTGTCTTCGAACTGCCGTGAAAGATTCTGTTCGGAATGCAATGTTTTATCATTCAAGACATTCTGAATGTTCCTAGCATTACCTTCCGCGTTTCAACAGGGGAAAAAACACGAATCAACGTCAACACCTCGTTAATACGAATTTAATTGCTAGGAAGCCACCCGTCATGTCCAATAATATCAAACAAACGTCACGCTGCTCTTCGTAGATTGAGTACAAATATAAAAATTTCATCGTTGTAATTTTTCCACTAATGGCTACCACTTTACTTCGGTCAACCTGTGGTTAATGATCCGCAGAAGGATGTCTGTACGGTTTTGTATTTGTCCCTAAATGATTACGATCATTTGTCAGCCCCAACAGCAGCAGCTTACTTCCCACTCGTTGACCAAATGCCAGTGGCGAATGGACTAGAAGTGTCAGTTCAGTGCTGTTTGCTCATGTTTTTAAATGAACTTAACATTGTCGCTTGTGACAACGATTTGTCTTCGCTGAGGTGATTATGAATGGTCGTAAATTGGAATGGTTAGTTTGTTTTACATTGTTACACGCCAAATGAATCGAACGGTCTCTTGAGTGCATGGAAAATGTAAGACCCCTTTCAAACGATACCGAACCGGAAAGGTTCCCATGACCCATCACGAATCGAGTGCAGATTTCTGATTGATAAATCACATACTCTGCTTTCAATCGAACCGGCTGCCGTTACGAACGCTGCAAATTGATTGTTAAAAGTACCCATCAAGCATTCATCGACACGGTAATAACTATTATTAAAATTTTTACACATTTTAACAGGTTTCCCCCCTCCCGGCCCCGGGTGCGCCTTCCGTTAACCATATCGGTCGCGGTGATGCACGTGGTAATTTCTGTTATATCAGTTCGGCAAGCTGGCAGGCAGGCGAAAGTCTACAATTTTAGAGCACCCATTTTTTCCATGGCAAAACGCATAAACAAAAAATGTGTCCGCTCAAAAGGATGCCAAGAAGAAAAATCCCAAAATCAACCACCATCCATCGTGAGGCAACATTTTTATTTTGACTTACGACCATTGCCACCCCGAGGGTAGGAAAAATGCCTTCCACCCAGCTACCATTCGTTTCCTTTCCTTCTGACTTTCGGATCCCCTTGAAGTGAGTGATCCGACGGTATCAAATTCCAGTTGAGTGCAATCGAAAACGGCTACTCGCCTTCTATCTCTCTCCCGATCGGTTGGCTGACACAATTTTAGCGTATACTTACTTCGAACCCGGATCGGTTCGTTTGTTTGTGTCGGTGCGAATTGACTGAGCTTTCCACCACCCAAGTCCATTATTTAATATAGTTTAATAATTATTATTATCGTATCTAGATTAACATTTCAATGAGTTTCGCCTCGTGACGTGCAGCGTTTTCCACACGTCAAAGGAAGGTGATCAGGCATATGATGATGAGTCTAACTTTGTGAATAGGCTGAAATTGATGCATGGGATTTGTAGCAATGGTAAGAAGTTTTGATGGTTTTGACTGATTACGATAGATTGCCATAAGCCAATCAAAACATAATGTAGCATAACTCGGTCAAATTTTACTATGAGCATGAGTATGATTGACCGCCCGATGTTACTACTTCGTGATTTTCAGATCGGCTGATCACACAGGGAACCAACAGATTATGCTTACATACATGCTCAGTGTGTAAAAGCTGGTGATCGTATTTTAAGGCAATACCAGTGCCGGCCCCGTCCGGATGCAGGTTTAATAAGGAAAGGGTAGGAATGTGTTGACGTGATACTCGCTTTCTTGGAAGCCAAGGAATCGTCCGTACTTCCACGAGAAATCACCGGTATGTTGGATAAAAGAGTTGAAAGTTGGTAGCAGGGTCCGATTTGGTAAACCATACGCTAAATTCTTGTTTAGCTTTGTTGTCAGATTATTTGCCATCTAGTTGTACAGGACAAAATAAATCCCTTTTTTTCAGTTAAATCTTATTTAGTTTACGTTTCACTGTTTTTTTTTAAATACATTTTAATTGATTCGCTTTTGCTTTTATCTTTGGTTTTCTTCGTCTAATTGTGGATGTTTTTCCGTATTCATTGTTTTGTTTTACATTTTCAATGCTATGCATTGCTGGTTAAGTATTTGATTTCCTAACCTAACTAAACTACTACTAAACAATCCACGTATTATTCCATGTTCTGAAATTCGGGTTTTTACCATGAATTTTAGCTTTATCTACGTACACTGTTCTTCGACTGTTCGAATATCGGCTATTTCATGGATAGTCGTGATTTTTGTTTACTGGAGAGATTATATATCGCTCTGAGATATTTGTTTTGGATTATTTGTAATTTTTGCTTATGATTTCTTGCACAGCAGTCCTAAATCGGGGAACCATACAGTATAACTGGTAGAACAATTTGATTGTATACCGCAGCTTTGTTAATAATTGAAGGTCTTAAATTCCTACTGATCAATGGGTAGAGCTTTTTCAATAGTATTGGACATTTGGTTCGGGTTTTTTCTACTAGATTTCTGAAAGTTAGTTGCCTATCGAATGTGAGCCCCAGGTAGTTTTTTTTTTTTTTTTTTTGTCTTGATTATCGAGATTTTCAGCCTCGGGCTGGTTCATCTCCCATCGTAGTCACTCAAATACCTCTTTTTGGGTATTTTCGTAACTTGCCCGGGGGTGAGATTTGAGCTCGTGACTTTGGCGTGAGAGGTATGGATGTTAACCAGTACGCCGGGGTCGCCCCCCCCCCAGCCCCCGAGCACCAGGTAAACTATTTGGCACCCGGATTGCGGGTATTATGTTATCAAGAGCGGTTCTTTCTGGACACGTTGGCCAATGCAAAGCAATTTGTGAACCAGTACTACGCTGAGTTACACAGGGGACAACTAGAGGGATGGAAGCAACGGATTGATGGACTTGACGATAAATTTCATGCGAATCGTTTGGCCATTGAATTGGCACTCGATGATGTGGAGGATCAGGGCAGTGTAGAGGACGAAGCCAAGGTTGTAGCTGAAGAAGCGGACCAAGTTGCCACAAACGAAACAATCGTCTGATCCGACAAAAATTTGAGCTCGATTACGTTTTTGTGTATAGTTTTTTGATAACCGAAAGTCGTAAGCCAACCACGTGTCCCCGAGTTAACGTCAACCAAACTATACCTGCTCAAACGCGGGTGAAGCTACCCGATGTCAAGCTCCCAAATTTTGACGGTACTATTTCGGAATAGATCACGTTTCGTGATTCGTTCAAATCGCTCATCGATTCCAACGTCAATTTATCACCATTTGATAAGTTTTCGTATCTCGTGGCATCCTTGGCGAAGGACGCGAGGAAGGTGGTAAAATCAATCGAGCTTACAGCTGCCAATTATCCCGTCGCTGGCGACTTCTTGAATCAAGGTTTGAGAACAAGAAGCTGATTTTCAAGACCTACGTTGATGCTCGTCACAATCGAACCGATGAAGAAAGAATGCTACGACTCTCTGATGCGGTTGGTCGATGATTTCGAACGGAATCTGAACATGATCGATAAGATGGGAATTCCAACGGACGGTTGGAGTATGTTTTTGGCGCAATATGGTCTGCAGTCGTCTCGATGCCTCAACATTGAAGCAGTGGGAATCACACTACCGTTCAACAGATGTTCCAGAGTACCACGAACTTATGAATTTTCAGCGCGGTCACCTTCATCTAAATCATATTCATCGGATTTTCACAAGCCGGAACAGCACCGATTGTTAAAATCGAAGACCGTCAACGCCGTCACTACCCCAACAACCTGTCCGTGTCCGTTTTGCTCAAGTCTGCCCACTCGCCGTTCAAGTGCGATGTCTTTCAAGGGTTGTCAGTTTCGCAACGTTTCGATCTTTTGAAGAAAAGAATCTTTGCATAAATTGCCTGTCGCCGGAGCACATGGTTCGCAAATGATTGTCTGGTACATGCAGAGTCGACAAATGTCACCAGAAGCATCACACTATGCTACACCAATCGTTGAACGGTCGGTCTTTCAACAACCGGAAGTCTGGACATCTAACTACAATGGAGCTCAGCGACTCCACGAAATTCCTCGTCCGGATTGTTCAGCAAGAAACTTTTGCTCGAGAGCTTTCTGAGATTAGATCCAGTGGACAAGTTGGCTCACGCTCGATACTCAAAAACCTCTCGCCGATTCTGGTCGACGGAATCTTACGTGTGGGTGGTCGTCTGAGACACGCAGCCATCCCTGACGACCGGAAACACCCAATGATTCTGCCAGCTCGTCACACGCTCACAGAACGTATCTTGGTTCACTACCACGAGAAGAATCTCCACGCTGGACCGCAATTACTGGTAGCATGTGCCCGAGAAAGGTTCTGGCCACTTCGAATCCGTAACATGGCACGGAAGGTGGTGCATTCCTGCGTGAGTTGTTACCGCTGCAAACCAATTTTGAGCAGCTAATGGGTGACCTACCTCCAGAGCGAGTTACACCAACATTGCCTTTCCTCAACACTGGAGTTGACCTTGTGGACCTTTCCAGTACCGCAAAGGACCAAGAGCACCACCAACCAAATGCTATGTGGCGATATTTGTGTGCCTCGTCACCAAGGCCGTCCACATAGAACTCGTCTATGACCTCAGCACGGCCGCTTTCCTAGTAGCATTGCATCGATTCGTCGCTCGCAGAGGGAAGCCGAAACTTATCCAATGCGACAACGCAACGAAATTTAAAGGAGCAGAAAAGGAATTAGCCAAACTCCTCAAACAATTATACGAACGTTTGACTATTGATCGGAAAGAAAAAAGTGGCAAAAATGGATCTCCGTATAGTGTTAAGGATCACAAGCGGGTAGTTCAAGCTTTCAAGAGGAATCCCCACAGTTCAGTTCGAGATGTGGCGAAGAAACTGAATCTAACCAAAACTTTCGTGCAAGATGCGAAAAAACGTGAAGGACTACACACGTACTAAGTCCAAAAGGCGCCTAATCGCGATGAACGGCAGAATACGATAGGTAAAACACGTGCACGGAAGCTCTACACCCAGATGTTGACGAAACCACATTGCCTCGTTATGGATGATGAGACGTATGCAAAGGCAGACTTCCGGCAGCTTCCGGGGCTCCAGTTTTTCACTGCTTATCATAAATTCGATGTCCCTGAGGACGTTAGAAAGCAGAAGATGTCAAAGTTTGCCAAAAAATATATGATCTGGCAAGCAATTTGCTCGTGTGGAAAGCGGAGCACCCCATTCGTGACAACTGGAACGGTCAATGGGCAGGTGTACCTAAAGGAATGCCTCCAAAAGCGTCTACTTCCTCTTCTGAGGTCACACGATGGTCTTACGATTTTCTGGCGGGATTTAGCATCGTGCCATTGCTCGAAAGAGGTTTTGGAGTGGTACAATGCTAAGGAGGTCAATTTCGTACCGAAGCATCTCAACCCCCCGAACGCACCGGAACTGCGGCCAATTGAAAAATACTGGGCCATCATGAAGCAGACACTACGAAAGCATCCTAAGGAAGTGAAATCGGAGGAAGATATGAAGAAAAAATAAATTGCCTCGCAAAAAAAAGTTGGTCCAAATGTTGTACAGGACCTTATGAGTAGTGTAAAGAAGAAGGTTCGTGCATTTGGAAAGGGAATTGAAATAGAATAAATCAAACATGGGAAAATATTCATAACATGTTTATTTTACTCCCTGAAAGTTTGAAGATGATTGGTTGAACGGGCGAATTTTGCCGAATATTAGTGTGTGTCGCAATTTGATTCCATACACCCTTTATTTCTAACAAAACCATCACCGTTGATTTAGCTACGGATTTGTTTGCTTTGATAAACTTAGCGACTCGTTGAAGTTGGTGTGCAGTTGAATGATTTTTTTCTGAAGCCAAACTGTTCTTCTGGAACAATTCTGTTGTTATTGACATGTTCTAATAGCTGATCAAGTATGAGTCGCTCGAAGATTGCTTAGCGACGACAAAAGACTGATTGGCCTATAGCTAGCTGGTGATATTGGGTCTTTTCCTGGTTTCCGTATGGGTGTTACTTTTGCGCATTTTCAATGTGATGGAAAGTATTGTAAGTCCATGCACTTATTATGAATATTGATTACAAGCGTGAGGGTTCGGTTACTTATGTGTTTTATCCAGAGATCGAAATTCTCACTCAGCTGGGTGAAAACCATGCTCTCTCTCAAGCAGGTTGTCGATGAGTAGCGAACCGTTCAAATTTTCATCTCTCCCTTTTCGCCGATAATTCATTATCCTCTCTTTTACATATGCGAAAATATCTTTCTCCAAAATTCAACGAAAATATTTTCTCATGCCAGATTTTTCACTGAAAACATGCTACCTAGATCGTATATGAGCAGCAAAAACGGAAAACAAGGCCAAGCCGGTGCACACTGGTACTGCCATGAACCATAAATGAAAAACTGGTGCATGGACCATAAATGATAAATGAAGACTGGTGCATTTTCAGGTGTCAAAAAGTAAGTGAAAAATAATTCACTGAAAAAGAAACGATTTATCAGCTTCTCATGCTCTCCGAAAATTATAAATCGCCGTTGCTTTTCTCGCGAAAACTGCTGTGAGTGTATAATAGTCTCTCGCTTCTCACATTCTCATCTGTTTCTCCAAGCGGTTGAAAAATGACGTTTCTCTTCTCAAGTAGGCGACAATTTCGGTCTCTGGTTTTATCACAATATTGAAAATGGAATCAAAACCAGGGACTTTCACCTTTTACAGTGTTTGAGAGCTAAATTAACATCGTTGAGGTCTATCTTCTTGTTGTTTGGCACATAGCAAGGGGTGATATTGAGAGTTCTAATCGTTTCTTGAATCACTCCAATGGTGGAACTTGTTGTGGTTTTGATTTTAAGATTTTTGTTAGTTTCCAGAATGGAGATGATCGGGAGAAGTTGTATAAATTTGTTTGGAACTTTTTGTTTTTCAGATCATTAATTATATTACGGATTAATTTTGTCGGTTTAGCTGCTAAATGTCTGTACCTAACATTTCCTGGTCATTGAAATCTTCGTCTGATGGTGTTTCTCTTGGTGATCAATGCTTTAGTCACTGGGTCAATTTGTATAATGTTACTTAAAGATGATAATGGCACTCGTCGGACGCATTCATTCTCGGCAGCCACGATGGCTTCTTGAAATTTCAATAGCTCTCGATCGATGTCTTCAACAGTTGCTAGGGGAGAGTTTGTGTCGATGCGGTCAACTCTTCTTTGGAGCTCGATCCAGTTGACATGATGGTTGTTCTTGCGTTGTCCTATTTTAGGCTCGACGGTGTAGATCGAATCTCCATCACGACAGGATAGTGATCGGAACTTAACTCACCTATCGTTTCCGGAATGTTGATATTGCGGTCCGCGCAGTATGCCACCGGAATCCGTTGGCACTTCCACTCCAAGTGCTTCGATTATTGACGATTTGTAGTGTGGTTGAATGATAGATTTGATGTTGTTCCTTGTCGCTATCAGCACTCCGCCGCCGCTTGAATGTGTGCGATCCAGTCTAGTGATGAAATAGCGTGACAAATTAAAACTCATGTCAGGCTTTAGGTGTGTTTCGGTCACTACGAGAATATCGACGTTTCGATGACTTAGCAGGTTTAGAAGCTCGGTGCTTTTCCGCGATATAGCGCAGGCGTTCCAGAGTAGAATCTTTAAATTGTTAGTAGCCATAGGTCAGAACTAGATTTCCTATAAGCCGAACTTGCTCCAAGCGAGTGCGGCACTGTTGAAGTTTGTCGCACATCTCGTTTAGGATATGCTGAAGGTCAGCTGCCGTATACAAGCAGGGGGATGACAAAATAAATCATACGCCCTTATTATTTTTCTTTCGAACTCAATATCCTTTGTTGATATTGAACATAGAACAATACTTTCTTCGAGAAAGTAGTTGACTTTTCTGCACTCGATAATGTGAGGGTATAGAAATGTTGTGATTTTGTATGACCTTCTCAATGTTCATTCACTATCTGTAAAGGTTGAGTTTCGAGATGGACAACATATATCATACACCAGATTTCTTGTTCAGATGTCACGTTTAGTTGAACTTTCAATTTATACATCCCAACTCTCAATATTTGGTATGATCATCCTTTGCCGCTTCCAATCGTCGAGGCATACTTTCAACGAGCTTCTGTAAATATGCCGGATCAATATTCTCCAACGCTGTTTCCAGTGCTGCAAAATAGGCAGTTTTGTAGGAGACCGATGTTTTGTCCACTTGATTGTCCATATAACACAACAAATTCTCAATCGGGTTTAAGTCGGGAGATTAGGGGGCCATTTGAGAACCTTGATTTGGTTGGATTTGAAGAATGCAGTGCTTCTCAGTGAAATTTCCAAATTTTCACACAGCAAGTCAATGTACACATCTGCGGTCATTATACCCTTGATATCTCCCAAGCTTCCAACTCCAGACCACGCGAACGGTCGCCCTTGCCATAATGTTTCCTCCTCCATGCTTAACCGTCTTCTGAATGCATGGTTCCTTCAGTACGTCACCGGAACTGCGCCATACCCTCGCTCACCACTTTTGTCCAAACAACTCATATTTGCTTTCATCCGACCACAGAACTCTTTTCCAGAAGTCTACAGACATCCCAGCGTACATTTTCGCAAATTCCAGTTTCTTCAGTTTGTTCCGCTTGTTGATGAAAGGATGTTTCGATGCCAAACAGATCTTCAAACCACTCTCGTTGAGCCGCCGGTGAATAATACGTCGACTGACATTTAGATCCATCGATTCCACAATTTCCATGGTGAAAACTTCGGGTTTTGTTTAGCCATTCGAATAATTCTGGCGTCCTCACGACGGCCCGTCACACGATAACGCCCCTGCCCGGGTAAATTGTGCCCAATTCCCCGTGTTCGTATTTTTTCCATATGTGTTGCACAATCGAAGCATTCGAAATCGAATACTTTGCAGCAATTTTCTGAAGCAATTACCTTACTTCGCGGAGTTCCGATCGCGGAGTGCCGAATTTCTCACATCGAGCAAAATTTGCTTTCTCGGAATTTTTGACACTTCAAATGGCACAAACAAATAACAATGGTAAAATGTGCAGGCTTATGGAAGCTAGAACTGTCAAATGTGCTGCAGGGATCCCAGTTTCACAGAGGTAGTTAGAAAAATACGAGTACTATTCCGAATAAACCAATGCGTTTATTTACAAGCGAAGAAAATATCACACGAAAACCATTTTTGGTGTCACTGTATGGTTTATTTTGTTCAGTACTGTAGAAATTTAAATATAAGTACCGATTTTAACCAACGGTAAGGATGCCAGTGGGACCACTTACAAAATGTGATGATGTTTTTTCAACCCGCATAACGAAAAACAATATGCTAAATAGTCAATACTATATTTCGAATGTGAATCAAATTGCATCACGGAAAAAACGCTGTAGAAAACTACTCATTGGGTATTTTCTTTTGAAAATTTGGGTAGAAGTAGTTTATAGTGTTTTTTTTTGTTGTGTTTTTGTCGTGACGAATGGAAAAATACGGGCGAAAGGCAAGGTTCTGGAAACTGTACACCCAGATGCTGTCGAAGCCTCATTGTCTCATCATGGTTGATGAGACTTACGTAAATGCGGACTTCGGGCAGCTTCCGAGGCTACTGTTCTTCACCGCTCAGCACAAGTTTGATGTTCCGGAGAAAGTTAGCAAGCAGAAGTTCAAAGTTTGCCAATGAATACATGATTTGGCAAGCGATCTGCTAATGTGGCAAACGGTGTTTGCCGTTCGTGACTAGCAGGACTGTAAACGGGGAGATCTACCTCAAGGAGTGTCTACAGAAGCGTCTGCTTCCTCTGTTGAAGCAACACAAGGGCTCTAAGATCTTCTGGCCCAATCTAGCTTCGTGCCACTATTCAAATGTTGTCCTGGAGTGGTAGAAGCCAACGGGGTCACTTTCGTACCAAAGGACGTGAACCTCCGCAACGCACCGGAACTAAGGCCCATCGAAAAATACTGAGCTATTATAAAGCAGACACTCCGGAAGCATCTTTAGGAGGTCAAATCTGAGGAAGACATGAATAAAAATTGGTTCCCGTGCAGAAAAAGCTGCAGATAGTTGTTGTACACAACCGAATGAGTGGAGTTTAGCGTAAGATGCAAGCGTACGGTTATGGTATTGACATTGAATGAAATAAATATGATGGCATCCTGTGCAAGCTACAGAAAAACACTGCATGGTATATAACAAGCACCACGATGCTGGAACGACAGATTCAATTCGATACTGTTAAAACTAGGATTCCGAAGATCCAGCCATGCCTGCTGCCTGTACGTGTCCACTATGGAAAGTTATGAAGTCGGGAGGAACATCCGAACTCGAGAGGTTGAGGCGCCGTCTTTCTGATGAGTTCGAGATGACCGATTGTGGACCAACAAACTTTTTCTTAGGGATACGAGTGGAGAACGACCGGAATCATGGTGAACTGAAGCTGTCACAGGAGGCAGCTGCTCCTGAAATTCTGAAGAAATTCAGCATGATTGAATGCAATCCTGCGAAAACTCCGAAGGAGAAAGGACTTCAGCAAATCTGTGAAGTAAGTCGTACTCCGCAGCCTTACCGGGAGTCTTTAGGCAGTTTGATTTATCAAATGCTGTGCGTGTGGCCTGGGATGAGTCACCCTATTGCTTACATGAGAAGGTTCCAGTAGTCACCAACGGAGAACCACTGGCAAATTCTAGAGCGTGTTTTGAGATACCTCAAGAGAACAGCTACCGTGAGGCTCCATTTCAAGAGATATGAAGACACCAGACCACTTACTCTGAATTTCATTTTCGTCGACTCCAACTGGGCATCCGATACAGAAGATCGCCAGTCGGGGACGGGCTTCCATTTCAAGCTTGGCTGAGTCGCAAGCAGTCAACAGTTCCCTTGTCCTCAAGCGAAGCTGAGTATGTAGCGCTAAGTGCAGGTGTGACCGATGGAATCTGGTTGGCCGGACAGAGATCTATACAGATAACTGAGGCTGCATTGGATTGGCCAAGAATGCTGAATCAAAGCAGATCAAGCACCTGGACATAGAACACCATTTAATCAAGGATCATGTGGCTGCTGGGACCATCAAGATAGAACCAATTGCCACCACCGAGCAGCAAGCGGATATTTTTACAAAAACCCGTTACCCGTTTCCAATACCTCAGGACCAAGATCGGAGTCAGTGATTGAAAGGGGGTATTGCGGATCTAGCAATCATTGATACTTTGGATCGTGAATCGCAGCAACCGAAGCCAATGAAGTCTCATTGATTTTGTTCATTTCTAACTCTACCGTCATTCTCATCACACGTATAAAAAAAAACCGTTAAGACTATTGAAGCCAGTCTTGGTAAAAAAATCATGCTCGTTAGGTTCAAAAGCGTGGATTTTCAGGTCACATAATGTTGAATACCTATAAGTTCCATGCGAAAGTCAAACGAAGATTTGTGACAACAAGCGTAACCAGAAGAATAATCGTTTGATTTTCAAAATGCTTTGATATTCATTTATGTAAACTCGTTCATTTTTAATATGAATTTCGAAATGTCAGAAATGAAATTCAATAAACCATAATGAATATCAATTGCTCATCGGGATCGGAAAATATGCAAGGGCAGCCCAGTCCAGAATATTCTTGCTCAACATTGGTAGCAGCTATCGTTCTGGGACGATGATGACGACTCTGGTTGTTCCATTTTCGTATAAGGATTCAAAATCACTTAATAATAAGTTAAAAATATTAGAAAAATCATCATAAGATTCCGTCTAATTTAATTCATGCCTACCGATTGATAATCAAAACAACAGTGACAGCAAATTTTTGACCCGCACTTAGAGCCGACTTCATTCGTTGCAGCAAACCAAATTCATTTGGTATAGAAGTGACAGCGGTAACCGTGGATTCCGGGAAAGTAAACATCATCATTACAGTGGGATAAAACCGCTTTCATTTCTCATGAGTATTTCATGAAAATCCAAGGCACTGATTGAAGCTCTGTTCCTTTTTCGTTGCTTTCAAATTTTTCTTATTTGATAGACAAGATTAGTTATAAACGCTGGAAACTCGTTTTGGACCGATTTATACCAGCAGTAAGGACCCAGCAAACACATGATCGTATATGATAGCGGATAAGAGTGAAAAGTGGAGGCGATATACGTACATTTTACATGAAGTCAAATCGCCTCCACTTTGTACTTATATCCGCTATCATATACGATTTTGTGTTTGCTGGGGAAGCTGTTGGTCACTCACGAAGTGCGATGGAGGTTATTGACTGGAACGACAAGGTTATTTATTTTGAACCTGATGTGGACCGGATTTATACCAACAATAAGAATGCTGTTAGGGCTACTTACGAAGTGTATTGGTGATTTTGATTAGGGAAAGACAAGGTAGTTATTCTCATTTTTTGAGAGTCGATTTGAACCGATTCGTATTGACATTAAGAATGCTGCCGGGGCTTCTCATTTAGTGTGATGGGGGATATTCCTTGGGAACACAAGATAATTCAGTAACGCATAAGAGCCAACATGAACCAATCTACATCAACAGACAGGATGACGCTTGGGCCACTCACAAAGTGTAATGGTGGTTTTCTTCATATGGAAAAACGATGGCTTTTGATTGGAAAGATGACCGAGGGCTGATGAGCTCCGAATTAAATCAACAGTACGGATGTTGTAGGAGCCAATCACAAAGTGTGATGATGATTTTCCTTTTCGAAGTTTAAATTACCTCTTGAAAACCGATGTACACAAACTGTAAGGTTGTTGTTGGGGCCACTCACAAATTGTGATGATGGTTTTTGATTGGGAAGACAAGGTTGCTTAAAAAGCTCGAGAGCTAATATTTACCGATGTAAACCAACAGTAAGAATGCTCCTGAGGCCAGTCACAACGTGTGATAGTAGTTTTTTTTTTATTGAGAAGACATGGTATTTTTAATGATGCATGAGAGACTATTAAGACCGATGTATGTCAACTGTAAGGGTGTTGCTGGTCCTCTCACAAAGTATGATGGTGATTATTTTTTGAGCTGACCGGGTAGTTTAAATCACGCTTAAGAGCTGCTTTGAACCGATTTAAACCAGTAATAATGATGCCGTTCGGGCCACTCAGAAGGTGTGAGGGTTGTTTTTCATTGTGATGACAAAATTAATGTAGATAGCGATTCAAAGCCGGTTAACACAGATTAAAGCAACCGTAGGGATGCCGTTGGGGTCACCCGCAAAGTGTAATGGTGGTTTCTTCACATGGCAAACCATTTTTTAACAACGCACAATATCCGCTTTGAACCGATTTAGACCAATGTTAAGGATGTTGTTGGTGCTACTCACAAGGTGTGATTCTGGTTTTTTTTTATCGTGACGACAGGATGCTATTGGAGCCTCTTACAAAGTTTGATGACAGTTTTATATGGAACGACAAGGTTATTGAATACGTCCGAGGGCTGTTTTGAACTGATTTTTCATTGGGAAGGCAAAGCAATTCTTAGTATTATTTTAGAGTCGATTTGAACAAATTTATATAAACAGAAAGGATGCTGCTGGGGCCATTCATAAAGTGTGATGGAGGAGGCTGTTCATTGGGAAGACAAGATACTTAAGTAGCGCAGAAGAGCCAATTTGGACTGATCTATACCAATTGTTGGTTTTGGAACCAACGGTATTGCAGGGGTTAGTTCCGTATTTATTATCACCGTATTGAAACACAGAATTGGTTGTTGTTTGACGGTAGATTATAATTATCGTTTAGTCCCCTATCTATCCGGATCATATGTTTCGATGTCGTATCGTGATTGTGCGGTTTCAGTTGTTTAGGTTAGGCTTTGTCCTGATTTGATGGTACAACAGTGCTAGTACTAAGCCTATCCGTAGATTATGTTGTGTTGTACGCGTGATATTAGGGTCACTATATTATTTTAATCCTCACTTGTTTGTCGCTAGTAAATTTACTTCTCGTACTTTTAAGTTTGTTTTTGTTTTCACTCACCCTTTCGTAGTCGTTCATGTTACCTGCCATATTTCTCTTTTGTCTACTGTTGTACGTATGTGTGGTGCAAGGTCGGTAGAACATCAGGTGCGCTGGCAGCTAGGAGCTTGCCAACACCAATACTTATCCAATAGATAGATAGATGACGCTGGGACCACTTACAAAGTTTGAAAGTGGCTTTTCATCGGAGAGATATTGCACCTTCAACAATTCTAAAAAGACGGTTTGGACCTATTTACACATACACAAAGTGTGATGGTAGCTATGAATTGGAAAGAAAAAATATTTGAAAAACGACCCACTGTTGATTTGGTCCGATTTAAACTAACAGTAAGAATGCGATTGAGGCCACTTACAAATTGTGATGATGACTTTTCATTGGGTGGAAACTATACGTTTAATAATGCATTAATAATGCATTGGAGCTGATTTCGCCGATTCAGCAACAGGTTTACTGGTGGAGCCTCTCACATAGATAAGTGGAGGATCCAAAAGCTAGAAACTGTTCCTAGAAAGAGCTAAACGATAAAGTCGTGAGTACCGTGGTAGAAATGAGAGCCTTGTGTCCGGAAGCCACGCTCCGATGCAAGGACTTGGGGGAGGTTGCTTTGAAGGAAGCAATAAGGTAAGCCATGAAGGAGCAGTGTGAGTCAAGGGAAGCTCAGGTGACCACCCGCATGAAACAGAGATCTTGTGGAACGCATGTTGCCACGATGAAACTTCCAATTGAAACAGCAAACAAAGCTCTGAAGACCGGTCAAATTAAAGTAGGCTGATCTGTGTGCTCGGTGAGTGTTTCTCATCGACCGGAGGTGTGCTTTAAGTGCCAAGAGTGTGGCCACATAGCGCGAAACTGTAAAAGGCCGGACAGGAGCAGGTTATGCAGAAGATGTGGGGAAGATGGGCATAAGGTACAATATTGCAGAAGCCTACCGAACAATCCCGTGACAGGAGGCCCAAGATGTCCGGCTTCAAAAGCAACACAAATAAACCTCAACCACTGTGACACGGCACAACTGCTACGACAATCTGTGTCGGAGTCAAAGAGTGATGTATTTATTATTTCAGAGCTATACACGGCGGGACAATTTTACTCAATTTTGAAACGTTTTTGACTCACTTTCTTCAAAAGTGGAGTCACTCATATATGAGTAAATGTGACTGGGTTTGACAAGTCGACATATCTTAGACACCGACTTGAATCAGATCGATATTTTTTTTTTGGTTTTTTTGTTGAGTTAAATTGTCCCGCCGTGTACCAAATCCTCTTTGGGGATGATTACTGGGTTGCAGATAAAACGAGACCAGTGACAATATGGACGATGGGAAGATACCCTCTTCAAGAAGAAGTTGTGTACTGTGCAGACCGTTTTAAGGGTTTTGCAGCCTGCAGCTTTTTTTTCTGCAGCGGCAGCGAATAATTGCAGCGAAAATCGCCGCTATGAGATTACATGACGGTTTATGGGAGCGCACAAACCGACGCGATTAAAAAACGCATCTCCTCGGTTTGAACACTAGCAGAAGCCGCCATGTTATCTAATTGCAGCGATTTTTTTGCCGTGATTATTCGCTGCCGCGACGGAAAAAAACGCTGAATGATCCTTTATGAAAGTAAGGGAGTGAGTTGAGGTATGTTTGAAATAGTCAAAATTAATCAGTGTAATTACTTACTTCCGCTAGTAGATATGCCTTCTATTTCAATTTCCCCCGCATTCAAACTTGCCTCGGTGGACCTTAATTCCCAAACAGCGTCCTGCGTGACAGTGTCATCATTTTCCCACGGTCTACAAGCACATATTTCGATTATCAGGCTGCTCAACTTTAAGCCCACTCAACATCGGCCAGCGAACATTGTTTCCGTGGTAAAATATGACCAACCGAACCACTAGGTTGTCCCGCAGCTTGGCGACTTTTCCCACAAGATCATCCGAACTTATTTCCGAGATTCTTCCTGCAGCATGTCCAATTTTCATTCAGCTCCTTTTGACATAGAGTTATTACTGCTAAGTGGATTTAATAAATATTTAAAACCATTGCTCGGGATGACCGGCTAATTTTTTTTCTCTGCAGTAACAGTGTTGCCAACCGTCCTCCCGTGCAATTCTGGGTAGGTAAGAAAGAGCAACGTAATTTTCTTGTCAAACCGTTGAAATTTATGTCCGCAATTGCAGTCGACACTGCGCGGAGAAGCTGGATATGGAGGAGTGAAATTTATCCAACGCAATTTTTTCGCAACCGGAGAATTGTTTGTTTGCTGCAGTGCGTCGAGCACCGGTAATATTTGTAGTTAGTCAATCTCAAGTTCGGCTCCAACTAAGGGGCTGAGAAAGTCGATCGCCGGCGAAAAAGGTGTACGATGATAATAATTGTAAATAATATCGGTGAAAAATATGTTAATGCTCCTCACGGAAAAATTACCATAATTTATTGCCATTTGATTGTCTGCAGCCAGTGGATTAGCCAACTGACAGATTTATCGACTTGCGAAGCATCATGGAGGGAGACCATTTGTCAGAATACGGCCCGCTGTCAACGGGCTACACGCTTTGGGAATTTTCTCCGCGACTTGATCGGTGTGAGTCTTCCGCTCGAGGATCATTCATCTTCCCATCCTCCTGTCTGATCCCTTCAACCTCACCAATGACGGCCCCATGAATTGCCGGTGGGCAAACTGTCAATGTAAGGTTCCTCTCCGCTCGAACGAAAACAAAAGTCCTACACACAATTTCATCACGAGATGCTCACCGGTGGATGAGTCAAAGCAATGGAAAGGCACGGTCGATTTTTTTTATAACTAATTAATTTTTAATGTGCGTATAATCTATGTTGAAGGAAATGATCGCGCCTTCTTGGCGGGAGGCCTCCGACCACGATGGCCGGACAACTTGAAGAATGAGAGTGATAATAACAATAATGTGCATGGCTCGCGGGTGGTTGGAGTTCTATTAAACATGCGCCAACGTCGCTTTGTTTACATAAACAAATTAGCCAGGTCGGAAATGTCAGGATGCGTGTGTGCTGAAATATACTGCTTTTTTTTAAGATCATTTATTTGTACAGGCTCAATCGAATTAACTTTACAGAGCCAAGATTTCATTTTTATATACATCAACTATCTTAAAACTAACGTTAAGGGGACAGAACCAACTCTTCGCGGCCGTTTCGATGTTAATAGGAATAACAATTGAAAGGATGGGAAGATGGGTGGGAATATGAAGTATGTTTAATATAACACTTTTATTTTAAATTCTAAATTGTCAAACAACTTAAAACTAAACAACTTTTGGCTTCTTTTGACTTTGACTTGATCATTTTTGAGAAAGAAAAAAAAAAACACACACACAAACACAGATAAAAAAAATACTGAAATTATGTTATGTTTAATATGCGGAAAACATGCTCGGCTTATGCAAAATCCTCAGTACATGATAATTTATGTTTCGCCTTCAATTTAAGCGAACAATGTTATTTTTTTTGTCATTTCCGTACGATATAATGCTACACACGATGTGTTTTTGCTAAATAATGATTTTGTTTTTGTAAGTCTGATTCCGCAAATGTTCCGGATCTTCTTCTTTATCTTGTAAGGTGGCATTCAGCCTTAGGCTGGTTCACCGTTAGAGAGCGGTACCTCCGCCCTACATATCGCACTCATCAACATATGAGCCAGGACCAACGGTTTCGTGATCAGACGTAATCAGAGATAATTTCGCCTCAATGAAAAATCTCACCGACCTCGGCTGGGATTGAAACCAGACCCTCCAGGATGTCAAATGGCAGACACGCTAACCACTACAACGCCGGCGCCGGCAATATGTTGTTTATCATTATTTCATTATTAAGAAGATTTTCAACCTCATGGACAAAATGATCTAGATGTGCAAACGAAATGAGATAATTTTAGATCTGTGAATAGGCCCATTCATAATGTATTGTGCTTCATTAGTCAATTTGAGCTTGTAATTTTGTTATTATCAATTCTTTAAACATTGTATATGAACACAGTTGCAAAGAAACATGTAAGTTTCTGCATTATCTAATGCACATATATGAAATGCTAGATTTGGTATAAGTTCACAGGATATTTGTGCTAAATTTTAGTCAGATAACACCTGAATCTAACCGTTGCATTTAAAAAATGGACTTTAATCTTACTTGCAAAAAAAATCTACGCCCTTGCGAGCGGCCTTCCGTCAGTTAACCGGAACATTCGCCATGGCGGACGAAAACATGCCTGTAGACATGGACGTTGGGCGGGTTCGCTGACTTGGGTACCACATCAATATTCAGCCGCTACATCTCCTCCAAAGATCCCTTCGAGTAGTGGGCCGGCGCCAGATCCGGCCAGAACACCGCCTTCGTCCTTATGGCATTTCTTGATGAACGACGCAACTTCCGGCAGGCATTTCGTACTGTAAATTTCCCCGCTCACGGCCAGTCCGGACCGAAAGAAGAGCGGCTTTGACATCCCCTTCTCGCTGATTGTCAGCCACAGCAGCACCTTCTTGGGGAACTTGGTGTGTGAAATGAACTTCACCTCGGAGTTCACTTCCTTCGTGGGGGAAGTGAAACACGAAGTGCCCTGCCAGTCGTTGCCACCCAGGATGAGATAGGTCTCGTCGTCCATCACCACCGTCACGTTGGTCGCTGGGAAAATCGAGTTGACCACCTTATTCAGCCGCTGCCGCTGCGTCATTGCCTGCAGCTCCAAAACCAGTGGACGCGACTCCCGCTTCCTGACATGTATGTTCATGTTCGCCAGGTACTTTTTCACTGTTTGGCCGGTTGGACCGACCTCCCAGCCAAGCGCATGCAGTTATGTAGCCACTTTTCCCTCGGTCTTCCTCTTCAGCATCCTTTGGAGCTTCTTGTCACTCAGGGTCGTCGGCCGTCCGTGCTAAGTGCTAAGATGTTGTAGATGCCGGAACGGGCGTATCCGGTGTTCACAAAGTGCCGCATAATGTCCGTTTTCGACGCGGTGGGGTGCCGTTCTTTGAACGCGCACACTTCTGAACGGAGTTGCTTCACTGTTTTTGCCATCACGGTTAGAGTTCGACTGATAGAGCTGTCAAATTTGGTCTGCTGACTCATGGGTTACTATGATTGATGCTGCATAGTTTCGTCAGTCGAGTGAAGGTTAACCCATGAAAAATCGGCATTTTTTATCCATTTTTTTAAAATGCAAACGTTACTCTCTTGTATGAAAGATTGCAAAGAATTTCGTTGTTTACGCTTGCTTTGACTTAAAAATGAACGAGGGGAAATTTTACGCGTCTGTTAAAATTCATTTTTTTTTTGTGGTGTATCATTCTAAGATATAATGAAAAATTTAAGAGCTGAAATGCAAGAACTATTTAAATTTCCCGCCATGTAATTCAATAAACGACTAAGGTTCATACAGCATGTGCCAGAAAATAATGAGAGTCAAACGATTTTAATTTCATTCAAGCTCAGTATCTTTATTATCAACTTTAAACATAGCCTGTATTAACATAAAATGACATATAACATAAAAGTCAGATGACATTCCTTTACAATGCTTTGTTAGAGGCCACTGAGTGGGCGGAAGGATCTTTGATCACGACGAGTTGTCCAGGTCCGATGTGACTTGGAAGTTTGCAGCCTTGAACAACCCTGGGCTGCAACTGCTACAGATACTCTGGGTACCATCGTGCCCAGATTCGTAGTAGATGGCGTTGGGGTTGCTCGAAACGATTGTACCGGTTTTCGGGGACATCGGTTAGAGTTTCTTCCGGAACAGTATGCAGATTAGAACCCACCAGAAAGTGAAGATGGCAACGTATACCTTCGTTGGCCCAGAAATCTACGCCACAAACAGAGAACGGCCGCGTCGGAAGGACACAAGATACTGGCAAATCTGCCATGGATTGCTGGATCAACTTCGATTTGCTTCGAAAACAGATGATGGTAAACGCTTCACACAAGATTGCGTCCACCCAAAATCCATAATTTCTTACGGAGGCTTGCCAACACCAGTTGTGGGCCAGCATGGAGAAGAGTTTGGCGAGTAATTTGGCTAACGGGTGCTTGGACCACATGACAATCGGACGCTTTGTTTGTTCGGACAGTTTGGTGAGGCGTCCACCGACGCGGATCAAACCGATATCGTCGATGTAAGGCTTCAACCACTTCAATGGACTTGACTTCGAACGATATCGGTGATATCGCGTTCTCTTCAGGGCTGTCAATTTTTACGATATTCAACATTTTTACGTTAGGCGTTGAATTTGCAACGTAGGTGAGCAAGATAAATTTTCTTCACTCGTCTTCCGTCTCAAATAACTTCTTGACTCGCTGCACGAAAAGTGGTGAAACTTTCACCACCGGAAGAGGACTGCTTTTATAAACAAATCGGAGCCAAAAATGCTTATAGCGATCACTGAGCGTGCCACTTCAAAATAAACAACACGTACGGATTCTTAGTGGACAGTAATTTAACTTCGTTTGTTAACTCTGCTGTCTTAGCTCAATTGTTTGAATTACATTTAAAATTGGCTCTGTAAAGCTGAGATCATTTAAATAATGAAACTTAATTAAAAAAAAAAACATCAAGAAGATAAAAAGAATGTTGAAAGTTAAATCAACGGTGAATGAATCTTATGTATTCATGACTCTAATTTTTCCAAACCTTGTTGATTCCCTTCAGTTGACATACCTGGAAAACAGAAAGAAAATTAATTTTTGAGTTATAGGAATTCAAAGAATACTGATGAGACTAAATATGTTTAAATAACTTAATTATGTTTGACAGAGCAGTTATGGCTGGCCTACAATTGATACGTTGCGGATGCGTTTGCGTTAATTTGACAGTTTTCCCATAGGTTTTCTGTCAAATTTACGTCAACGCATCCGCAACGTATCAATTGTGGGTGACCCTTTACTGTCAGTAAATTGTCTCGCCAATTTAACAATATATACACAGAAAAAAATAATTAATTTTAACAAGCGTGTAAAATTTTCCCTCGTTTAATTCCAAGCCAATGGAGGCGTAAAAAACGAAATTGTTTGCAATCTTTCATGAGCCATACAACAATGTTTGCGTTCTTTCATACAACAGGCTAGATTCAGGCGCTATCTGGCTTAAATTTACATGAAATATCCCATTATTTTCTACCAAATCTAGCATTCCCTTTATGTGCATTAGATATAGCAGAAAATTCAATGTTTCTTTTTATCTGTGTAGGGGTCAATCATATAAGTCGAGTCCAGCAACTCGATTCGACACTTGTCAATGTCGAGTCGAGAAAAATAGCGCATTACAGAAGCCGACTGAATTCGATTGGTTCGGCAACCAAACTCAACTGTTTGCTGTATTGTTGAATTATTTCAAAAGGTCATTGAAAAAGGTCACCATGCAATAAGTCAGGACTTTCATCAATTTGGCTGTCATTTTTGACAGTCGAAGAATAAGTATTTACATTTCCTACTCTTGTTTTGTGAATTATACTAATGTTTTTGTTATTCAGAAAACCTCATTGGGACGCTGTTGCTAAGTTGCGATTTGAAGTATTTTTCGAGGAAGTGAAAAATTAATATGTGGACAAATGTCGATATCTATTTCAAAGATAATTCAGAAGAGGATGTAGAAGGAGATGTCTCGCTCATCGCCATGAGGCACCAAGAGTGGACAGTAATGTTTTTTGCTAGAATGAAAGATATGAAGAGAAAGTTGAAAGTTCCGTCAGTGTACGGTAGGCTAGAAATAGAACAGAGGTATTGAAAATTGAGTGAAAGGGCATGGTAAAGTAGTATTCGAACCACAGACGTTTCGTTTGCCTAACATCCCACTATGGGGTAGCTCGAGGAGCAGATCACCCTGCCACCTCGACGAGTTTTCTTGTTATCACCAACTAATTTGTGCCTGAACATAGCTATTGACAGCATTATTTCTTTAAACATTTAACATTCAAAGATTGTTGTTTAGATATGCAGTGATGGATCTCACTTCAACGATTTTATCTCGAAGTTTTCTGGCTTACTATCTCGAAGTTTTCTGGTTTTCTGGTTGAGCATTAAAAGTTTTTCCTAAGCTTCTTGTACCCAAAGCGGGAAATTTTTCAGAAAGGAGGATTTTATTTTTTATTTTCGGAGGATTCTCCAGGGGATTAGTCATTCTGGCACATTGTGTTTGTGTTTCAGTTTGTCGGAAGTTGTTTCTGTGTTTCAAATTATCTGTCAATAACACAATCGAAAATTTATGCTTAAAGGGTGATACGGTCAAAATTTGATCAAGGGAAAACGCGTGTAAATCGGTGAAATCGTTTATTTAAAAAATCAAATTAAATTTCTTTTTCAAGTTCAATTAGTATAAAATTCAGGAAAAATATTCAGTTAGGCTTCCGCTTTTCCAAATCCGAATTGCCGGGCCTTACGCTTGACCCCTGCCATCAGATTTTGTACAGCCACCTTGTCCACCTTCTTCGCCGCAGAAAGCCAGTTTGCCTTGAACTGCTGCTCGTCCTTAGCAGTTTTTTTGGTCTTCTTTAGGTTCCGCTTGACAATAGCGCAGTATTTCTCAATTGGACGGAGCTCTGGCGTGTTGGGAGGGTTCTTGTCCTTGGGAACCACCTGCACGTTGTTGGCGGCGTACCACTCCATGGCCTTTTTACCTTAATGGCAAGATGCCAAATCCGGCCAAAACAGTACGGAACAACCGTGTTTCTTCAGGAAAGGCAGCAGACGTTTATTCAAACACTCTTTCACGTAAATTTCTTGGTTGACAGTCCCGGAAGCTATGAAAATGCTGCTTTTCAAGCCACAGGTACAGATGGCTTGCCAAACCAGATATTTCTTTGCGAACTTTGACAGTTTCGTGTGCTTGAAAATATCTGCTACCTTTCCTCTTCCTTTTGCCGTATAAAACTCCTGTCCCGGAAGCTGCTTGTAGTCGTGTACAGCCTCCGGGATCGCGCTTTGACCGTCGTATTTTGTTTATCATCGCGATTTGGAGTCACTACCTTCTTGTAAGTCGATAGTCCGGCTCGTTTTTTGGCTCGATGCACGGTTGTAGTCGATACACCCACCTTATTTGCGGCAACTCTCTTTGTCGTCTCAGCGGCTTCCGGTTTTCGATTCCCCCCCGATCCAGACTTCCTGGCTGTCGACAAACGTTCCCCAAACACTTTAATTACATTTGTAACGGTTGATTTGGCAACTTTTAGCGATTTTGCCAACTTTGCGTGCGAGTAGCTCGGATTTTCGCGATGCGCGAGCAAAATTTTGATACGCTGCTCTTCTTGCTTGGACGGCATTTTGACAACTGAAGAGTGAATTCCAAAATCAAAATAAGAGCAACATTCTACACACACACACCTTCAAAATGACCTGAACACCGTATTTTAAATGCAAAATTGAAAGAAATACAAGTTGATATTGACCAAATTTTGACCGTATCGCCCTTTATTGGCAATCATGAACCTTGTTAACATTTGATACACGCACAGTTATGCATCATATAAATCACATCAGTGCAAGAGAGAGGGAAACAAAACAGTGAGAAAACAAATAATCGATTCGTGTAAGTGGTTCCAGAAATAAATTTATATTTTAAATGATGGGGAGTGTGGCGGATTGTGCTGTTGAGGATGTTAACACATGGTGAACTTTGGAAGAATTCTGGAAAACTGCTTTGGTATCTAAACTTCTTGCATTTTTTTGTTTTGTTTTGTGAAGTTTCCTTACCAATCAAATATCTCAAATTAGGTGAGATGGGAACCAAGGAATTGTAATTCTTATATGAGTTTGTGTCCTAGCTCATAGTACGATGCGAACGGTTGGGAAGATGGTGTTTACCATATTTTAATATGATGCCATGGGCAATGAATATCATTATGCCCATATGAATGATTTTTGTACAGACTGCTTCTTCGGTTCGTCAGTTATTATCTTTTGAATATCAAGGAAGCTCTCTCTTGATCTTCTGCAAATCTCTTTGCTAAAATTTTGGAGAGTGAACTTCTTGGCAGTCATTCCTGATTTTCTTGGAAAACCAAACCTTCCAGAAACATTTGGTTAGTTTTTACCTGAACTTAGTTACCTTCTAGACTTCTGATTCTGCGAGTAAAATTCTTCCAAAACTTTGGGAAAATTGTCTACTGAATTTCTTAAAAAATCATCTTAATCATCTTGTTAGTGATTTTTTTTGGGAAATTCTTATAAAATAGTTCAATTAGGAAGAACCCCCTATAATTCTTCCTGTTATTCTGAGAAGCATCTACCTGAACTTCTGGGAATTCCTGAACCTCGAAAACACTTCTGAGTAACTAGAAAATAAGAAGAATGATTAGTAATTTCCATTTAATTCCAACTACCTTTACTGCTTATCTTGACAGATACGCGTATTTCGTCTACAATGTGCAGACTTCTTCAGTGTCGTGTACTAATACTCAGTCGCTTAAACCTTTACCTGTGCCTGATCGGATACTACCGTTCAACAATGCCCTCCGCTCGTTTTCAAACTTGATCTTTCAATTTTCAAAGCCTGCCGTTGCCCTATACGGAACTATCAATACACTTTCTCTTCATGTTTATTCGTTCTAGCAATAAATTACCGTCCACTCCTAGCACCTTCGCATGGGGATGAGAAATTATCTGCTTCTGACAAACTTCATCTTCTGGGACTTGATGGGAAGAACTTCAGAACCTCACCTGAATTCACTTGCAAAAAAATAATGGTTTAGTGTATTTCTTACCTTGCTCAGCCTCATCCAAAACACACCCTTACTCGAAAAAGTGTGACATATCAGCCGCTAGTTTCCGGGGGGTCGATTGAGTCGACCAAATTGATAAAATTTCGTCAATCTCGACATCTATAATAGGAAAATAGACTTGTCGAGCAAAGTGACGGTCGACTCGACTTCTATAATTGGTCTCATAATGCATACACAGCTTGAAAGAAACATTCAATTTTCTGCGTTATCTAATGCTCATAAAAAGAATGCTAGATTTTGCATAAATTATTGCGATCTTTCATTTTTTTTTTAGCCAGATATCGCTTTAATGAGGTCTGTTATTTGAAAGATTGCCAACAATTACGTTGCTTACGATTCCTTTTCTTGCAATTGAACGAGGGGAAATTTTACGCATCTGTGAAAATTCATTCTTTTTTTCTGTGTGGTTAATAAAGGGTGTCCAACATCAAATTTCATCACGGAAAAAATGCTGTATAATATTCCCAATTGAGCATTTTCTCTTGAAAATTTGGGTACAAGTAGTTTAGAGTTTGTTTTTTGTTGTTGTATTTGAGTCGCTGTCAGTTTTTTGAAAATTGGAAAAAATGGCGTCACCTGAAATGCAACGTCGCGAATTAATTTTGCGTAAGCACCTGGAAGATCCTTAACTCTCTCATCGGGACATCGGAAAACAACTCGGAATCGTGCAGTCAACGGTGAGTCGTGTGATTAAACGCCACTTCGAAACTCTGAGCATCGAACGGAAGGAGAAATGCGGCCAGAATGGATGTTCTATTAGTGATCAGGATGACAAGCGTGTCGTGAAAGCGTTTAAGCGGAATCCCAATGCTTCGGTCAGGGATGTGGCCAAAAAGTTGAATCTGTCCAAGTCGTTCGTTTAGAGAGCCAAGGATCGGGAGGGACTGCATACGTACAAAGTGCAGAAGGCTCCAAATCGTGGCAAACGGCAAAATACGGTGGAAAAGTCACGGGCCCGAAAACTTTACACCCAGATGCTGACGAAGCCTCATCGTCTCATCAGCTCATTCCGGCAGCTTCCGGGGCTACTGTTCTTCACCGCCCAGCACAAGTTTGATGTTCCGGAGATAAACGACGGCAAAAATTTGTCACTTAACATTTCTTAATGTACACGCTCTTTCCATTTTCGCCGCACCAACGAAGAAGCAAATCAGTGTCAACCTGCAGAGCGAAGCAATCCAGCATGGATTTTATTATATTGAAAATTTGGAGATCATCGGCATACAGCAGTTAAGCAGACGAGAATCGATGGTATAATTCGTTAATGTACGGAACGAAAATCAAAGGTCCTAGCACACTACCTTGCGGAACAATAGAAGGAACGCAGACGGTCTCCGATCAACAGGAGTTCACCTGAACGAAAGCTTCCCTGCTAGTAGGGTATGACAATGTCCAATTGGCTATCCAATCAGGAAAACCCATGTGACGAAGCTTCCCCGCGGCATATTGGTGAGGTACGGTGTCGAACGCTCACGAAAAATCGAAGAATATGGGGTCCACGTGATTCCTTTGCTCGATCTCCCGAAATTGGACGCTGGAATAGCATAACAAATTGGACGTTAAAGAGCGATGTGACCTAAATCCATGCTGATTTTCCGAAATAATTGGTTTTGCAGCAGATAGTATGACTGTGTACACCATGGATTCCAGGAGTTAACCCAGGCAGCAAAGAATCGAGATTCCGCGCTAATTGTCAACGCTTCGTGAACTCCCAGATTTGTGGATTGGAATCGTTTTGCCGGTTTTCCATAATCCTGGAAACGTTTTTTTTTTCACTTAGCAACCGATTGAAGAACAGCGCCAGTGGTCAGACTATAAACATAGCATTACTCTTCAGAAGAAAAGGCGTAAGGCCATCAATACTGGCTCCTTTCGAGGCATCTAGATCGCGGAGAGCTGTCATCACTTCCTGTTGGGAAAACTGGAAACATGGAAGCGTGAATATCGTGAGTAGGAATAATTTGAAAGCATCCTGGGTGAGATAGTGGCGATGTTGAGCTTAACACATTATGAAAGAAGTTCGTAAAAAGCCTCCCCAGATGTAGTGGCAGATGTACCAGCGTAACTGACCGTGTTCGGGATCTGACTGTTTGACTTTTGCACTCTCACATACTTCCAAAACATCAATGGGATATTTTTTAAGTTCGATTGCAGGTTATCCAGGTATCTTAGGTAGTTGGACTTAAGGAGCTTAAAGTTCTGTCCAGTTAGAATCCGGAATCACTTATTGTGTTGCAGCGGCCGCTGAAAGAATTCTTTTACAGCGGTTTGTTAACCTAGCCGACCACTTTCTGTGGTATAAATTTCACGGTGTTTCGTGCAGTGAGTCAAAAGTTATGCCAGATGGAAACCGAGAGGAGAAAAAAAATTCTGCACACCCACGTTGATAATCCAACGTGGTCCGCAATAAATCAACCGTGTATTTATGATGTGCTCAAACGTTTCAGAGAGCGAAAGAGCGTGGATTGAGTGCCTGGAACATATGACCGCAAGCTGAACCAGAAGGTTGTTGAGAACCGTCAGAGCAATCCCTGGATTATCAGATAATGAAATCGCACAAAAATACGCTGCTGCTCGCAGTTCAAAGAATTCGTTTGCGAGCAGGATATCGTTCTTATCGAGCCAGCTAGCAACCAAACAGAACGTTGAAGTAAAGTTTCGTCACCAAAACTCGAGCTCGGAAATTGTACCAGCAGGTTTTGATGAAGTACCAAGGATGCTTGCTCATCGACGATGAAACCTACGTCAAAATGGATTTCGGACAGCTTCCTGGCCAAAAATTCTACATGGCGACGGCACGAGGAGATGTTCCTGCGAAGTTTAAGTTTGCTTTTATGGATAAATTTTCCAAAAAAAAAAAATGATGATTTGGCAAGGGATATGCAGCTGCGGAGCAAAGACCAAAGTGTTCGTGACGAATAAGACGATGGGCTCGAAGTTGTACAAGGAAGAATGCCTCATAAACCGCGTACTACCTTTCATTAAAGCCCATAAAGGTCCCGTGAAGTTTTGGCCAGATTTGACGAGTTGCCACTACAGCCGGGAAGTCATCCACCCAATCCAATCCACGAATCCACCCAACTGCCCGCAGTTCCTGCCCATCGAGAGATTTTGGGCAATAATGAAGCGGAAGCTTAAAAAAAGTAGAAAAACGGCTCGGAACGCGACTCAGATGACCAAAAAGTGGAACAAATGTGCCAAGGAAGTTAACTCCGGAGGTGTGCAGCGTTTGATGGGAGGAATAAAGAAGAAAGTGCAAATTTTCATAATAAACGTAGAGAAATGATTTGTATTGATATTTTTTCCTTCAATTACAGTAAATTACCTTTGTTTTGATGTATTAAACTTATTTGTACGTCAATCCGTTACCGAGGTACAGATGATTTTATTATTCCGGATTCTAAATGGACATAGCTTTATGACAGGAAGATGCCACAAGATAGAGTAGATTCCTATTTTCGGGAAATTTCGTAACGAAGAACCTTTTACGTGCTTTCCTCAACCTGTTACGCAAGTTTCTTAGCTCTACAGTCCTACTAGTGTTTCTGATAACATCTTGATTAGCACGATGGCGACGAGGGATTACGAGAGATTACAATATTTCGTACAGTTTGTCGTAGAACAGGAGAACATTCGCGTCGACGGAATTCTCTTGGAGGTGATCATCCCAATCCACCAAACAGAGCTCAGAGTTGAGAAATCACAACGCTGGAAGTCTTGATCCATGTCCATGTCCGTTTGTGGTTCAGCAGGAATGGGATCGAAACAGTTTATGTCGATTTGCAGAACTAGCAATGGATCATGCTCATCAATGGGAAGAAGTTGTAGAACTGGTTGCGAAATTTCCATGATATCCGTAGAGCTTGATCTAGAACTCTACTGTTGCGGTTGGGTATGGAGTTGAGTTGCACCAGACCACAAGCCGAAATCGGTTAGAACGACTTCTTGCTCACTGAGTGCGGCAGGAATCCGTTGACGTCGTCATCAAAACTCCACTGCAGATGAGGGAGATTGTAATCACCAAGCAGCAGGAATCGTTGTCGGAAGACGTGTCTGAAATATGTTGAGCAGCAGCAGCGTCGGTGGAATACAGCGTTGGGCCAGAATTTGGGCGTAGATAAATTCCAAAGACGTATAACGATCGGTTGGCAAGCTTCACAAACACTGCAAATTGCTCAAGCTCATTACAGTCTGTCAAGGAAACTTCTGCACAGTTTAGCTCGTGTTTGACAAAGACAATCACACCGTCACCTCTCGATAAGTTGCTAGTAGGCTCACTGCGATCGCAACGAAATATAGGGTATTCCGACGACAGTTCGGAGCTACAGATGTCGGGCCGGAGCCAAGTTTCGGTAAGAACTACAACGTCGTACTCACGTTGACATTTTGGTAGTAGACGCACAGGAAACGAGAATCGTCAAGCTTGGCTGCGCAGTTGCTGATACCACGTCTGTTACTCTCTTGAACACATGAAGAAGCAGGATGACTGTTGGTCAATGACGTGAGAGCCTCGATTGTGGCGGGGGGATAAAGAGCTTCCCTAGAACATTGCGTCCCAGTGGCTGATTGCAGTGCGGAGAGTGATCGGTGATTGGAGCAGTGCTGTGAGGCGGAGAACGGATCAAATATGGAACTGATCGAATGTGGAACGTACTTGCTTGGTATAGTTGGTTGGAAGAGAACTTCACCAGCAACACATACAGGGCCGGGACGACTGTTGAACGCTGGCGGGAATGGCACGACTGTGGCACAGAGAAAAGACGTCCAGGCTCAAACGACCGCTTGTGATCATAAACGGAACTGTCGATTCCAATTAGTATGGAATGTCTAATGGGGTGGCGCTAGTGTTTCAATTTTGACATGGGGACATTGACAGAGTTGTTCTGTTACGCCATCGAAGTTGGTAAACAAAGTAATGGTGAAAGGTTGAAATGGGACGAAAATGTGAATACTATCGCAATATCGTTAGTCACAATAATGCTTTCATATACTTTATAGGCTACTATCTAATGCTGCTCCACGCGTGGATTCTCTTTGCGGTTCCGGTGAAGGTTCCGGTGGGCATTCCGATGAGCCATCGTTGCTTGATTGGGAAAGAGCATAGCAAGAATTTGCCAGCAGATCACGCAATGGAATGCGAATATCTCGAAGATGATGATGATTTTCAAAAGTGTATGGAAACAACTTCACATGCAGAGACATCTAACTTGGTTGATGTTCAAACGGATGAAAAAGTTGTCCATTATGATATGTCGGTTGAAAATATGCCTTCTGAACGTTGTTGGCAGCATACCGCTCCATGGCCTTTTTTTCGATATGGCAAGATGCCATATCCGGCCAAAATAGAACGGAACAATTGTTTCGCTTCAGGAAAGGCAGTAGACGTTTTTGTAGGCACTCGCACAGATAAATTTCCTGGTTGATGGTTCCGGTCGCAATGTAAACGTTGCTCTTCAAGCCACAGGTGCGGATGGCCAGATATTTCTTCGCGAACTTTGACAGTTTAATGTGTTTGAAAATATCTGCCACCTTTCGCCGTCCGGTTGCCATATAAAATTTCTATCCAGGAAGCTGTTTAAAATCTGCCTTGGCGTAAGTATCATCTTCCTGTACCACGAAATCAAACTTCGTCAGCATCGTCGTGTACAACTTTCGCGATCGTTGTTTGGCCGACGTGTTTTGTTTATCGTCGCGATTTGAAGTCACCACTTTCTTGTAAGTCGACAGTCCAGCTCGTTTTTTAGCTCTATCCACGGTTGAAGGCGCCACTCCCAGCTTCTTTGCGACATCTCGGACGAAGAGATTGGAGTTCCGCTCGAAACAGCGGTCAACTCTTTTTGTCGTCACTGTGGCCTCCGGATTTCGATTTCCCCCCGATCCAGCTTTTCTGGCTGTTGACAAACGTTCACCGAACGCTTTTAATACGTTGGTAACAGTTGATTTAGCCACATTCAACAATTTCGCCAACTTGGCGTGAGAGTAGTTTTGATTTTTGCCATGCACGTGCAAAATTTTGATGCGTTGCTTCTCTTCCTTCAACGACATTTTGATAAGTGAAGTGCTAATTTCAAAATCCAAATAAAGGCATGATGCTACACGTACACCTCTTCAAAATGAGTGGTGTGCAAAATTTGTTATTGCACGATGAAAGGAAATGCGTCAAGTTTAAGTCGACCAAATTTTGATCGAAACACCCTTTACGTAGAAACCAGGGGCAGAAGAACTTAAATTTGTAGAAATTTTTTGTGAGATTTTTATACAAATTCACAACTTTTACACAACTTTTCGGTCCATTTCTCCTAGCTTTTTCCATGGAAAAGAAACGATATGGAGAAAAATAACTCTTCCCATGTGTGGATTGCTTTCACCGTGATGGCAGTAATTAGTATGGAATGTCGCCGCACTACGGCGCCACTATGAGAGAGGGGTGAAGGGAAGGGAGCTACAGATGTCGGGCCGGAGCCAAGTTTCGGTAAGAACTACAACGTCGTACTCACGTTGACATTTTGGTAGTAGACGCACAGGAAACGAGAATCGTCAAGCTTGGCTGCGCAGTTGCTGATACCACGTCTGTTACTCTCTTGAACACATGAAGAAGCAGGATGACTGTTGGTCAATGACGTGAGAGCCTCGATTGTGGCGGGGGGATAAAGAGCTTCCCTAGAACATTGCGTCCCAGTGGCTGATTGCAGTGCGGAGAGTGATCGGTGATTGGAGCAGTGCTGTGAGGCGGAGAACGGATCAAATATGGAACTGATCGAATGTGGAACGTACTTGCTTGGTATAGTTGGTTGGAAGAGAACTTCACCAGCAACACATACAGGGCCGGGACGACTGTTGAACGCTGGCGGGAATGGCACGACTGTGGCACAGAGAAAAGACGTCCAGGCTCAAACGACCGCTTGTGATCATAAACGGAACTGTCGATTCCAATTAGTATGGAATGTCTAATGGGGTGGCGCTAGTGTTTCAATTTTGACATGGGGACATTGACAGAGTTGTTCTGTTACGCCATCGAAGTTGGTAAACAAAGTAATGGTGAAAGGTTGAAATGGGACGAAAATGTGAATACTATCGCAATATCGTTAGTCACAATAATGCTTTCATATACTTTATAGGCTACTATCTAATGCTGCTCCACGCGTGGATTCTCTTTGCGGTTCCGGTGAAGGTTCCGGTGGGCATTCCGATGAGCCATCGTTGCTTGATTGGGAAAGAGCATAGCAAGAATTTGCCAGCAGATCACGCAATGGAATGCGAATATCTCGAAGATGATGATGATTTTCAAAAGTGTATGGAAACAACTTCACATGCAGAGACATCTAACTTGGTTGATGTTCAAACGGATGAAAAAGTTGTCCATTATGATATGTCGGTTGAAAATATGCCTTCTGAACGTTGTTGGCAGCATACCGCTCCATGGCCTTTTTTTCGATATGGCAAGATGCCATATCCGGCCAAAATAGAACGGAACAATTGTTTCGCTTCAGGAAAGGCAGTAGACGTTTTTGTAGGCACTCGCACAGATAAATTTCCTGGTTGATGGTTCCGGTCGCAATGTAAACGTTGCTCTTCAAGCCACAGGTGCGGATGGCCAGATATTTCTTCGCGAACTTTGACAGTTTAATGTGTTTGAAAATATCTGCCACCTTTCGCCGTCCGGTTGCCATATAAAATTTCTATCCAGGAAGCTGTTTAAAATCTGCCTTGGCGTAAGTATCATCTTCCTGTACCACGAAATCAAACTTCGTCAGCATCGTCGTGTACAACTTTCGCGATCGTTGTTTGGCCGACGTGTTTTGTTTATCGTCGCGATTTGAAGTCACCACTTTCTTGTAAGTCGACAGTCCAGCTCGTTTTTTAGCTCTATCCACGGTTGAAGGCGCCACTCCCAGCTTCTTTGCGACATCTCGGACGAAGAGATTGGAGTTCCGCTCGAAACAGCGGTCAACTCTTTTTGTCGTCACTGTGGCCTCCGGATTTCGATTTCCCCCCGATCCAGCTTTTCTGGCTGTTGACAAACGTTCACCGAACGCTTTTAATACGTTGGTAACAGTTGATTTAGCCACATTCAACAATTTCGCCAACTTGGCGTGAGAGTAGTTTTGATTTTTGCCATGCACGTGCAAAATTTTGATGCGTTGCTTCTCTTCCTTCAACGACATTTTGATAAGTGAAGTGCTAATTTCAAAATCCAAATAAAGGCATGATGCTACACGTACACCTCTTCAAAATGAGTGGTGTGCAAAATTTGTTATTGCACGATGAAAGGAAATGCGTCAAGTTTAAGTCGACCAAATTTTGATCGAAACACCCTTTACGTAGAAACCAGGGGCAGAAGAACTTAAATTTGTAGAAATTTTTTGTGAGATTTTTATACAAATTCACAACTTTTACACAACTTTTCGGTCCATTTCTCCTAGCTTTTTCCATGGAAAAGAAACGATATGGAGAAAAATAACTCTTCCCATGTGTGGATTGCTTTCACCGTGATGGCAGTAATTAGTATGGAATGTCGCCGCACTACGGCGCCACTATATTAGCATGCACATGATTTTTTGTTGTATGCGAATGAGCCAATTCGTCTGTTCTCTGTGATTGCGATGAGCGGTTCGGTGGCTTCCATAGTACCAACATATTTACACATTTACACACACACAATGACATTTCGTTCGTGGTGTTGGTTATATCTACTTTGACAAAAAAGAGCGAGCGGCTAATAAACCATATAGCTGGATCAACTATAGAAAAGGGGGATTTACCTATTCTAGACAAGCTAAGCAGAGTCAACCCTTTAATGAGTATTTTTTAATGTCGTGCACACATTTGACGTTCTTGTTTATTTACGTTTGTTTGCATTTTCATCCCCTACCTATTACAATTGACAGAAATATTCAGAACGGTCTAATTCACGAGTTAAATTTGAACTTTGGTTAGGAAGTGACACTTCGAAAGTTTTGTTGTCATGTTCGAAAATCCCTGTATTATTGATAAACCGGTTTTCGAATAGAATGCAGCCACGATGATAAAATTTTAACTTCGCATCTGTCAGAAATAACCAAGCTCGGATAGCAGGGTAGCTGAATAACTTTCCATCTGGCAATTTTTAATCAAAGTTAAATTTAACTCGCGAATTGGTTCACAGCATTAAAAGTGTTTTTACAAAGTGCCCTTCTTTTTACCTGAGTGTAAGTATTATCGGCTTCGGCAGTCGCTTTTAATTCGACAATGGTTGCATTTGAACTGCGTGTGGAAAAAAAAGTTCTATCATAGGCAACGGAAACAGCTGCATTTTCTTATACGTGTGGTTTATTTGATGAAAAATATGGCTCCACTGAATGGAATACTAAAATTTAAAACGTTTTTAAAACCTATTACCTGATCAAAACAAAATTACCATATCAATATATTCAGTGGAGTGCTTTGATTGGGGAATATACGGAATTAGAGGTTTGAAAATCGCCGAGGAAAGCCAACATTGTCGAAGCCAACAATTCCCCTAAAACGATTCCAATTAAACGCTCAACAAATCCCTTCCCACTACCCACAATGATGATTGCAACACATTGTCATGTCTCGTTTTTGTCGGGTATGAAGATTGAAGGTCCCTTCCGGAATGTGGACCACAGACAGATCAAAGACCGAAGAAAAATCACTTGCTGACGATCCGAAAGCCGAACCTGCGTGAGTGAGCAAGCGAAAAAGTCTAATCAGATGGGACTAATTTCGGGGTCTGAGGCAAAATAATGGCGCTAATAAGACCGTAATAATGAACTTATAATCTCTATTTAATTTTGAGTGGAACAGCTTTCGGTGGTGGCGGCACGGTTGTCTTCTAGATTGAGTGAGCGAGAAGGGATGATTCTCTGATTGACGGAAGATAAATTGAAAGGCCCGGAAGGGTTTCGTTACTTTCGGATGGTTGCACCTCGGATGCTGCTCAGCTTTCAATACGTGTTCGAAAGTGAAGTGGAGTTCCATTTCGACAGCCAATGTCATTCCTGCGGGGCGTGTATTAAAGTTTCATTTATTTAATGCCTTTTTAATGATCATGATATATGTTAGATTTTTGTTTTAAATAGAGAAGTTCGGAAACATTGAAATGAATTGGTGTCATTGAATGCAATGAGCATTCGGTTGACTGTAAAGATGACTCAAAACAATAATTGGATCGATTTTTCCGAAATCGCATTCGCACTGAATCCCTGGAAAAAGGCAAGCCAAAAATTGATGATGATGAGATTTGCTCTTCTCTGCCTTCCTCTCCGGCCCATCTCGTGGAGCTGCGCGTCTTCTGCCAAGTGTCTAGGGCCGTTTTCTCATTTCAAACCAACCTTCGCAATTCGGCGCCAAAGTCTGCGCACACGGTTTGAATCGTGAGAACTTTTAAATTAAGTCTAGCTACATGGACCCCCAGCCTTACACGGCGGATGACGGCGACCAGGTTTAGAAGCGTTTTTGTTTTGTTTTTTTTTTTTTCAGGAAGGGTTTACCCTGGTTTAGGAGTCAGACTCCCTTCGCAGCTCAGGCCATCCATGGCGCGCAATAAAAAGGGCCCAGCGAAGGTTTTCTTTCGCTCTTCTCGCGCCTTTAACGTGACTGTCCGACCGAAAAGTGCTTTAAATAATGTTTGAATATTGCGAAACGAGTTTTCGACTTTATGTGATTTTTCTGTGTCTTGTTCCGTTCTTCTTGAAGCCATTTTTTTTTTGTTTTGTTTTTATTTCGCGGAGCTGGTGCGTTTTCGTTCGTTCCCGAAGAATAATGACTAAAGACAAAAGAAATTAATAAATGCTGCACCTTGTAATTAAGTTCCGGGACTCGGCTGAATTCATTTCTGCACTTCTCAATACCACCAGCCCGCCGATTCGTACGAGTTTTAGACTATTGCGGTGGATCAGAGTTAGACGATGTTGGAAAGGACCAACTTCTTCCCATGAGAAGCCTTATCTCGATGTAATATATTTTTTTTAGGTTTTCGCTGATTCCAGATCTAAGTACGATTCAGCGAATTTTGCCTTTCCCAAGATGATTATTTTCCCATAAAGAATACGCAAAGGTACGGACATGTCAGAACAGTAGAACAAAGCATGCCAAGAAAAGGTTCATTTGATTCTCGGAAGTTTCAATTTTCCATTCGAAGCCTCCGGAGCTCATTTCAAAATAATTAACGCAATATTCTGCGTGGCGTTAATCCGGAGAATACTTCTTTTTTTTTAACTAGTACATTTATTTGGCAGGCTCAATTGCGTTAGCTTTACGGAGCCGATAATTCATTGTCTTTTTAATATAATGAATGACTTAATACTAGTATTAGTATGACTTGGGCCGTTACTCACGGTTTACTCAGTTTAAAAGGAGTGACATTTTTTTTTGGGATGGATTGGACAGAGGAACATGGAAATGGGATGCTAAAGTCTCATCAAATAGTTGTCGCCAACACTTAAACGTTGTGCGGTATGATCAGGGCTCCCTTTTTGTGTTCAGCCGGTTGTGGTTACCATTGGAACAAAATAAACACAAACTAATAAATAAAGAAAAAAAACACAAGCAGATTAAGTCTTATACAGGACATTTGGAGAAACACATAAATCGATTGCATATAACACAGATCGCGAGATCCCAACACATCCCTCATAGAAACCTAAGGTTGTCTTCCTTGGGCATGTAGGGTATTCAAAAGGCGTGTTCTGGCGGCATCATTATTCATGCATTTCCAGGCTGCGTGCTCGATGTCACGGTAACCGTTTACACACCGGAAAATATTGCTGTCCACGAGGTTAATTCGATAGAGATGTGCATCTAATTGGTAATGGTTGGACATAAGCCTACTCATCACACGGATGAAATCACGACTAACGTGCAGGTCCTTGAACCACGCCCTCGATGAAACAATAGGAATGATGGAATGTAACACCCGTCCTAGATTTCCGGTGTCGCAATCGGTTTGCCAAACCGAAAGGGTACTTTGACGTACTAAATGGTAAAATTCATCGTGTGAAATTTGTCTATCATACAAATCGCCTTCCTGTGTGCCCACCTTTGCGAGCGAGTCCGCTTTCTCATTGCCTGGGATTGAGCAATGTGAAGGGATCCATACAAAGGTGATCAAATTTAATCTTTCGACCAACACACTCATCTGTTCCCTTAAATTTGAAAGGAAATAAGATGAGTGTCTACTAGGTTTAATCGACCGAAGAGCCTCAATCGAACTGAGGCTGTCCGAAGAGATGCAGTAATGGTCTGCGGGCATGTTGGAATTCATCCCCAATACGAAGTTGATTGCTCCCTGCTCAGCATCATAAACAGTGCAAGGTTCTTGAAGTTTGTGGAAGGCGCTAGAATTTTCATTGAAGACACCGAAGCCAGTGGATTCAATGAGGCGAGACCCATCAGTGAAAAACCTTTTTTTTTTTTTTCAGAATTGACATGTAAGTGGCTTATGTTGCACTTTTCAGTAAAAATACGTGGAATTATTATAGAACGAGGTTGATCTGGAATCCCATGAAATGCTTGTTTCATGGAAAGATCATAATGAATTGAGGAATTGCTATAGATGAACTGAGCATGGTCTGGAGTAAAGCACGGGAGACACATATCCGACGATATGTAGTGGTGGTAAATTCTCATAAATTGAGATTGTGGGTTCAGCCCTAACATTACTTCAAAATTTGCTATTACAAATGCGTTTTTCACTTCATGTTTGATTAATATTCTGAGCATGAGCTCCCAGAACCGATTCTGGAGACTCCTGCCAGAACTCCGAGACTCATATTAAGTGTTGAGTGCATACAGCCATGAGCAATGAATACGCAGACAAGGATATTGAACTCGTTCCAATTTTATAAGGTGACTTTTTCTTGCCGAGATAAAGCAAAAAAAACCATACTCTAGAACAGAGAGAATAGTTGTTTTATAAAGGGTTAGGAGGTCTCCCGGATGAGCACCCCACCATGTGCCATAAATTGAACGAAGAAAGTTGATCCTTTTTTGGCATGTTTGCTTCAAATACGTAATGTGGGCATTCCAAGTTCACTTTAAATCAAACCAGCCCCAAGGTATTTGAAAGATAACGATTGGGTAATGTTTCTGCCCAAAAGATTATGCTACAATTGCGCTGCACTGAAAATTTACTTTCAAATAGTAGCTTTCACTCGTTTTGTAAACATGGATTTTGTAGACAGAACTAATATCTCGTATATTTTATGAAACATATTTGCTCTTTATCTGGTGAAATGCTATCATTACACCTTTTTGTTTAATGCACGAAATGAATTTGGAGTCTTTGCTGCGTACGATCTACGGTGGAGTGCAGATGGAAGACGGAACGTGGAGGAGGCGAATGAACCACGAATTGCACCACCAGTCGCTGGGAGAACCTACCATCGTACACATCGTAAAAATCGGCCGACTACGATGGGCTGGGCATGTCGTAAGAATGTCGGACGACAGCCCTGTGAAAATGGTTCTCGAAAACGAACCGACAGGTACAAGAAGAAGAGGCGCGCAACGAGCAAGGTGGATTGATCAAGTAGAAGGCGACCTGCGGACCCTCCGCAGACAGCGAGGCTACAGCCATGGACCGATTACAATGGAAACAACTTCTGTGTACAGCAGAAGCCACACCGGCCTTAGTCTGATTGGTAAGGTAAGTACGAAATGAATTTCGTGAAGACTAGCCAATCGCTGTTTCTCTTTTATCATAATTATGCATCATGGTGTTGCTGCTGGAATGGGCAGGAATAATTTATCCATCCCAAAATAAAAATGAAAGCGCTGTCAAGGGTTATAACTCCTCACGAGTCAGCATCAACCACTGATTCAGTAACAGCTCTTTTCAAAAATACAGGGTTGAATCCCATGTCAGAAACATTATAAAAAAACGCTGGATAAATCCACGTGGTTGCGCATTTTTGCTCAATTTGAGTCGATATAGTAGATCTGTCAGTCATTCGTTCAACCACCAGAGAGACGTTTCTTTTTAATATGTAACAAAATATTCGCTGCTCTTTGCATTGTTTTCGTACAATGCACGAATGTTCTTACTGTGCTACACAGTGGCGCGAAATTTTGGCTTAGAAACAGTTCATCTTAAAGTAGTGAGCAAAAAACAAAAAACCTCAAGTAGTAACGTTCCCAATGGAAGTTTGCAAGATTTGCATTTTATTGTGCGGCAATTCCGTTTCTTCTCCAAACCGCCTAGCACACTCTAAATTGATAGTGCATCGAGAGGGCCTATAGCAATCCTCGCTAGGCTTAAGCTGCACTGATAAAAAAAATCATTTGATGTGTACCAAACATAACACTTTCTTTTGTGTATAACTGTTTTGTTGCATGGGTAAAAATTAATGAAATTTGGGGTAAAACTAGTTTAGAGTGGTGTGTTAACATGTGCAAAATTTCGTCTCATGACAAGTGGCTATTGAGATGGATTCTAAGCAAGTGCATAGACAAGAAAATATGGGCGCGGTCGTGGAAAATCCAGGCCAGTCTTACAGGTGGATCGCGAAACAGTTGAGAATCGACAATTCAACGGTGCCCTGTGTGGTAAAATCGTTCAAGGAACAACAGCGGCAAGCTGGCAGCGGAAAAAAGCGAAGACGACCGACCCCGGGAACGCAAGGAAGGTGAGGGATTACTTCAAGCAATCCAAACCATTCGATTCGGGACGTGGCCAAGAAGGCCAATTCTTCCGTCTGGTTTGTTCAGCAGAAAATGAAATGGGCCGGATTTCATGTCTTCAAGGTAAGGAAGGCACCTAACTGAACCGGTAAACAGAATACGGTGGTCGAATTCCGCCTCAAGAAACTGTACCGCGAACTGGTTGATGCAGCCGAAATGCATCGTAATGGACGACGAGGCGTACATTAAAGTGGACGCCAAGCAGATTCCCGGCCTGGAGTTTTTCTTCGGCAAGTCCCGGCTGGATGTTCCGGAGAAGTTCCGGGAGAAGAAAGTCGACAAATTTGCCAAGAATAACTTGATGTGGCAGGCGATCTGTGAGTGTGACAAATTCAGCAAGCCGTACATAACGACCGGCATCATCATCGGCCAAATATATCAGGAAGAATGCCTCCACAAGCACCTGCTGCACTTCCTCCGGTCCCACGATGACACTCTGTTTTGGCCGGATCTGGCATCGTGCCATTACGTGAAACCGGTGATGAAGTAGTACGATGCCAACGATGTTGTTTTTGTGCCGAAGGAGGAAAATCCGCCAAACTCACCTGAACTTCGCCCAATAGAAAAATTCTGGGCGATTATGAAGGGCAAGCTCCGGAGTATTTGAAGTAGTACGATGCCAACGATGTTGTTTTTGTGCCGAAGGAGGACAATCCGCCAAACTCACCTGAACTTCACCCAATAGAAAAATTCTGGGCGATTATGAAGGGCAAGCTCCGGAAGGGCAAGCTCCGGATACCAACAGAGTATTTGAAGAAAGAGTGGATGAAAGTATGTAAGAAAGATGGCGCAAGTATTGCTCAGGATTTGATTGGTAGCGCAAAGCCCGAGGTGAGGGCATTTAGCCTAGGAGAGGAGGTTGAATAAACCTATTGCGCAAAAACATAGCTAATATTCCCCGAGAGTTTCAAAAATATCCGACATAAAATGAATTTTTGGTGATTATTTTTGTCTGTTGCATTTTTTCTGAGTACATTCTTTAGTAAAATAGTTTGTAGAATGTAGTTGTACAAATTGAAATAAAAAAAACTATTTTACTCTTTTTGAGTGGCCCCAACAGCATCCTTACTGTTGGTTTGAATCAGTTGAGAAAGGCTTTGTACAAACCTGTTAAAATTGGAAATCGGTCTAATGTATAAATAATTTACCAGACGTCATGCAAGTTCAACGAGTCGTATACCAAACAAACTCGTTTATCCAACAATCCGGTGATTTTTCGAGAAAGTTCAGAGGTGTTCTCGGCTTCCAATAACGAGTCAACATACTTTATCTTTCCTTATATAATCTGCATTCGGGCGAGGCCGGTGTTGCCCTAGTTTGGGATCACCAGTTTTTACACTTTTGAGGATGTATGTTATTTCCAAACACCATCTGTTGGTTCTCTGTGAAAAGGGTGTCCGGAAATATTTTTTATAACTTAGTCACGTCAGTGGTCTGAGTCAACTTAAGAATTTCTTTCAGTGTATGGTTTAGCTGTCAATGGATCCGTTCACCTTCGCGTCGACGTGCATATTGTTTACTTGTAAATTGAAGTTTTGGAAAAGGCGTTTCCAGAACGGGAGCTGCGAGATATTATTTTGGACAAGTGGTTAGAAAATCATAATCGTTAACAGAAAACAATCGCGAATTCGGTAGTGGTGACCTAACAAACGGTGTCGAATGTCAGTAGTTTCTACAAACCAAAACGATTCAGAGGAGGAAGCCAACCAAGCAGTCGAAAAGGGAACATACAAAAACTACAAGGTTCAGCCCAATGGGGTTGTACGCAAAGGTAACGTAGAACTACGTAACAATGTGCAATCGAATTCGCCTCCAGTCGCCTAATTGTTTAAATGGTTTCGCTCAAAAATTGACTGCAATACACTAAACAGGTTACTCTAATAAACATGTAATATACAAGAGCGATATTACAGATGGTTTAACCACCAATCAATATGCAATTAGCGATTTGAAATTGATTCACTGTTGTAGAACCCCTTGGTCCGAAGTACACCTTGAAGCCAGCACCTAACTATACATATTTGCGCCTTTGTTTTGATTTGCTGTGTTATTTTGACAGAATATTTGAGAGTGTGTTCGTGTGAGTTCATTATTAGGGGCGTATTAATAAGCTTGGGACCGATGTGCTAGTACTGACTGAGCCAAGAAAAAAATCGTATTTGTTCGGGACCTACTGGTCTTAGAGTTAGTCTATGGTTGCAACATGCCCATTTTGAACAACTCTCTTTTCCAGTTATTTTGGAGGCCTTGAAAGGGGCCGTTTTGGGGTCAGGGGAATAGCTAGTGTAGCCACCTCACTGCGTCATGAAGCTGAAGCTTAAAGCTTGAGCAACTCATGTATGTAGTTTGCACCCATATGCTGCGACATTTTACTTACACTTCCTCAAAATAATTTGCTTCTTATCGAATGGTATGGACTCTATCCATCGCACTAGAACGCAAGAAACACTTTTAAACACTGATTGGAATTCGAAGATAATATTACCAACGAACTTCACACTTCACATGCCATCAAACAGAAATAATCGCATGCCATCAAACAGTGGACTGTGATTGCAAATAAACACACATCAAACGACCCTTAGTGATTTGCAAATCTGAATCATATTATGTAACATTTATAATGTATCGAATAATAAATATGATATACTCTCATGTTTGGTTAATTTTGAGTTTCGTTTGTGTTCCATTTGCTTAGTTAGCTCTCGAGTAATGCAAAAAATCCAGTTTCATTTGTATGGGAGCCCCCCATTCGGGAAGTGGGAGGGGTCTCGAACTACCAAATAATCATTTCTTGTCTTCAAAAACTTCCATACGTCAAATTTTATTCCATTTACTTGATTAGTTCTCGAGTTATCAGAAGTTCCTGTTTCATTTGTATGGGAGCCCACTCCCCCTTCTAGAGGTGGGAGGGGTCACAATCTACCATAGAAACATTTCTTGCCTTCAAGTACTTCCGCATGTCAAATTTGATTCCATTTACTTGATTAGTTCTTGAGTTATTAGAAGTTCCTGTTTCATTTGTATGGGAGCCCCCCCCCCCCTCCTTTCTAAAGGTGGAAGGGGTCTCAAATTGCCATAGAAACCTTTCTTGCCTTCAAAAACTTGCACATGCCAAATTTGGTTCCATTTGCTTGATTAGTTCTTGAATTATGCCGAAATTTGTGTTTCATTTGTATGAGAGCCCCCCATTCCATAGGGAGGGAGGGGGGCTTAAACCATCATAAGAAGCTTGCCAGGTCCCAAAAGCCCCTGCATATAAATTTTCACGCCAGTCGGTTAAGTTGTTTCTATGGCTATAAGGGTCAGTTCGATAAAAATTCATTTTTATATTTATAAGAATTTCAATAGTTTTTTATTTAAAATTAATAGTTTTTAATAATGAAATTGATGAGTAGAAAGATTTGCAATCGATAGGTACAAAAATTTTGAAAATCGGTCATGAAATGACTTAGTTATTAACTTTCAAAACCTAAGCATATTTCGTGACGCTCCAAATTTTCGTACTCGCAACGTGTACCCCTATATTGAAAACAAAGACGTAGTCCTACGTCAAAATTTTGACGTAGGACTACGTCTGTGTTTTCAATACTGGGGTACACGTTCGAATTGCGAAAATTTGGAGCGTCACGAAAAATATATAGGTTTTGAACGTTAATAACTAAGTCATTCCACGATTGATTTCCAAAATGTTTGCACCAATCGATCGGAACATTTTCTACGCTTCGATTTAAATATTTCAAACTATTGATTTTTAACATGCAACTAATAAAATTAACGCAAATATGAAGTGATGTCTTATAATATCGATTTTTCAGAGTAAATTTACCAAATGCACAGTACTTTCCGCGCACAGACTTCATATTTAAGTAAGGAACGTCTCCTAGGCAGCCATGAATGTTATATAAGGGGTACACCTTCGCATTTTGATTTAGTTTTCCGGCGGTCGTGGAGCTGTGCAGAGTAGGATCTGCAGTTGGACGAGCAGTCGCTGCCCAGAGAGGCGTTGGTGCAGTTGGCTGTTGTTGCCGATGCTCCCGTCAACCTTGCTGCGAGAAACATGGCGGCTGAAGCCTACGAGTTGACGGGAAAAAGCCGCCCGTGACAACGAGACAAGAATCAATCATCCCGCGAGATGAACCAAGAGAGAAAGCCCAAGTTCAATCGCGAACTGTTTCTCCCCCGTCAACTAAATCCGTCCTTTTCAGGACGACCAAATTAGTTTGCCAACTGAAGAGTTCGTTTGGATGAATTTTTCTCTTGTGCTGTTTGAAATTTCCATTACCGCGCCCCGGCTGAACATGGCATTGCTTTAAACGCCGCGTCCCGGAGTAAATGGCAAAGCGCGTTGAACAACCAATGAACCAACAGATCCATAACTATCTTCTACGCGTTAGAGATAGTGGCCCTCTCAACCATCGTAGAAAATACAACCGGGGCCGTATCATAATTAAGAGCCACCAAATGCTTTCTAAAGAGTGTACAATAGAATGTTCTTGGCCCTTTTCAGGACTGACTTAAATCAATTAGCGGATGGCCCTGACGTGTATGGGAATTAGATTGCTGCGTAGTCCTACGTCACCTTTGCGCACAACCCCATTGGGCTGTACCTTGTAGTTTTTAACATGATTTATCTCTGAGAATACATTATGGTCCACAATTTGCGATAAAAACTACCTTTTCTCAATCCGGTATAACGCTTTGACCAGTGGAACTTTAGTGCCAAAAATCGTATGAGAAATGGAAAAAGCATCATTATTATTACTAAGCAAACCGAGAGGCGGAAAACGCCAAAAGAATTCAGTTGACTTCTATTCCACTCAACAGGCAAATCCATGAATGCAGTCTTGCATTCATATTGATTCGAAATTTTAATTCACGGATGATTCTCTAGAAGGCTAATAGATGATTCACATGATTCAAAATGAATGTGGATATTGCGAGGGTCGCTTTGATTGAATCATTACCTACCGTATTCTGCCGTTCATCGCGAAAGTTTTGGTTAGATTCAGTTTCTTCGCCACATCTCGAACTAAACTGTTGAGATTCCTCTTGAAAGCTTGAACTACCCGCTTGTGATCCTTAACACTATATAGAGATCCATTTTTGCCACTTTTTTTTCTTTCCGATCGATGGGCAAACGTTCGTGATACCAATTTAAAACACGAGACACCGTAGAATGTACCATTCACAGCTTCCTGCTGATGGCACGATGAGAAGATCCGGATTTTCGAGGTACATGCGCAAAATTTCTTTGCGCCGCTGCTGTTCTTCCGACTCCAACTTCGCAACGTTTGCACATTTGCTAGTGAAACTTACACAGCGTAAACAAATACACATTGAACTAATTCCACCCAAAAGTTCAATGGAAAATACCCCACGGGTAGAAAGTTACAGCCATTTAAAAATGGTGCAATTTGATTCCGTACAACCTTTAATGCCCCAACATGGTCGACATCTCAGCCGCTGAGGTCTCAAATAACCATACCTTCCACAAACTGGCGCTCGTATCCTCGGATAGATTTCTACTATATTTCGTGAGAACGGCCACTTGTGTCCCGTAGATCATAGCCGTGGCGACAACAGATTTGTAAATTAACCAACTCGGCTCATTGCATCTAAAAAAAATCCATTATTGAGTGCGTCACGTGGACCGAATATCGGCAACGTGTCGTAACCGCCAACGACCTTTCTTAACGTGCCGTTAATGCTACTCCCAAATTATGCAGTGGTTTCGTTCCTAAGAATTGTTACTTCGTCGACGACCTCAGCGTTTGGTTCACGTTTAAAAAACTAAATTGTCAATCCTTGGGGCTAAGGCCAACGGAGGTTAAAGTTGCTGGGGGTTTTCGGCGAATAATTATTCTCTGTATTTTTTATGATGTAATTAAATATTAGATTAAGTTAAATAATGGTGATCTCGTGTGCTAAAAGTGTGTGGAGTACACATTACCCATGCAGTATTCAGTTGGTGGCGATGGGTATTGCTCGTTGCTGGTGGCCTGATCTGGCTTTTTGGATCGGATATGGGACTGAAAGGAGTCCAGCTAAGTACTTTTTCTCTTTGTTTGATACCAGAATAGTTTTTGCTCCCGTAGCGGATGTTGTGCAGTGGGGAAAATTCCTTCAATTGCACATACATGTTTTGACCGTTTACAACTAAAGAACCATCAAAACATATATATGGAGCGTGGTCTGCTAACCACAGGCCCCATTCGTTTGGATCTTTACGCAGTGTTGTTGGCTCCAGCCAACCAAGGCCTACTTCGAAATGTGCGGTCATCTAAGCGCATGCTCAAGTTCATAGATGATGTATCATTTTTCCGCGGCTGCGGCCTCCGTCTCTGTGAGAGGGACATCCAAGCATGTGAAGCAGTCACCTGAGAAAGTGGCACCCAGCGCTTCAAAGAAGCAGGTGTAGAACTTAAAAAGAAAATGCGTAACGGGGCCCAGAAGCGCAACCGTGGTGAGCCCCCATTGTTCAGACCGAAGAGTCCAAGTACTCAAAGGTCTGAAATGAAATGCGAGGAGACGCAAAACTCGCGGGTCTGGGCGATGACATGCGAAGTAAACGTCGTACTGGCACAGACGAGATGATTCTCGAATTGAAGAGGGATACCGTGTGGAAGGTTTTCGACCTTCTAAAAAACTTCCCAAACAAGTCGTGGGAGTGAAGATACGCACTTACGCCTCACAAGTGATCTTCTGGTGTAAGAACCAGGATGAGATCACGGTCGAGATAACCATAACAGCAATACGGTTGCGGAAGGATCCATCTGGGGCCCAGGTTAACACGATACGGCTGTCAACGGCAAACGCGGACTCGGCTTTGAAAGTGGGTAGGCTCAAAGTGGAATGGTCGGTTTGCCCACTGAGCGTACACCAGTCATGTTTTAGATGACTTGAAAGCAGACGACCTGGACCCAAAATATCAAACCCATCAATAGATGGGTTGGGACCAACGGCTTTACTTGCCTTTCGAAGGAAGACGTGATTAGAGATTTTTCGTCTCAGAAAATCTCATCGGCGTCGACTGGAATAGATACTTGACCGACTGGGGTGAGAGTGTATAGAAGGTGTGGAGGCGCAAGCCACAAGGCTCCGGAATGTACAGGATCTCCCTAGTGCTGTACCTGTTGCGAGGTGTATCTAAAGGCCAACGTGCATCTATGGGGTGAAACCTATAGGGTAGTAATGGCCAAGGCCAAAGGTGTGTCGGCATCTACTGAGCAATCACCAAAGTTGCTAGAGATGGTCATTGGCGGACTCTTTTCGCGCCATTAACCAAGTTCCTTGCTTCCGGCCGCCGTAAATTCGTTACACGACCAGAGTTCCAGTAGCCCAAATCATAACGCTGTCATGGCGATGGAAATATTGTCGGCAAACATACCGAACATCCACAATCACGTAGGCAGTGACCACGTCATCTGCTTTTAGGATCCGACGGGTAAGGTACTTGAGAGGATAATCCTCAATCGGCTGTCGAAATGCACTGAAGGTATAAACGGTCAAACGAAGAACCAGTTCCGAGAATGGATGTCTCGGAGGTAAAACCATCGGATGGTTTGTCTGACGTATTTCATTGGAGTGAGCTAACCTTCTCCTTACTCGTAGGATACCATTTTCATCGATTCGAGGATTTAACCAACGCAAAAATGAATTTCTACGAACGGATAGCTGAAAGAAGCTAGTCCCTCTCTGTTCTTCTGGACACCGTAAGTTGCCCATGAAGCGTAACCAGTAAGCGGTTATTCTAATTAACTTAGTGTAACCTGAAAATTTCGATGTTTAATCCGAAATGAATCCGTTATTTATCGACGAAGCACAGACCACCGCGTTGTGTCGTGGTTTCAGTTCCTCTTCGGATGGGTTTCCTTCACTTTTTGGCTATTCTTCCAGAGCATCCTTCAACAAGGGGAACTCATACCACTACAGATTCCTTCAGCAATTCTGCGACCTTCTACCAGAACTGATCTGCTACTAGTCCAGAATTTCTAACCGCGAATTTTGAATTTTCGCCATTCCTCACCCACCATTTCAGGAAGTAAGTCGTCCTATTGCAGACATCGGCCATGTTCGTCTGTTGATTCGCCAGGTTCCGCTATAATCCCAGCGTTCTTGGGGAGGGTGACAAGGTATCGGCCATTCGATTCCCGTTTAACCAAGCGGTCCTATTCTTCTTCGCAGGGCGTCTCGTCCGGAGATGGCATGCTAGCTACTCGTACTTCCTTGCAGGACCAAACCGTTCCATTAACTCTCCTTTATGGCACGATACCGACATGTTGCACGAATATCCTGTTCCTTGATTTAATGTGATGACATTGCCTGACACTATCCAACCGAATACTGACTCGGTGAGTACTGGTAGACCTCTTCTTAGAAGTTTCTCCCTTCCAGATTTGAAGAAGCTGAAGAAATTTTGGATACCCATTACAAAATCGACCTTTCTTGAGCGGAAAAACTCCGGATCTGCAAGTTCGATTCCTTCCGGTATGTCCCAGTCATTTGTCTGCACCGTGGAAGTTGGCAGACAAGTTGAAACCTTCGGTAAGACGAGGAAATCCATCGCTCTAGAGTACGATGATACACGAGACTTGACGATGGTTTGAACCTTGCGTGTGACCCTCGTTCCAATTTGTCCGATACCTGTTATCGGAATATCCACCTTCTGGCTAGGAATCTTCAGCAGTTGACTCAATTCTTCAGTGATGAAGTTGCATTCTGATCCGGAGTCCAATAATGCACGTGCCAGATAGCGAAAACCCTGGTTGTTTTCAATGACGACAACTGCGGTAGCCAGAAGAACCGGTGACTTGAGACGCTACACTGGATTTGACGATCTACTCTGAACCGATGCGGCATTTGCTGCTCTAGCATCAGAACTCGAATCCCTTTGGCTGCTGCCATTACGCGAATAATCCTTCTCGAGTGATTCATGACTACTTCCCTTAGCTTCACCTTTGAAGCATAGTAGCGTGTGGTGTCGAGTTTTGCAGTTTCGACACGTGAACTTCGACGAACAATCTCGGGCTACATGTCCTCGTTTGAAACAGTTTCGGCAAAGGAACTGTGCTCGTATGAAGGATTCCTTGCTGGATAGTGTCATTTTCTGAAAGACTGGACACGTGTGTAATCCATGAATCTCCGTACACGATGGGCACTTAGCGGCATTCCACTGTACGGCGTTGTGACTGGATTTCGGCGAATACGATTTTCCTCTAGGTTGTTGAAGTCTCAGCTGGGGTTCGCTTCTGGATTCTGGCTTCGCTGGAAGAGACTCCAGGATTTGGATCCTTCGTTGTATGAAGTCTTGCAAGTCCTGTAGTGTGTCTTGCTCCTTAGATGACGTATACTCTTCCCAGCCACGTCGGGTGACTGGATCCAGACGAGAACTTAGCAGCTCTACCAGCAGAAGATCCTTGTATTCGGCTGGTTCGATGACTTGATCCAATATCTTAACCGCACGATCGAATCCATCAGCCAATCTGTGCATATCCAGGATCGATTCCTTCGTGAGCGAGGGCAGTTTGACCAGCGCTTGGACTTGCTTCCTCTTCTGTAGTTTGCTGTTGTTGTAGCGTTTTAGCAACGACTCCCAAGCAATCGAATAGTTGTTACTAGTGATCTTTAGCGGATCAACTAGTGCCTTAGATTCGCCAGCTAAGCAACCCTTTAGGTAGTGGAACTTCTCTACCTCTGGAAGTTCTGCCTTCTCATGTATCAAGGAAGTGTAGAGATCCCTGAAGCTCAGCCAATCATCGATATCCCCAGTGAAGGTCTGAAGATTGATTTGCGGTAGGCGTACGCGGTCCATCGCACCTTGTTGAGGGGCGCCTGCACTCCGTATTGATTGATTGAGCGACGACTCATCCTGAAACTCCTGAGCCTTCTCCATCAGGAACGACTTCGCGTCGTAATAGCGGTTTTCGAAATCCAATTGCTCCTTCTCGAAACCTTCTTGGGATTCGTAGTCGTCGTGCGCTTCGATCTCCCAATAAGTTGAGCTGATTTGTTCCCATAACGAATCTATTCGCTCTAGACGAACCCTAATCTGACTAGCTGTTGTATCTTCCTTATAATTCCTAACGAACTGACATATATTGTTTAACGATGAACGGAGTCCCCTGAGTCTGGTAGTCAAGGACTTCAAGGAATCGGCGTTTCTTGTATTGGGTTTCGACATTGCTGGCATTATACAATGGAACCACGAACGATGAACCAAGAATCAATCAGTCGGCAGGAGCTAGCGTTGCGTTACCTCAGTCGTAGTTAGCGAAACGATGAGTATTCCGAGAATTGAGAGGAATTGGCGATGTAGTATACAAATTTGTCTACTTCGGCTGAACATATACTGTTCGACTCACCTGTGAGAAGAAGCAGTGATACTGCCGAAGCCAGAAAGCAGCAAATTCTCAAGCAGCACACATTGAAACGTATGATATCCGTCTCAGATTCGAACTCGATCCATCGAAGAACAAAGGAGTGGAATATGTATGTAGTATACAATATATGAGCTTCGGCTGAACATATACTGTTCGTCTCACCTGTGTAAACGACAGTCTGTGCCGACAGCCTAATCCGAAAATGCCTCAAATGTTATAAAACGCTTCTAATCAGGGAGCGGGTTGTCGTGCGATAGCAGTGGAATCAGCTCATATTGATATTCGGTGCAGCAGAGGAGAAAGGTACCAATGTAGTATCGAAAGATTGCCTGTTTCGGCAGGACATATACTCAGTCTCACCTGGAGTAATGAAGATGGCGCTGAATATCACAAAGATTGAACTAGGAGTCCGAAAACTAACAAAACCTCAGGGCTTGCGTCCAGCAATAAACTGACTCGAATACGTCCAATTGTGCGACCGAAAGATATTGTTTATTTAGTGTGTAGCATCCAAAATTCCAGGCTCGGCTGGGCATATACTGTAAATATGTATTTACCTGGCCACGATGACCGTTGAGTGATGCCCGAGCCTCGTAGTGATCGTCGTTTGATTATTGTGGGATAGTAGTACCGAAATCGTCTTCAATGGTCTTCGCTTATCACGGGAGAGTGATTTCACACAGTTGAAGGTGTGAAGAATTTCGGTTGTTCACCACTCGTCTCTCGTAGATGACTCGAACCAGCAAATGAATCACGCAAATCGAAATGTGGGCATTAGCAAAATGTATTTCATGCTTCGGTGGACATATACTTGTTCTAACCTACCTAATCGGTAGTAGAACAACGGTCTGGTTGTCCTACACTCCGCGGAAATCTGCGAAGTCAATATGTCAATGGTGATGGCGACTTTCAAACAGCAATCACCCGTTTGTTGAAAGCAGTAATGTTGTCTATCTTCGATGATGGCGAACGATTCTCTTCTTCTCGATTTCAGTATGGCGATAATTGAATCGTTGATACGAAAGGAATGGCGTAGGCTCTTTGTAGATTAGTTGGCGCAGTCCTTTCGTTCGATGGCGCAACCTCACTTCTTGGTCAAATCGTCGAAATTTGACCGATCCGTAGTACACCGGCAGTAGAGATCCGGTTCGAAGGACCAAATTATGTTGGGGAGTCTCCCAACCACTATCTTGGTTTTCCACTGCCTGGTGAACGTATCTTCCATCTATAATTTTGTCATCAAAATGACCTTTCTTCACACAAAGTACATCACATTCAGTCCAATTGAAACAACAGCACTACATTTATTATTCTTTATAACACTGCTTATTCACTTAAAACAATACATTTATTTTACAACTATACTACATTTATTCTTAAAAAACTAAACATAAATTTCTCGGAGTTAGCCTCCGGATCGACCGATCGCTTCGATTGCAATATTGCACACTGTCTGTACTGACCTAGTTTTTGAATGTTTACTTTCTAATCGTATAATTTACTTCCTACTCTATTCCGAGAAACTCTCTCCCACTCTCCGCGTTCCCCATAGGTAGTGGTGAGTGACCGGTTCACTATTACTGCTTCCTTGACGAACCGATTGGTAGCACAGTGGGGTCGCTAAATCTATACAGAGTCTGATTTAGTCGGCTGCATCCATACGCTCATGTTACTCGCAAACAAAGGTGTATGAAACAAAGTAGAAGAAGAGACGAAAGAAAAAGTTTCTCAGATTTGAGCCTTCGAAAAATCAAAGTGGCAATGCAAATCGGCCATGACGACGTCCATTTTTAGATCTCGGCGACCTTCAACTTAAAGTCGAAAATTGTAAAAGTAGTAACTGAAAGCCGTTTTCCAATCAATCAGAGAACACATTTAATTTCAAATTTTATCTCGAACAGCAGCAGATTCTAAATTTCCGTGATATTCAAGGCGAGAGAATGTCTGTGTGAAAGTGTGCTTGAAGCAAAACAAAAATACCATTTATATCGTTATGTTCACAGCATCGAACTAGCAGCCGCAAGCGCTCAAGAGAACTCATCGAAGCGTTGATGACGCCAATAAATCCCTTCGCCAATGGCAGTAATTTATCGTGAGCAATTTTTTTTACTACTAAAATATTTGTTGTTTTTGTTGTTGTTGCTATTGTTGTTGAATGATTCTACTGTTGGATATGTTTTTATCATCGGTATCACATTCAGCACGTACAATCCCGATGCCTCGTTTGATGTTGCGCTGTTTGTTACAGTAGGCGGTGCAATTGCACTTCCACCCGTTCGGTTTGATGATTGAATTGTGGGAGTTCGGTCGGCGTTTTTCATTAGAATTTTTCATATTTTTTTTTTCCTTTTTCTACATATAGGGTATGACAGGGTTTATTTAAATGGCTTCTAGCTTGCATTTTGAGATAATTTTTTATTTCAGATATGGTCGGAGAGACTTAATTTGGAAACATTAACCTTTTATGCTGGATTTTCCAATTACAACGGTGGGACTGTTCTCTAAAGTCTGTCCACGTTAAATTTCGGACACTTTTCTTTCAGTGTAGATTTTGAATTATTTTACGGATCGCTGAATCGTTTCACTTCTATGACAGCTGAGACTCTCCACTTTATTTCGTGGTACAACATGTTTACATTCTTGTGACATTCAGTAGAATGGCATCGAATCAAGTCGAAGCGTGCAAACGCAATTTGTACGAACGGCAGCAAAATCCGAATTGATCGGTACCCGATCTTGCCAAGAAACTAAAACTACCAAAAAGTACCGTGTTATGTGTTCGCAAATCATTTGACCAGCGCTTGACTGTGGATTCGAAAGGTTGAAAGTTGAACAAATCGAAAAGCATGCTCCCGACATATGGACAAGAAGGTGGCAGCAATTATTGATAAAAATTCCAATCTTTCTGTGCAAAATGTGGTACGCAAAGTTGGGAAGTCAAAATCACACGCACAAAAAGTGACGCAGAGGCAAGGACTGAAGGCGTATAAAGTGTAAATGGTGCCCAACTGTAATGACAACCAAAATGTCACAGCAAAAAGTTGTGCTTAACACAAATTATTGGCAAGAGAAGGAAAGAGAGGGAGAGAAGGGGACATTTTCTTGTTTCATAATGGACGACGAAACATACGTACTCGAAGACTTTCAACAGCTTCCGGGTCTGGTTTTTTATACCTCAATGCAAATAATCGCCGTTGCCGAGCATTTCCGGACAAATAAGGTGTCCAAATTCACGAATGAATGTATTTGATTTAGCAGGCCATTTGTAGTTGTGGTCGTAAATCTAAAAGTTTCGTCTCTACTGGCCCTATCAATAAGGTTGTGTACAAGAAAGAATGTCTGCAAAAGCGGTTGCTACCGTTTATCAGAAGCCTTGAATTTCCACCTCTGTTTTGGCTTGATTTGGCCTCTTGTTACTATGCAAAATCCGACCTGGAATGGTATAAGGTACAAGAGGTCAAATACGTGCGGCAAAAACAGCCAATCCACCAAACTGTTCAGAACTTAGAGAAGTACTGGGCTCCAGTTAGGCGGAAACTCTTAGAAACTAAGAAGAAAGCAAATGGTACCGATGACTTCAAGAGAAGATGGAGAATCGTCACGGCGGGCGTATCCGAGGATACCGTACGGAACCTGATGGCGGGTGTACCACAGAAAGTTCGAGAATGTTACAGTAAGAAGGATGGACATCCTAATCAACTGTTTCTAATGTAGGGAAACTGCCCCCATATTAATCTCATTGTTCCTATATTCATCCTACGATGAATCAAACAATTGGGCAGTTGAAGGATCGGTTTCGTTTTCTAATAAGGTTTGCTCACGTTAAATAACTACAACAAACATTACTAACTAATCCTGTCACGTGTATATCGTGTTATTTCAAGTAGGATGAATATAGGAACAATGAGATTAATATAGGTACATCTTCCCTAGATATTGTGAAATAAACAATCCGTTTTGTGGAATTGTGTGTAAGTTTTTTTTGCTGCTATTATTATGGTGTCCGAAATTTAACGTGGACAGGCTTTAATCTCTTAGCGACTGTCGCTGAAGGTACGATATCAAATCACGCTGGGGATAATTCCTTTCCAGGGGCAATCTGAAGCGTTCTCTATGATTTTCTGTTGTTAATTTGTTCGTTTTAGACACCTCAGATTTCTTCTTGCTAACCCAGTAGCCATATACTCTCATGCCAAAAAATAAGTGACAAAAGAATTAAAAAACTATAAGGGACAGCCCAATGGGGTTGTACGCAAAGTTGACGTAGGACTACGTAGCAATGTGTAATGAATTTTATGATTATTATTTTTAATTGCCTGTATTAGAATAGAGGCTGCATTGGTCGATTGGATCAAGAAGCCTTGCCGAAAATCAGTGTGCAAAGCACGACCGGTTTATGTAGACAAAGTTAAACCATTTGATGCATTGTCTGGTTCAACATGGTGTATTAGTTTCGTTCGTTTCGTAGAGCAACATTGAAACATAGGTGCTGTTCTTATGGGATGTTGGATAGGCATAGATAAGTAAGTATGTTATAAAGTTCTATGATTTGCTCTTTACAAATGTTTTGGCGGTGCTAGACTGCATTTAAATGTTGGTATGATGAAAGGGCAACGGCTGTGCTGGCAGTGGTGATTGTGTTGATATGATCGACTAGTTGGAAACCATTATCCTTATTGCGTTATAGATTGTTGAAAGTCTGTTTGTGAATTCAAAGTCAATTATTAATTATATTTTTGAACATTGACTTGACAATTCCAACTGATTGAAGCAACAATCTCAAAAATCTGTCGAGAAATGATGAAGTTATTAGCGTTCAAAATGTTTCAGATATTCGTGATGGTCGCTATTTATCAAATTTTCATTTGACTTCTACCATAGCCGATGGACGTAGTCTAGGTCAAAATAGCGAGGGTGTTCGTAGACCAGCATAAGAAAGTAAGTAAGTGAGAAAATTCTATTGTACATTCTTTAGAAAGCATTTGATGGCTCTGATAAAAGCCGTGTGGTTTGAATTAAGATACGGACACGGTTGTATTTGCTACGATAGTTCAGAGGGTCCTGATCTTTATGGCATGAAAGATAGTTGAGGACCTGTTCGGAATATTAATTTTATATACAAGTACCTACAAGGTTTCTTTAAAGAATATGTAACTGTATAAAAATCATTATGTTAATTGGTCATCAATTTAAACGATTTTTTTTTGCAGGAATTCAATAAAACCTTAATAACTTCTCCAAGTATTTGAAAGTTGACTTTAAACTCATGCTATTATATAAAATAGCTTAAATATTTATTCGCTCCGAATGCTGCTCTGTTACTTTGCAGCCATATTCTGCGACATTTCACTTTCTCTTTCAAACACTTTCTCAAAAATATTTGATTCCTATTGCAAGGTAGGGACTCCAACATTTATCCAACGCACTAAAACAAACAGAAACACTTTCAAGCACTGATTGGATTTTGAAGAGAACATTACCAACATTGAACAAGTTGTTATAATAACATTATGTCTGTAATAGGGAAATCATAACATGCCAGCAACCAGCGGGCTGCGATTGCAAAAGGCAAATAAACTTTAAACGACCCTGAGTTATTTTTTATACCGAAACATGAGTTTGAGAAATATTTGGTATTTATCGAACAGAAATTGTGCGGAATTCAGGATCGGCCAGGATTTACGAATTAGGTCTCTTTCAAAATCAGAATAGTAGCCCTGAAGAGATCTTTTTGTGTGAAATACATCATATAATAGTTATTGACATTCTGTCAAAATTTGGGAACCAGGGCGCTAAACGCAGATGGTTCTACCCCGAAAAATGCCGTTCTGCCTGTATATACATAGTGATTGCGTATTTTTAGCACTCAACATTGCGTCTAATCTACATCATCTACATATATATCGATATCATCTTCAAACATATCAATATCATCATCAAATACATTTATATCATCTACATATATATAGATATAATCTACAAATATATCAATATCATGACCATATATATCTATATATTTATCTATATCAGCTACATGTATTTCGAAATCATCTACATATATATCTATACATATACATGTACATCATATCGTGATATGGCTACCAACTGGATGTACATGTTTCCCTCCAAATTTGATAAATTTGCCACGAGCTTGGCATAGTACCCGACTGCATTAAAAATGGCTGTCCAGCCAGCCACTCGCTAGCGACAGCCGCTGAGCCGTCATTCTGGCTGTTGGCTCGCCGCGTACCCTCCTGCAGGGTACTTGCAACCGCCAGCTGCCAGAGCTGTACTGGCCCATTGCCGCACACATTGCACAGCTCCATGGCTGCCGAGCGAATGGAGAAAATTTTAAGGTGTCCCCCTCTTATATCGTGCACTGCTGCATGAAGCGAGCCACAGCTCTATGAAATTGAACGGCGGCTCACTACGAACGGTTTTGAACCATGAACGGCTCAAGCCAAATGAGCCGCTGGCGCTGTCACTTTTCTGAGCTTTGCCTGTTGTTCGTTCATGTTGCTCTTTTTCTCTCCTGGCTATTAGGCTTTTTGACTTTTAATCACCTCACCCTTTCTGGCACATGCAGAGGAATGATGATTTGTTTTCCTCCAAAAGATTTTAGTTCTTACTTGCACTCCTTTGATCTAAACGGAACTTGAGTGTGCGTTCGTTCAAGATCACTGAGCCTTATTAGGCTTAGTGATGCTTAAGGCACGCACACTACAGCGCCATTTAGATCACACGAGTGCAAGTAAGAAGGAAAGTCATTTGGAGGAAAACAAATCATCATTCCTCTGCATGTGCCAGAAAGGGAAAGATGATTAAACGTCTAAAAGCCTTATAGATCATTGCACGATGGCGTCATCAATGCAGATTTGACAGTTCAGGGAGCTTGTTTACGTGGACTTAGAATATTTTCGGTACGATCGGTTTGAGATTTTGTGTTCAGAATTTGTTTCGATTGAAATAAAATTGCCGGAAAACAGACACCAGTGCTTATTTTAACATCGTTTCCTGAATCTAATCGTACAGAATCCGGAAAAAGCCAATGGAAAATTTAGTTTGAGCAGTTCAAATTCTAACACCTTGTAAACAAGCTCCCTAAACTGTCAAAAAAGTGAGGTTAATACATTCCGTGCAATGATCTATTACACCGAACGAGAACCTTCAACAGGCATGTTTTTTACTTATGCTTGTTCCCTCTCCTCAGCTGAATGAATCAACGTTGTGGATCGGGAACCTCTCTTTATTGAAACCCTACAGTTAAAGTATGGACGACTCTCACCACAAAACTTGATTGTTGTCGTTCCAACCGAGCAATACATTATTCAGTGCGATTTGGCGGTTCGTTTGGAACGGCTTTGGACAGTCGGGCATACTTTTACTTGGGAGCTTTATCAATGCCAATGCTGCTGGTTGGATTGAATCACGTGTCTTTTGTTTCCAGGCTTCTTTTCTCTAGCATATTGGGATGAATGGGTTAATTCTAGGGTTTTTATTCATTAGAGCGAATCTACAATTGAGAGACTCTCTCTTGCCTCGTTCTCTTTCATTAATTACAGCGCCATTATAAAACTATGGATTGATTCTTTAACACAGATCGCAAGATAAGAGTGCTGGCTAGCATATTGGGCAAACATTGATTGATTTCCCAGTATCTCTCGCGCGCACTTATTCTACCCAGTTGTTGCAATTTTGTGCGACAAACTCGAGATAAACCCTAGGAACGTCGCACTTTAAGGTCATACCATGTAATAACATGAAAACTCGAATATAACTACAATGGTGATAGAATCAAGTGCCCAGGATCAAACTGGCTTCATCTGTGTTTGTGTTCGAATACTCCCAAGGAAGTTGTGGGATATACCCTAACCTGCTGCAGAATCCATCTTGTACCTTCACCTCCCTGCAACCGAACTCGCACGCACACACTCACACTCTCTATACATATCGTTCACTCAACAAGCTCGAGCATTTGCGTTCCACTTACCCCCTGGGAAATTGCAAAAATAGAAGCTGATAAAATCGGGTTTCTGACGGAAGACGAAATAAGACAAGCGACATCATCGGACCCCATATTGTCTCTAGTCATGGAAGCGCTAGAGTCCGGGAATTGGCCCAGGAAATTACCTCGGTATGAGATGGTCTCAGACAACCTCCATATCAAGAATGGAATTCTCGTTAAACAAGGATGCGTAGTAATCCCAGAAATACTGCAACAGAAAATATTAGAAGTAACTCATAAGGGTCACCCGATGTCAGCTAAACTTAAGGTTGAAGAAGTCGTAATTATTTTGGGCGATGATGATGATGATTGACTGCTTTTTTTACCTTGTGATCAAAAAGTTCCGGTAATTTTCAATTTAAAAAGGCCGCCTTTATTTTTTCGGTAAAATCTTTTTTAGTGTAAGATGGCAACACTAGTTCTGATATTCTGTCAAAGTGTGAGAGCAAATTATCCATTAGTTTTGTTTTGACAACTGCTTTTGTTAGTCGAAAAATAGACGCTCGGCGATTTTTACCATGGATAAAAAATTGGAACAACGCGTTTGTGTGAAATTTTGTGTTGCAAACGGATTTTCTGCAGCGGAAACGCTCAGAATGTTGCAAAAAGCCTTTGGTGAGGACTCTAAATCGTACATTTGTTTGGCACAAAGACTTTAAAGAAGGCCGTGAAAGCGTGAGTGACATGCCGCGTTCTGGACGACCATCGACCTCAACTACCGATGAAAACATCGCTTCCGTGAAGAATTTAGTTATGGAAAACCGCTCAATTAGCATTCGGGAGATAGCTGCACTCCTTGATATCTCATTTGGATCGACCGAACACATTTTGACAGAAATTCTGGGCATGAAACGCATTGAAGCACGACTTGTTCCAAAAGAGCTGAATTTTTTGCAAAAACAGCATCGAGTTGAGGTCGCTAAACAGATGATTGCGAACGCAGATAGCGATCCCACATTCATGGAACGCATCATAACTGGTGATGAAACGTGGGTATATGAATTTGATATGCTCACAAGTCAACAATCGTCCGAATGGCGCGCCGAAGATGAGCCGAAACCAAAAAAATCACGACAAAGTCGCTCCAAAATTAAAGTTTTACTGACCGTTTTCTTTGATTTTCGCGGTGTCGTCCATTCTGAATTCCTTCCAGAAGGTCGAACGGTTAACAAAGAGTATTATTTACAAGTTATGAGACGTTTGCGTGAGGCAATTCGAAAGAAGAGGCCAGAATTGTGGCGCAATAATTCGTGGATTTTACACCACGATAACGCTCCATCACACACCGCGCTCACTATTTGTGAATTTTTGGCCAAGAACTCCACCAATACCATCAAACAAGCACCATATTCACCAGACCTTGCCCCGTGCGACTTCTTTCTCTTCCCAAAACTGAAAATTCCGCTCAGAGGTAGGCGTTTTGAATCGATTGATGCGATAAAAAAGAATTCGCTGGAAGAACTGAAAGCCATACATTCATCGGCCTATAAAAAATGTATGGATGATTGGATAAAGCGCTGGCATATGTGTGTTGCCTCTAATGGCGAGTACTTTGAAGGCGATAATAAAGATATCAATTAAAAATTGAAATAAATGCGTTTTTTTTTTCAAATTACCGGAACTTTTTGATCACAAGGTATATCCACTACCGACGGGTAGGTAATAACTCCCTGTAACTGTTTCTGGTGCTATTTTGTTTGTGGGAGCAAGCAGATCACAAAAAAAAACACCAAAAAATAATAAATGTAAAATTCAACTTGGGCCTATGGGTGAGTATGTAGGAAAGGAATTATCCAATTGTCCACCACCGGGGAAAAAAATAAGAAAAAAAAAAAACAATCAACAAAAATAAATAAAAAAAAAAAAAAAAAAACAAAAAAAAAAAAAAAAAAAAAAAAAAAAAACAAAAAAACAAAAACAATATTCAAGAAATAAAAAAAAAAAAAAATACAAAATACAAAAAAAAAAAAATATAAAAAAAAAAAAAAAAACAAACCCAACAAAAAAAAAAGTACCCAAATTTGGGTTCATAACCGGTTACCCAATTTTGAGTGGTTCCAATTTTTATGATTTTGGGTTCCCTTGACTCAATTTTGGGTAAATCCGGATGAGCGTGTAAGCCACACTTTCGAGAGCACACACACACTACGCTTCAAGCGAGCCAGAGAATCATCGATCATCGACAGTTGCCAGATTTACATCTTGATATTTTTAACTGATGGGTTTTGGCATTTTCAAAAACTGAGATACATCTGTACAAAACATGTTGTGCCGGATGTTTTTCGATGTCTTATGATATATTTATTGAGTTGGAAGCAAAATATTCGCTAATTTGCTATGTAACATTATCTACCATGAGCGACAATTTTGAAAGAAATAATATTCTTCTCTGAATTGGCAACTATGCTCGTCAGCTGATATTTTCGTTCCGCCCAGTTTCCTCCTATCAATTTGTAAACAATCTTTACACAGACTGAGCGTAACTTTGTCAATAATTGAAATTAATTCAGGTGAGTAGTTATGTCGCAGAAAAGGAAAGCACAACGGGCGGCGTTATTTTGCGAAGCAACGAAGCGGTTTGCGCAGGAACAGTTGAGCGGGAGTGATCAGGAAGAATATTTATCGCTTGATCGATATTCGACACTCATCAACGGATCAAAGTGTTCTGTTTGTCGAAGATCCAGTGAGTAGTGATTGCTATTAAGAACGTGAAGATGTAAATGTTAAATGGAATTGTGCACCATTATCAACTGGGGAATTATGTAGTGAACAAATTTTCAAATGTTTTTCTACCGTTGAATCTGATGAGTGGAAAAATTATTGTGATTTGAAAGCAAATTTCATCTCGTCAGACCTTTCCGGTGAAACGGAATACGATCGTCGACTACCGATGATGGAAACCACCGTCGAAACGATCCAGTATTTTAAGGATCAGTAGATTTCAGATCTCACAAATATTCCTCTGTTAGCTTCAGGTAAGTTTTATTTTAGAGATACGCAACTAGAGACCCTCGTCTTTCCGAAAGGGGGGAGCGCCTCCCATACAAATGGAATACAAATTTCTGCGTAATTCGAGAACTAATCAAGCAAACGGAACCAAATTTGGCAGGTGGAGGTTTTTGAACGCAAGAAATATTTCTATGGTGGTGTTCGCATGCGAAAGATTCATCTGTGCGTCACCTGGGTGTGAAGATGTGAACCTGATTCTACCACTAGTCATCATAATTCCAATTCCATCATTTTCAACTCCAAGAAGAATAGCCGAGCAGTCGGCACATCTCTTTCTATCCGGTCAACATTAAAATGGAGGAACCATAGACTGCTATATAAAGCCGAACTGTCATCACGTTTGACTAGTCTTTGTGGTATCGAATCATTATCATCAATTATGGAGAGTGTGAGCTGTTTAGTGGAATACCTGTAACTAGAAAATAAGAAGAATGATTAGTAATTTCCATTTAATTCCAACTACCTTTATTGCTTATCTTGACAGATACGCGTATTTCGTCTACAATGTGCAGACTTCTTCAGTGTCGTGTACTAATACTCGACAGTCGAGTATTAGTACACGACACTGAAGAAGTCTGCACATTGTAGACGAAATGCGCTTATCTGTCAAGATAAGCAATAAAGGTAGTAGGAATTAAATGGAAATTACTAATCATTCTTCTTATTTTCTAGTTATCATTATCATCAATCATCAACAAAAACAAAGCAAACTGAATAAAATTAAGTGCTAATTTGGAAGAAATTATATGAAATAAACTGAGTAGTGATTATAAGTTAAACATAAGAATAAAAGTTATTTTAACTTAAAGGAACTTGTTAAAGTGGTTAAAAGTGATAGAAAAGGGCCTGAAACAAGAAAAATTGAGCAAGTGATTACGTCCCCGTTGTGCTATGTTTTGGTGCGTTTTTTAGCACAGAATTGCTGTTCGCCACTGAGTGAATCGAACAGGTATTTTGATACCCCTCCGTCTTCTAGAAGAGGGGGGCTCTCATACAAATGGAACACAAATTTCTGCATAGCTCGAGAACTAATCAAGCAAATGGTACTAAATTTGGCATGTGTAGGTTTAAGAAGGCAATCAATGTTTTTAAGGTGACTCGAGACCCTGTATAACTCGGGAATGAATCAAGCTAAATGGACCAGGTGGAGGTTTTTGAACGCAAGAAATGTTTCTATGGTGGTTTAAGACTCCTCCGCCTTATAGAAGAGTACATCCCCAGCAGGGTTGTTTCCTCAGTGCACTATGGGAGATGTTTGTTCAAGTAAGGGTATAACAAAATTTGAAAATTTTCGATGCTTTTTCCAGACCTTTTCCTGCTTCCTTGACTTGTCAAGCTTATTGCTTTAACAATTAGCTTAGCCTACTCACAACCTAATGTTCTAGATGCACTTTCACCATTGTTAATTGAAAGCTCTTGATACCAACACAATTCATGAATTTGTATATTGTGTGATAAGCACATGCCCAAGGAAGTCGAGACCATTTCCAACCCGAAAGATTTTCTCAACCGGACCGTGTATGGATTCCCGCTCTTTAGCAAAATGAAGGATACAGCTGGCATAACAAATATATGCCCCCGAATGCTGGGTGTGGCCCTGGAGCTTTAATGAGCAAGTTTGTTGCTGATCGCGAACAAATAAAATTAGCACAAGAAAAAATCAAGCTTCGACCGGACTGCTGCAGAAAGGCAGCCAAATCAAACTTTGAGGAAAGCTACCACGGAGAAATAGCAGTGGCTATAAACGAAACGATTTTTGATTTTGATAATGACATACCAGCAAAGATTCAAAGCTATTCTGTAAGAATAATTTCAAAATATTCATGCTGGTTCAAACCCTTTGATCCATACTTAAATTATTTATTCTAGCTTTCCGAAGAATCTAGGAGAAAAATTAAGACGATGCTAACAACGGCAGAGATGGAAGAGTTTGCCAAAGGGAGCATACTCTCATACTCAAGGTTCACAGTTGATGTGATTGGTTCTACAGACAAGACGTTGAAAAAAAAAAAAGTAATTTGATTTTACTTACGACCTTAACATGGAACCACATCCAACAGAATAATCATATTGTCGGAACACTTCTACAGCACGTACAAAATGTAACCGGATACGATTTTAATTTAACGAATATTTTCATTAACCAATGTCATAAGTTCTTTTGTTGTATACCCGATGGTTTGTATAATAAACTACTGTAATCCATGTAAAATTTTATTATTGAATTAATTTTTCAGCATATGTGACATGAAAACCCATTTATCGAAAAGCGATACGCAAGCAATTTCACCTCAAGAGTTATTAAAATAAATAGATACACGTGTAGTGGTAAGCTTAAGACTAGATTTTGGTATTCATTTCCTCACACATATGTTCAAATAGATTTACCAATACAAGGACAACGCAATCATTGATTTCGAAAAATAATTACGAAGTCTTCAACCTTAAGAGCATTCTCCAGGAGCGCGTTTGGTGGCCAGGAATGCCCAAGGACGCTGAATACTGCGTAAAATCCTATGAAGTTTGTGCTACAAATGGAAGGCCGGAGAGAACTACACCAATGGAATGCATCCTCGCCCCCAAAACAATTTGGGAAACAATAGCTTTGGACTTCAATGGGCCACACGCTAGGTTTGAAGGGATTCAAGTGCTAGTCGTAGTAGAGTATCGTTCAAGGTTTATCATCGCTCGTACAGTGAAGTCAACCAACTTCGAATGCACTCGTAGAGTGTTAGAAGACATTTTACACAAAGAAGGATTTCCAGCAACTATTAAAACGGACAATGGTCCCCCTTTTAATGGAGAAGAATCCAGCCAATATTCTTGCGAGCGTGGAATAAAGAACTTATTTTCTACCCATTTGTTCCCGCAACAAAATGGCCTGGTGGAAAAGTGCATGAAAATTATCAATAAAAATCAATCTTAATTGGTAACAATTAAGAAGATGAGCTTCAAGCTGCAGTAAAGGCTCACTATTCAGCCTCCCACTCAGTCACCAAGGTCCCAAGGAAAACAAGACGGGAGCTGCCCTTAACTTACCCTGGAAGAGCACACCATGACGATGAGATTATCAACGCAAGAGACCACAGAGCTAAGCTAAGTGGGAAACAGAGCGAAGCACGTTCGAAGGGTGACAGCTGGTTTGACTGAAAAAGATATACCGTGACGGAGCAGAGGAAAGAGAACCTCGTACTTACGGGCAGCGTTGAACAGAAGCTGAAGCGGCATGTGTCCTATACAAAACGATTCCACGAATGGAGAATGTTAGACCGAAACACTGCCAAGGAAAAGGATGAACTTCAACAGCGACCACTCAGGGAAAGGCAAATCCCCGGTTATCTGGAGGACTACGTATGGCTGGTCGAGGCAGAGAAGGCTGGAAAACCTTTATGATGCACCGGAAACCACAACAAATCTACCTAAAACTATGTTTTATAAAATTACTATTGGTTAACTGTCACAAATGTTACTCATTTATATAATAAACGAGACTATTTCTACCGTCAAGCATGTCAAAAACCCAGTCGTTCCTTGTGAAAAAATAACAAGTACAATGTTTTTTTGTAACACCCCGGACATATTTTTTAAAGAAGGAATGGGATGTGGGATATACCCTAACCCGCTGCAGAATCCATCTTGTACCTTCACCTCCCTGCAACCGAACTCGCACGCACACACTCACACTCTCGATACATATCGTTCACTCAACAAGCTCGGGCATTTGCGTTCCACTTACCCCCATTGAACAGTCAACCGCCTTCGATGCAAGTAGTGCAGTAAGTGGGTCCTGCGTTAGACTATTCCCATAGACCGGAATGCTAAATTCCACAGAAGTGTAAGAAGGGTTAGAGCTCACCGTAGGTGGATCAATTTTATTTATTTATTTCGTCAAGCAATCAATCGTAGACTACATTTATGTTCTTATATCCTATAATTACTTAATGTATTGAAATATTTTTTCAATTTTGTACGAGGCATACTAAGGTCAATCATTTCACTATGTTGATTATAAGCATTCATCATCTGATTTAATGGTCCGAGTTTAGTATAATTTGTACAATGGTGATCTAAAGCAAACAAATTTCGATTACGTAGTTGTCGGGTAGGTACATAAAAGTTTAATTTTGACAATAATTCAGATGATTCTATTCGTTGCGAAACGAGGTCGTTAACAAATGAGACCGTAGCATAATCTCGACGCTCTGTCAATGATTGAATGTTAATCAACAAGCAACGTGCTTCATATGAAGGGAGGGGAAATTGTGTCCATCCTAACCTACGTAAAGGGTGATACGGTCAAAATTTGGTCAAGGGAAAACGCGTGTAAATCGGTGAAATCGTTTATTTAAAAAATCAAATTAAATTTCTTTTTCAAGTTCAATTAGTATAAAATTCAGGAAAAATATTCAGTTAGGCTTCCGCTTTTCCAAATCCGAATTGCCGGGCCTTACGCTTGACCCCTGCCATCAGATTTTGTACAGCCACCTTGTCCACCTTCTTCGCCGCAGAAAGCCAGTTTGCCTTGAACTGCTGCTCGTCCATAGCAGTTTTTTTGGTCTTCTTTAGGTTCCGCTTGACAATAGCCCAGTATTTCTCAATTGGGCGGAGCTCTGGCGTGTTGGGAGGGTTCTTGTCCTTGGGAACCACCTGCACGTTGTTGGCGGCGTACCACTCCATGGCCTTTTTACCGTAATGGCAAGATGCCAAATCCGGCCAAAACAGTACGGAACAACCGTGTTTCTTCAGGAAAGGCAGCAGACGTTTATTCAAACACTCTTTCACGTAAATTTCTTGGTTGACAGTCCCGGAAGCTATGAAAATGCTGCTTTTCAAGCCACAGGTACAGATGGCTTGCCAAACCAGATATTTCTTTGCGAACTTTGACAGTTTCGTGTGCTTGAAAATATCTGCTACCTTTCCCCTTCCTTTTGCCGTATAAAACTCCTGTCCCGGAAGCTGCTTGTAGTCGGCTTTGACGTAGGTTTCGTCGTCCATTACCACGCAGTCAAACTTCGTCAGCATCGTCGTGTACAGCCTCCGGGATCGCGCTTTGGCCGTCGTATTTTGTTTATCATCGCGATTTGGAGTCACTACCTTCTTGTAAGTCGATAGTCCGGCTCGTTTTTTGGCTCGATGCACGGTTGTAGACGATACACCCAGCTTATTTGCGGCATCTCGGAGAGATAGGTTAGGGTTTCGCTTGAAACTACCGGCAACTCTCTTTGTCGTCTCAGCGGCTTCCGGTTTTCGATTTCCCCCCGATCCAGACTTCCTGGCTGTCGACAAACGTTCCCCAAACACTTTAATTACATTTGTAACGGTTGATTTGGCAACTTTTAGCGATTTTGCCAACTTTGCGTGCGAGTAGCTCGGATTTTCGCGATGCGCGAGCAAAATTTTGATACGCTGCTCTTCTTGCTTGGACGGCATTTTGACAACTGAAGAGTGAATTCCAAAATCAAAATAGGAGCAACATTCTACACACACACACCTTCAAAATGAAGGGTGTTCAGGTTTTTTAAATGCAAAATTGAAAGAAATACGTCAAGTTGATATTGACCAAATTTTGACCGTATCGCCCTGTAGTGCGTATAATAAAAACTGCTTTTGAATTGACTCTATACGCTCATCGTGCTTTTTTTATATGAGGTGACCAAACAACACTGCAGTATTCTAATATTGACCTCACAAAGGAAATATATAATGATTTGATTGTGTAAGGGTCTTGGAAGTTGTGGCCAAAACGTGTTATGAAATTAAGCATGTTGCTTGCTCTATGAATTAATGTGTTATAATGATCCACAAATGTCAATTTGGTATCTAAAATTATTCCTAAATCTCTTATTTTATCACATTTTTTAATATTTTGATTTCCTAAAGATACTGCAATACTTGGTGTGCTTCGTTTTCGACTATAAGTTATAAGATTACATTTTTTTACATTTAGTTCCAACAAGCTTTTACAACACCATACATAAAAGACCTGGATTTCATTCTGAAATACATTTATATCATCATCATTTCTTATTTCATAAAACAGTTTCATATCGTCAGCATATATAAGAACTCTTAGATTTTTTAAAATAAAAGATATATCGTTAACATATAAGATAAAAAGAAGTGGACCTAAATGTGAACCTTGAGGAACACCAGACGTGACTTTAATAGGATTTGATTTTTTATCATTGAATCTAACTATTTGCTGGCGATCAGTTAAATACGACTTAATCCAATTGAGGAGTCTTAACTCAATTCCTATTTTTTCAAGCTTGAATATCAACATAGAAATGTCAAGTTTATCAAACGCTTTGCTGAAGTCTGTATAAAGAGCTTCTATGTAATTACCTTTATCCATTGCTTTCAATGAGTAATCAACAAATTCGAGAAGGTTTGTAGTGGTGGAACGTCCCTTGAAAAAGCCGTGCTGTGCATTCGTTATTTTATGCTTGACTTGATTAAACATATTTTTGTTTATAATTGATTCGAAAAGTTTTGGGATGCACGATATTATTGCAATTCCACGATAATTTCGAATATCGGATTTTCTGCCAGATTTGTATATTGGGATTAAGAAAGATTTTTTCCATTCTGCAGGGAATTTACCGGAAGCAAGTGACTTATTGAACAACCAAAATAAAGGGGATGTAAGCTCAACTGCCAAATTTTTCATAAATATTGGCGGAATTCCATCTGGCCCGGGACCTTTAGAGGCATCCAAGTCTTGGAGACCTGACAAAATGTCATGGTCGTGTATTTGACTAACAACTACATTATTTGAACAATTAGGAAAGTATGAAAAGTATTCAAAATCACGATCACTATCCGAAAACTTAGAATAAGTTTCTTGAAAAAATGTCGCGAAAAGATTACAAATATCTTCTGTATTATCGCCTTCGCTTTCATCCAAAGTCATTTTTGATGGGAAGCTACCAGATTTTAGTTTAGTTTTTACATAGTTGAAAAATTTTTTTTGGACATGACTTGATTTCATTTTCCGTTTTCGTGTTGTACGCATTAAGTGCAGCAGAAATAGCGCAATTAAGTTGAGCACAAATGTTCATATATGTATCTAAATTAGCTTGATTATTGTATTTTCTATACGTTTTATGAGCCTTCTGATTCCGATTTTTTAGATTGATGCTTTGTTTATTGAACCAGACTGGATTTTTTTAGTTATAATTTCGTCGCCTTCTCGTGCGTGGAACATCCTCCTGAATGATCTCTAACAAGATTTTATAGAAAATCTCCACTGCGTATTCAACATTTTCTTCATTGTTAAGAACTGTTTGCCAATTTGCATTATTCAATTTTTGTCTTATATTGTCATAGTTAGCCTTGTTAAAGTCGAAGGTATTCTCGTAATAGCAATCGTTGGGATTAACATTATTATGTACGAAAACTGAAAACTCTATAGCAGTGTGAAAAGCTTCATTTTTCCATAAAGGAGAAAGAGATTCACTAACACTAAAGTCTTCATGTATGTTCGTTAATAAAAAATCTAAGTAACAATTTTGTTGATTTTTTACGTGGTTTATTTGGTTGAACCCTAAAACCGCAATTTTCTCAAAAATAATTTGCAGTGTTTCGTTATCACCAACGACGGGAAGTAAAATACTCTCATTATCAGAATCAGGAATTGAATCGACATGGCGCTGATTGAAATCACCATATATATGAACTTTGAATTCAGGAGGGAAACGAGATACGATTGCTTCAGCGGTTTGAAAAAATATTTCATATGATGCCATGCAAGCTTTGTCAGGTGGAAAGTACACTGTGACAAAAACATGGGTCTCATCCGCAATATGTGTTTTAACCCATACATGATTAAATTCCTTAAATTTGGATGAAACAATAAGTACAGAATTATACTTTGAGGATATCGCAACGAGAACTCCTCCACCAGACAGTCTTTGAGTTAAGAGTAAGTCACGGTCATCTCTGAATACATTATAATTACTACCAAAAATTTCTTCACTTTTAATGCTCTCATTCCAACTAGTTTCGGTACCCAAAATTACCGAAAATGAAGAACTTAATACGTTTTTTATGAATTTGACTCATCTTTAATGCGCCACTCATACGATTTAAATGCTGGCAATACACCAGAATCTCAGTAGCACATGATTCTGAAGAAATAAGTGGTAGTTCGTCAGCCCTACTTACTATTGAGCCATTCTCAAGCTCCTCCGTGTCAGTCGGAAAACTAGTATTATTATTATTAAAACTGATTACCTCTCCTTGATTACGAGAAGACGTCAAGTCCTGGGTTGGATCGTCGAGCGCGTTAAAAATATGGTCCTCCTCCAAGGGGTCCGTCAATTCCCGAGAAAACACGAATGCCTAGAGACACAAGCCTCGCACGGAGTTGTTGATGAGGTCATCGGAGACATCCAGTTGGTCGAGTGCGGTTGTGATGATGCATAGCCCGACTTCACCTCTTTGAAAATTAATGGGTTGATAGCTTGGTGGTGGTCTGGAGAAACGGTCTTTCGCTGCGGCGAGAAGTTCTCGGTCGGGTGGAAATTGATTATTTTTATTATTACAGCTGAGGTTATTAATGTGGTTGGCACTTCGGTAATTAGCATTGCAGCTTTTGTTGTGTGGACTGTCGAATTTTACGTTGCATGTATTGTTGTTGTTGCTGTACGCTTTTTTTCGTTGATTCCTCCGTTTCCATGCCTTTTCTGCCATTTTTTGCTGCGACAAACGGTGCAACTTGCGAGTATCGTACTCCGCCCAATTGGCTCTCCACACCTTTCTAGTACCCAGAAGTCGCCAGCCGGAGTCATCGGAATTATTGTTGCTACTGTCTATAAGCTCGATTTCCAGGCTTGGACACGGATCGAATGGTGGAGTCAATAGCTAATCAATCATTATCTGCCAATGTAACGCCGTTACATTGCACAATGGTTCGAGGGCGGCCAAAACCTCAAAATTCAAAATGCTAGTATCACTAAAGGCTGTATTTTTCTCGTTTAGTGTAATACGTTAGAGTCTTGAATCTAAAATTTAAAGAGATTTCAATGAACTTTGAATTTTCTACAGTATTTTGAATGTACCAATGTCATGGATTTCCATGAAAAAATAACTATAAACTAGACGGTTCAATATAATTGTAAGGTTTCAACGAAAGTTTTAATCGTACTAATATGTTCATGAAATATTTTCAAGGATTAGAGACGCATATATATGTGGAATTTTATTGATGTTTTAAACAGCACAATTTATTAAAATACGTGACTTTACTGGAAAATCTACAGTTTTCCGGATAGAATCACCTCAAAAGTATAGTAGCCGATGGATGCCTGTTATCATTTTACTATCATTACAAAGCTAAAGATGTTAGCTTTCCATTGATAGTTATTTTGTTCTGCGAAAAAGTGCGATAGACTGTTTATTTTTCGATCCAAATTAGTTCAAACCTTATTCAAACCATGCAAATTCAAACGCGCGTTGCGTATTGAATGTGTCTGCCGAGGTTATAACACATGCTCAATACTATTAATGAAAACAAGTATTAGTCGGCGTGTGGTCGAGCAGTTTGACTTTAATTGTATGTGTGTTCATGTTTTTTCTTTTGCGAGAAGAGTCAGGTAATGTAGCATAGTAGGTCAGCGCATATGAACAAAGGAAACAGTGCAGTGCAGTTCATTTATTCCAAGCTTTAATGAGAAGTACTTAATTTGCAAAGTGCTAGGCAGTTTAATTGGTGCGAGGGCAGTATATTAGCAGGTGAATCCATGGATTCCCCGAAAAACGGTAAGTTTCCTACTTTACTCCAGAAGTAGTTATTTGGATATTTATTTTTCTACAATAGAAATTCACATAAAAAGAAAATATATCTTTGAACAAATCCGCAATATTTATGGCATGGAAGAAAAAAGAAATGCAGCTAGAATCATTTTTAAAGGTTCTGCCAACGATGGGGTATTCGCGAAATTTTGGAAACAGTTTAAGCTGAAATTCGAAAAAGCTTCGAGAAAACCGGAATACTTTGAAGTAAAATTTGGTTCATGGTTAGAGGAGTGTATTACTTTAAACGGATCGAGCTCAATGAATAGAGGTGGACGACCAGAGTTATCATTTGCGGGAAGCAGTATGCGGACAAAAAGGAGAAAAACGGAGAAACTTCGAGAAATTCATTCCCCACAAGAACTCGCGTTTGCAGCTGAAATGAGCATGCGTTCTACTGGAAAAATAGACGCAGCTAAAGCAATCAAGTTGGCGACGGAACCAAGTCATGAATCAGAAGCAATAACTCCAGAGAAAGCAATATCAATCATTGTGCAGGCTAAATTGAGCAAATGATCGTATCAAATAATCCGAGAGTCAGTGAAGGATCGTTATCCTTCTTATTACAAAGTGCTGCAGGTCAAGAAAAACTGCTACCCTCAAGAAGATGCATTTGAGGTCGATAAAAAAGGGGTACGCATTAAGTTGCAAGCACTGTTAGACAAAACATCCGAAAGGTTGATTTTGAGTCTTTGCGATCATGTTGCTCAACATGATAGCGCAGTACTTGAAAACCTTGATTTCATCATCAAATGGGGGTGTGATGGAGCATCCGGGCTTACAGAATATAAGCAAAGGTTTCAGAACGCGGATAATAAAGATTCTCACGTATTCTCACGTATTCTCACGTATTCTCACGTATTCTCAACAGGTAATTTATACGCAGTTTTTTTTAGACCAAAGATTTATTCTTATAATATTTATTAGGTGATTATTGATGAGTACGAGCGTATGAAACTAGAAATCGAGAACCTGAAGCCATACGATTTGATAATCAATGGAAAAAAGTTTGTTGTATCGTATCGACTTTATTTAACAATGGTGGATGGTAAATTGGTAAATGTTTTGACAGATACTAGTTCAGCTCAGCGTTGTTATATTTGTCAGGCGACATCTTCTCAATTTAACAATTTGCCACAGATGTTTAGAATGAATGTCAACGTTGGTTCACTTGATTACGGAATGTCTTCCCTGCACGTGTGGATTCGTGCATTGGAATGCTACATACACATTGGCTATCGTTTGGGTTTCAAAAAATGGAGAAAGACTGGTAACGAAGATTTGTTCAATGCAACTAAGCGAAGAATTCAAGATGGCTTCAGGAATCGAATGGGTTTGTTGATTGATAAACCCAAACCAGGAGGATCGGGTAACTCAAATGATGGTAACACTGCGCGGAGATTCTTTGCAGAACCAAGGATAAGCTCGGAAATTTGCGGAGTAGATGTAAAGCTCATTGAGCAAACAAGAAACATTTTGATAGCAGTATCGTGTGGCCACGAAATTGATAATGAAAGATTTAAAGACTATTGTTTCGAAACCGCAAAACTTTATATTTCATTGTATTCGTGGTATTACATGCCAACAACATTGCATAAATTGTTTATTCATGGGCATCAAAATATTGAAAAGTCTATTCTACCAGTAGGAAGAATGTCCGAAGAGGCTCAAGAGCGCAGCAATAAATCAATAAAATCATATCGCAACGATTATTCCAGGAAAAATTGCAGGGAAAATACCAATCGCGATATCATCAACCGAATGTTGATAACATCAGATCCATTGGTTAATACTTAGCTCAAACCACCCGTAAACCATCATCAAGAACTACCGAAGGATGTGCATAGTTTGCTGAAGCATGCCGTTACAGACGACACTGACGCCACCAGCGAAACGGATGATTCATCATTTTACTCAGACTCTGAGTAGTTATTTCTTCAGAGGGACATTTTTATTTCAATTAGCTTTTAATTTATGTAAAATGGAATACAATAAATGTTATTTGCTAATCCATGATTTTTTTTATTTTACACATAATACCTGGATGACAGTACATCAAATTTTATAAAGAAACCCTAATTTATTCAACTAACGGTGATGATGCCTTTCTCGTCCATTCAAAAGGTAAGAGTGGTTTGCCTCCGACTGAAAGTCTCTATAATAAAGATAAATAAACTAACTAAACTCCGTTAAAAAAAGGTGGGAAGTATGAAAGAAAAGTCTAAAATAACATTAATAGTTGGATAGTTCTTATTTTTCAAATTTGTTTATACTTATTGTGAATTTTTTGAATTTTGGGTTCCATTTGTACGTATGCCCCAACCTTCTTCTCGAGGGGAGGAGGAGTCACGATTCATCATAAACAAATTGTTTGCCTTCAAAAACTGCCACATGCAAAATTTGGTTCCATTTGCTTAACTAGTTGTCGAGCTATGCAGAAATTCCTATTCAAAGTGTTTAGAAGCCCCCTTTATAAAGATGGGGGTCCCAAACTACAATAGAAACATTTATTGCTTTCAAATACTTCCACATGCCGAATTTAGTTCCATTTGCTTGATTAGTTCTTGGGTTATTCAGAAAATCCAGTATAGTTTGTATGGGAGCCCCCCTCCTCTTCTAAAGAAGGGAGGGGTCTCAACTACCATAGAAACATTTCTTGTCTTAAAATACTTTTACACACCAAATTTGATTTCATTTGCTTGATTAGTTTTCGAGTTATGCAAAAATTTGTGTTTCATTTGTATGAGAGCCCCCCCTTTCAGAGGCGGGAGGGGTCTCAAACCATCATAGGAAACTTTTCCGGCACCAAAAACACCTTCATACAAATTTTCATGCCGATCGGTTCAGTAGCTTCTAAAACTATAAAGGTCAGTTTACAAAAAATGTTCTTTTATATTTGTAAGAATTTTGATAGCTTATTATAAAAAAATAATAGTTGTCAATAATAAAATTGATGCGTTGAAACATTTCCAATCGATTGATGTAAACGTTTTGAAAATCGGTCTTGAAATGACTTATTTATTAACGTTCAAAGGCTAAGCATATTTCGTGATGCTCCAAATTTTCGTACTCGCAACGTGTACCCTTAATATTAAAAACAAAGACGCAGTCCTACGTCAAAAAGGTGAAAAATACAGTGCATATCAATATTTAATGCTTCAAAATTGAATGAACTGCGTAAGACAACAATAAACTATCATAATACATATATACGATCTGTTTTAAAGAGAATTTGAGGTTTTGACCAAACTTGTTCAGGGTCGAACCACTGTGCATTGGCAGATAATGATTTCAGCTATCATAATACATATATACGATCTGTTTTAAAGAGAATTTGAGGTTTTGACCAACCTTTGTTCAGGGTTGAACCACTGTGCATTGGCAGATAATGATTTCAGCTCTTCTAGAATGTTCAAACCATGCATAGGATTCCTGTGCATGGGAGACATTGTGAAACTCGAAAGTTCTTTTACCTCTCCGCTCAGACTTTTCAAATCATTCGTTATACCTAAAGTCATGGTTTGCATTGATGTTGATAATTTTTTAGTAGAATCCTTCACAGCGACATCAACTAGTGTTGTGATATGGTTTTTAATGGCAATAACATTGCCGGTAGAGCCACTGTTTCTAGTCGCCGTCAGCTCATTTTTTATATCACTCAACAATACCTCAAGACGATCGATGGCTTCTTGCACACCCGCAACGTTATTTTGCTGCGTTGTGCGATGGGTAACCTGAGCCGGTTCATTCAAATGAACAAATGGCTCTGAGCCGCTCATTCAAATGAACCGTTTTGCCCATCTCTAGCTGCATGTGAGACGTTCCTTACTTAAATATGAAGTCTGTGATGGGAAAGTACTGTGCATTTAGTAAATTTACTCTGAAAAATCGGCATTATAAGACATCACCTTATATTTGAATGAATTTCAATAGCTGAATGTTAAAAATCAATAGTTTTAAAAATCGAAGCGTAGAAAATGTCCCGGTCGATTAGTGCAAACATTTTGGAAATCAATCGTGGAATGACTCAGTTATTAACCTTCAAAACCTATATATTTTTCGTGACGCTCCAAAGTCTCGCAATTCGAACGTGTACCCCAGTATTGAAAACACAGACGTAGTCCTACGTCAAAAATAAAATCCTAGACATCCACTTCCATCATTTCCGGTATCTCTTCTTATTACCAACGAAACCGGTTTTAACAAACTCGCCCAGCTATCCCCTTTTCCACTGCGATGCTCGTTCATCGATGCGTGCCTGTCGACCATATGAGCTTTTCCCGGTCGATTGTAATCACGTTCTACGAACTGCGATGTTTGGCTTGAATAGGACACGCAGCTCCAGTTTCGGCCGACATCGAGGTTGGTTGGAAAATATCAAGGATGTTAAACTTTCCAATTAATAATTTACCGTAAATCAGAAACTCACCTAATAATTGCAAAAAAAGTTTCATACATTTTCACATAGTTAGGGTTTTTGGGAGAAATTTCAACGCTCTGTGAATATGCTCATTTATATGAAAGTTGTTGATCGTAGTAAATGGTGTAGTAGTGATGTCTGAATTCCAAAATTAAGAGGTTATATTTTTTACCGACTTTTTGAACTTTCAACGCACCCATCAGTGGCCCAATCAGCTTCCATTCGATTGAAAATAGCCAACCGGCAGCTGTTGGAGATTTTTCCCATTACGTTCATTCGTTGATAGTCATGGCATCCTGAGCTTGAGAGATATGCCCGCAGCATTGATGGTAGGCACAATGAAAAAAAAAAGCGTTGATGGACATTTTCCCCCTCCTCGCAACAATCCAGCGGAAAACGAATCTATTTCATCTGCGTGCGAAAAAATTGCTACGTAACTGTGGCCGGGCAGTAGAAAAAAAAATATGAAAGGATAATCCTATGGGCTCTGATGTAATCACGTTCGGCAGGAGGCCTCGAACTGTGAGCAATTTTCCATACAAGAGCAGTGGATGACGCTGGATTGGAAGCGCAATAAGACGTTTTCATTTGAATGGAAATGAGAACTTACCTCACGGACCACGATCGTGTGGTTGCCCCATCCGGGGTTGAACAGGGTGAAAAAATCCGTTATCGTCTGACCGGACAGGTACACTCCGGCTGCCATGAACAGCAATATTTTGAAAGGTGATATGAACAGATAGGTGCTGTAACGAGATTCCGTTAGTTTTTCCCGAATTGTAGCCAATGCCGCAAATGGTCCTGCAAATTCGAGTGAAAATTTTCTGAGGTTCTGCTGACAGTTTCTAACCACACCACGACTTACGAAAGTAGCTCTTCAGCGATAGGTAGTTCTCCCACCAGTGACACGATACCAGGAAAACTGCCGCCGGTATGAACCACAGTTCGAATGTGTTATTCAACAAGGGCCACACTACAAATCCCGTGATCTGTGCACTGATTGCCAACACATCGACTGTGTACTTGAATGGCAGTTTGGACTCCGATGATGACCGGGACAGCAGCCCAAGGATTCCCGGAACCAAGCAAACGCAGTTGGTCAGCATCACAGCTTTGACGGCGTCTAAATTTGGAAAGATCAGGAAAGCCAACATGGCCAATCCTGCCACATGAAATCCCTCCATGATACAAACGGCCATTAATTGGCCCCACGTTGGCCGTGGTATGTTTTTGAAGAAACATATACGGGAAGCTCGAATCAACGTTCCAACTTCCGGGATGGTAAACGAAATAATGATAGCCCACATCCACCCGATGCGTTGTTCCGTCGGAATGAAAGCCTCGAACTGTTTGTCTGGTTCTGTGTATAAATATTCACAATTATTGTTTATCGCTCTCAGCCATTCATCATGCCGTACGTACGTCTGACATCGCAGTATCGATTTTTGGTACCCTCCCGAACGTTGGACGTCATCAGCAGGAAGGACATCTTGGAGAAACAGCTGGCTGCCAGCGTCACCAGGAAGACGAAAATGTACGTAAACACTTTGAGGCACTTGATGAACACACTCAGATAATCCTTACTGGCTGCCGAGCCAGACGTTTGCTGCACCGGTGGATCCTGGAACGAGTCCCACAGCTTGTTGTCCTGCTGAACCCTGCAAGAGGAAACGAGAGGTCGAGTCGGAGGGCATTAATCAAAATATCAAACACAATTTAATTACAGTTTATGGGGCACAATAAATTAAATCGACGTAGGGGTAGACTCCGAGCCCGGGTGGTTCTCTGGAAGGCAATGCAGTTGCAGCAGCAGTACTAAGCAGGCTAATAATAAACGGGCTCGTCGAAAAGGTCACCTGGTAAATATGGCAAATTATAATCCCCTGCACCGACGACGTTTGCCTACAAGGCTTTCGTACTACCCCTTCGAAAGTTGAGTTCTTAGGCCTGACAAATCGTCAAGATTCGAAACCATGATGAATGGATGGCTCCGCTAACCTGAGCTGGGATTGAAACAACAATTAGTTTCCACTACATGCGGGTTGGAGAGGGGCTTCGTCTCATCTTCAGTCCGGCCCTTTCAATGGGAGCCACAGAATTTATGAGCCAATTGATTTATCTCTACCGGACGTCAGGATATTGCTTGTTGTGTGTACCTTAGGGATAATTGGCGGTGGGTTGAGCAGGGGATAAAATGATAGATTTTTACAGGTTGTACGAAGGTGAGGTTAATGATTGAATGTAAGAAATTGGAACGGATACCAAAGAGTTTAGGATTTTCAATCACTTCTAGCAAGTTTTCTACAAATTCACCACTGGCTTGGTTAACCGACTGCATAACTAATGGCTGCCTAGCAACGGTTGCCTACCCGAGCAGGAGACGGCAACATATGAGCTCAGATTAAGAGGTAAAATACCAAAACAAAATACCTAACAATTGCAAGCAAAAAATCTCTCGAATAACAAAACTTGTTATTTCGGATACCTTTTTACCCACGAAACTAAAATGACCATTACTATGAAACTATCCAACCGGTTTGGAATCTTTTAGCAGTTCTGGATTTATGAACATGGGTGTCAAAATTCTTGGAATCGTTCCAGAAGAACGTTTTCCACAGTTAAGGGGACCATCCGGTCACTTGGCTTCGGATTGGCCAGTTCAGAGTAGGTTTTCATGAGGCCACGCATGGCCAGACATTTTTTTTGAATTGTACCCTAACATTATGGGTGTCAAAATCCTGGAATCGTTCTCGGCGAAAATTTCTTACCGATATCGACACATCCGATGACTTGGCTTCGGAATGGCCAGTCTAGAGTTAAAAATGCGAGTCATGTTTTCTTTTATCAAAATATTCCATTCGCATTGTCGGATGTCCATATTTTGGATGATGAATAAAAAAGTAATAAGCAGGAATATTTTTCAGCGTGAATTCAAACTATATTCAAGAAATAAAAGATATTAAAAATACGAAGTTCAACCTTTATTACAAACATTTTTGCTGTGTTCAATACAAACCGCTTTCAAGCAAGAATCGCATTACTTTCTGGTTTTTCTGCGTTACATTTTCGCACTCCTACATATGTGGCAGGCGCCATTTTTAGGAAACCCTTGTGGCTGCATCATGATCAGCTGAATTCTTTACAAGTTCAGGCGCGACTGCAAGTTTTCTCTTACAAGCACTTGTTCAATAGCCGTTCACGTGAAAAATTTGGCCAGCACTTTTGGATTGTCCATTCGGGATTCTATTACTGACAAACATAACTGTAGCGATAGTTCCTGCCTCGCGTTTCTTACTTTAGACTGGCCAATCCGAAGCCCGCAAACTTTCAAACGATAAATACATGCGATTTCATAGTACATTACCTGTGTTGCAATAATTTCGTGCTCACCCTCTACAGATATTTCCATACGAATTGTGCGTAAAGGAAGTCATTATGTTCCGTGTAAAGAGAGTTATAAGGGCATCTTCAGCGGTGGTTTATTTTTGGAACAATTTTATACTTGATTTGTATCAGCAAAGCTTGAATAGAACCATCTAAAATAGGCCAACTTTGCGTTTCCCGAACCGGTGTTGTATTTTTTGTTGTTAAACCCGCCAACACCTGTCATCCTTTTTTTTTCAGAGATCGCAGAACTTTGGTTTGACCAGATAATTTTTACTGCTAGTAGTGCGTCATTAGCAGACAACGAGGGATATTTGCTCTTTCGTTTGACTGAAAGTGAGTGTATGAATGCATACATTTCATTAGAACAATATTAGATAATGCTGATTTGTAATTTTGCTGCGAAAAAACAAGAGTCCAAACGTAGAGGGTCACGTCCTGGAGGACGCCCCAACGTCGGCCGTGATTTCTGTTTCGGTCATCAGAATCTGTTCCAGGACTACTTTAACGACACACCAACCTATGACGAGAAGCACTTTCTGCGTTGTTTCCAAATGCCAAGGGAGATGCTCCTGATGCTTCTCGGCCTGAGTCCATTACAAAAGTGCACTGCAGCCTTACTTATGTTGGCGTATGGTTCCGCAGCTAGTTCTCTCGATGAAAATGTGAGAATTGAGGAGTCAACCAGTCTGCTGACCCTGAGGAATTTCTGAAAAGCTATCCTGAAGACTTACGGCCAGCAGTATTTGCGTCCCCCAACAGCGGAAGAGGTGAAGAAACTGATAAATGAAAATGCTTCCTAAAAGTTAAAAAAAAAAAATCTTTTAAATTCAGTGAACTTCCCAGAAACTCAGGGAACTTATCAGAAGTTCAGGATAGTTCTTAGAAATTCAAGAAACTTCCCAGAAGTTTTGTGATTCTCCCTGATGTTTAGGGAACATCCCAGAAAATCAGGGAACTTTCCAAAAATATGGGAACTTCCCAGAAGATACGGGTTCTTCCCAAAAGTTCAGGCAACTTCCCTGAAATTCGGGGTATTTCCCAGAAAATCAGGGAGTTTTCCATAAATTCAGGGAACTTAACATGAGTTCAGGAAACTTCCTAAAAGTTAACGGGTCTTCCCAAAAGTTCAGGCAACCAAACCCAACATTCAGGGAGCTTTCCAAAAGTTCAGAAAACTTGTCAGAATTTTTCGAGTATTTCTCAAAAGTTCATAGAACTACCCAAGATGTTCAGATAACGTCCCAGAATTTCAGGGAACTTCCCAAAAGTTCAACTTTCCAGAAAATTGGAGAACATCCCATATGCTCAGAGAACTCTACAGAAATTAATTTCAAAAGTTTGCGGATCGGAAGAGGGTCAGAGAGCTTTTCAGAAGTTCATGAGACTTCCCAGAAGTATAGGGGGAACTTTTCAGAAGTTCAAGGAACTTCATGATACGTTTACAAAGATCAGGAAACTCCCCCAATGATCTCTAAACTCGCCAGAAGCTCAGCGAACATCTCAGACTTTCAGAGCACATCAAAGAAATCCAAAGAACTACTTAGAAGTTCTGGGAACTTTCCGAAAACTCATAGAACTTTCCAGATGCTCAGGGTATTTTTCAGAAATTCAGAAATTTTTTCAGAAGTCCTGGGATCTTCGAAATATCGGGGAACTTTCTAGAATTTCAGAATTTAAGGAAACTTCTATGGATATTTTAAGCATTCTCAAAAGTTCACGAAACATTCCAAGGATTTTTCCATAAATTTCCCAACAAACATCGGTGTTGAATTAGAGCTTGTTCAAACAAATTTGGAGAAGCTATTCAGCTATTCTAGAAGAAACAGCTGAATAGCTTCTCCAAATTTGCTTGAACAAGCTCTAATTCAACACCGATGTTTGTTGGGTTAGGGAGCTTCCTAGAAGCTCAGAGATCTTCCCAGAGGCTCAAAAAATTTTCCAACAGTTCAGGTAACATCCCAGAAGTTCAGGGTTCTTAAGTTTTATGAAGAACTTAAACTTCTTACTATTCGATAATTATTCGTACCGAACCAAAGCGAGAATAAAAAAAATCAACTACTTTTTCAATGTCTAATCAATCTCAAGGAATCTCAGCCGTATCACAATCTTGGAGATTCTAAAAAGCTCTTGTAAGGTTTGAGAACATCTCGGAAATGCTATTTATTTCACAGAAATCCCACCACCTTATTAAAAATTTTACAAATCGACCAACTTTCCAGATTTTTTTTTTTAATTTCTCGTAAATTATTAAAATATTTGTGATATTCTGCTTCTCATCATGAAAGATGTAACGTTTGCATTAAAAAAATTGCCTTTTTTCGGATGGTGATAAGAAAAAAGCTAAGACTGATAATTGCCTTTGATAAATTTCCCATGGAAGGTAATTATCTACACGGTGTTCAATAAGTTCGAATACAAGTTTTCATCATTGCGTAGGTATGCGCCATGTACATATTCTGCATTGGTATTGGTGTCAGCTTTAGCTTCATTCATACGCTACCGAATGTGCGCGGTGTTGACATTTTGTTAGTTGTTGTTTGTTTGTTACGCGCGATGAAAGAGTATCGGGACTTCGTAATTAAGCGTTTTTTGAACGGTGAGCGACCCGGCGATATATTCCGGCTGCTGAAATCGCATGGGGTCAAGCGGAACTTTGTCTACACGACCATCAGGCGATACCGGGAGACGTCCTCGACCAATGACCGTGCGAGATCCGGTCGGCCGCGTTCAGCGAGGACGCCACGGGTCATCAAGATCGTGAGGGAGCCAAAACGGCGCAAAAAGAACCGCTCAATCCGGAAAACGGCTGCAGATCTCAACGTTTCCATTGGAACCGCTCACACCATACTCACCAAGGACCTTGGTTTCAGGCCTTACAAAAAACGTAAGGTCCATGGCGTTTCGGAGGCTACCAGCAAAAAGCGGTTGGATCGAGCTAAGAGGATCCTCTCTCGGCACGCTGGTCAGGAGTTTGTTTTTTCGGACGAGAAACTGTTCGTGCTGCAGCAGCCGCACAATGTGCAAAATGACCGGGTGTGGGCGCCATCGAGGGACAGCATTCCTGCATCCAATATAAACATCCCTCGGTTCCAAAGTGCCGCGTCGGTGATGGTTTGGGGGGCAGTATGCAAACGTGGTAAGCTACCCTTGGTGTTTATTGAAAAAAACGTCAAAATCAACGCGGCGTACTACAAAACTGAGGTTTTGGAAAAGGTTGTTGCCCCCAGTCTCCGAAGCCTCTACGGCGATGAGCACTACGTGTTCCAGCAGGACGGTGCACCAGCCCATACGGCAAATGTGGTTCAAGCCTGGTGTCGGGACAATTTAACCGACTTTCTGGACAAAACTTTGTGGCCTCCCAGCTCCCCGGACTTGAATCCTCTCGACATTTTTGTTTGGTCCTATATGATGGCGAAGCTGAACGAATACAAGGTCAGCACTTTGGATCATTTCAAGACGGTAATTCTCAAAATCTGGGACGAAATGCCCATGCAGTCCGTGCGTGCCGCCTGCGACGCGTTCGAGAAACGTTTGAAGCTCGTTAAGGAGTACAAAGGGGGGGTCATTCCAAGAGAAATGTTGTAAACGTTCCTTGTAAACATAGCTTTCAATAACATAAATCCAAAAAATAAAAAAACATGTTTTCATTTTTTTAACAAATTTTGAAAGTGTATCCGAACTGGGCTGCAAAATGGTGAGTAGACAACTGGGATGGAGCGTACGTCCCCGCAACATAGCACTGGTCCTCACAAGTTCCTACCTCATGCTTCCACGGGTCAAGAGATGACAAAGACCGCCAGCTAAGGGTTGCGTACTTAGCTGGTAGTGCAGCCTGGGCACTGTTGTCCTTCTGACTTCAGCTAGATTGAGGAGGTGCGTTCCGAGCGTCTGTCCACCAAGGAGGTGCAGCTCAAACAGCTCCTGGCATCCAGCGGTTGAGTAATAAACGCTGTATCGCGTCAGCTATACCTTAGGAAGCAGTACACCAACGCGATGTAGGAAGGTGGCATGCTGAAATCTTACCCTACCACAAAAAATGGAAGTATTCTTTATACGGTGTATAATTTCAGATCATCTATGGAATTCCCAAGTGTTGTTTAATAATTTTAATTTTTTTGTTTCCTTCGTGGCAATGATAATGCAAGTACGTCTACAATTGCAGCTGGACATCAGTCTACAGACATGCAGACAGTACAAATATAATTGTTACTATCATTTTATATTATAACATCCCTTCACAATATTTTTAAAGCTATTTTCAGGTTCGCATTTATGCATCGTCGTAAGTTTTAGCCGACCTAACCCACGATATGTATTTGAAAAGATAGGATGGTTTTTGACGTTTTTGTTTAGAAAGGATCATACGACAAATTCTACTAAATAAAATTTCAAGAATAGTTTAATAATTCAAAAACTAAAATTGTTTATGATCTCTCATTTTCTATTGCTCAGATATAAAGAATTATTTATGGGCCCAGTAGAAAGCAAGAGTTATCGGAGAATTCAAATTTCATTTTTCTTTTTCTCTCTGTTTTTTTTTTTTTCTTTTTTGTGGATTTATTAAGCTTCCGTTTTTGGGCAGTAATCATAATCATATGAAAGTTATTTCGGCTAATTGTTTGCTTAAATTTTCTTTGCTATTCTGCTTGGCTGCCCGGTGATCAACTTTCTTTCATTATATCACTTTGGAAATTTTCGCCATTTCCGAGTTTCAATCATCTAACATCACAGCAGAAAAGACAAATAGGTGCATTTAATTTTTATGTGTATACTATTACAACATCGTATTGTTTTCATCATATCATCATTATATATATTAGTATATCATATTGAAAATATTTACTAAAAGATTAATAATAATAATTAAATTTAATTTGCTTCAAGTTTACAAGGAAATTGATTCCAGATAGTATGTACAGATATTTTATTTCATTGTATGTAAAGGTGTTTTTCTATGAATTTAAATAATTGAATATTATTAAAATTAATAGATGCTCTTCAATTCTGCTGATTATGCATATCTATATGTCATGAATACATACATATTTTTTTGATTCATGTATAATTAAATGGTTTATATTTTATTTAGTTGCAATAAGACCTTCACATTCCAGAGTTATATTCATCTGCCACTGATTGAGCTGTAAAGATGCACCAAGCTGCATATGATTATCATATGCCTATTATTACAATTTTAACTATTTCATCATATTATTTTATTTATAACCATATTTAAATTACAGGATGACGAATTCCAACCATGGCATATTTTAATTAAATATTATAGTATATTTCATTGCTCTATTACATACTACATTTATTGCATATTATGACATATTATGTACATTATATATAATAAATACTGGGTTGGGAAGGAGCATCAGGGTATCATTCAAGCTGAAATTGGACGATGGTTTGATTGACTGCCTGAGTCTAGGAGGGAACGAGCATTATCATTTTCTTTATCCTACCGATTCGATTGCGATCCTGCGAAGTCTACTCCAACAGTTTCAGTGAGAGTGACGCGCCCTTCTTAACAAGCCATCCTGTAGAAAGCTTAATAAGTATTGCGAATTGGGTTATTCGAATTGTTGGATCGTATCGTTGGAAGGAGATTCTTAATTTCCCGTGGATTTCGCGTGAGTGTCTCTGCTTACGGGTCCACCCCTCCGTTTTTGGCCCTTCATACAGCGATATTGTGAATTCAGATCGGTGGCTCAATTTGATCTTGCTATTAAGTGGAGCTGCATCCAAGCCAAGGGCATGAAGGGATGGTGGCTACCATACATACATACATACATACATACAAATTTTGAAAGTGTATCCGAACTTATTGAACACCGTGTAAGCTTACTTGCAAAAAAATTCTACACCCTTGCGGGCGGCCTTCAGGCAGTTAACCGGAATATTCGCCATGGTGGACGAAAACATGCATGTAGGAATGTTTTTGAGTTCTTTCTTCGTTTTATTTATCAATTCCTCCTCAGTTTTCACGACAAAATTGTTGGAGTAGATCTTACGCTTCAGGTTGGCCCAGAAATTCTCGATGGGACGCAGCTGGGGGACGTTGGGTGGGTTCGCCGACTTGGGTACCGAATCGATATTCAGCCGCTCCATCTCCTCCAACGATCGCTTCGAGTTGTGGGCCGACGGTAGATCCGGCCAGAACACCGCGTCTTCGCCCTTATGGTATTTCTTGATGAACGACGCAACTTCCGGCAGGCATTTCGTACTATACATTTCTCCGTTCACGGCCAGTCCGGAGTGATAGAAGAGCGGCTTTGACATCCCCTTCTTGCTGATTGTCAGCCACTGCAGCACCTTCTTGGGAAACTTGGTGTGTGAAATGAGCTTCACCTCGGAGCTTACTTCCTTCGTGGGGGAAGTAAAATACGAAGTGCCCTGCCAGTTGTTGCCATCCAGGGTGAGATAGGTCTCGTCGTCCATCACCACCGCCACGTCGCGATTCGCCGGGAAAATCGAGTTGACCATCTTATTCAGCCGCTGCCGCTGTGTCATTGCCTGCAGCTCCGAAACCAGTGGACGCGACTTCCGCTTCCTGACATGTATGTTCATGTTCGCCAGGTACTTTTTCACTGTTTGACCAGTTGAACCGACCTCCCGGCCAAGCGCACGCAGCGATGTAGCCACTTTTCCCTCGTTCTTCCTCTTCAGCATCCTTTGGAGCTTCTTGTCGCTCCGGGTCGTCGGCCGTCCGGAACCGGGCTTTCTTTCGATGCTCTGATTGTCTTCTAATAATTTTCGTTCAGTTTCTATAAGCTTATATAACTTCTGGACAATTCAAGTAACTGCTGAGAAGTGCATAGGATTGTCTAAAAGCTTTAGAATATGCAATTGAATAGTGTAATGTTTGAAAACGATTCCTGAAAAAACCAAAGGATTGATTTTCGAACATTTCCTCCGAAAAATACGAATTGAAACAGACTTCTCTAAAATGTATCTGTTTGAGCTATTTGCGAGTGCCAATCCATATCTAAACCGATTGTTTACTTCGAAGACTTCATTAATTTTTATGAATGTCCGGGAACTAAGGAATCACCCAACGCGCTGCACTATACTTTAGGACGATCTTACCTCGTTCACTGACAGACAAGAAAAGGGGAGATGCTTAGTCATGTGTCCATGCCTACTATGATAGTGATATGCCAAAGATATGCGTACAAGATAGACCATATTTAAGGAACGTAACGGGCGTTGGCTATCTATCCACGTTGTACCACACAATTTTCATTTCCGATCAATTGAAATACTATTCGGAATCAGAATTTGCCACCAAATTAGTCGTAAAATCCATAACAGTCACAATTCTGGGAACCTCTTCGTTTCAAACTATTCAGCGTTTTCCGGAAAATGCAGTGGCTGTAAAAAACGAATTCTAATCATTCGTTATTCAAGAATAAAACAAAAAGGCAACTCGCTAGCACTGGGAGCAACTTGAGGTAATTATCAGCATCCGGGGCGAGCAAAGCCACTTTCTGTCCGGCGCCAGCATCACCCGCGCCAAACACGGCCACTGTTCGGCTCATAAATATACCTCAGAATATACTCAATAAAGTCGAGTTTTCGTTTAGTGAAAGCTGAAATTTTACTCATTAATTGGTATTGTCAAGTAGCGTGTAGTGTTTTGGAACTTTATTTTTCTTGTTCCAAATTTGCTGTAAGAATAGATCAAAACATATACCAGATTTAAAATGGTGCAAAATAGATCCATTAGGGCATCTTCAACGGCGATCCAAATCGTGGATTGGATTTATTTTTTTAGACCAAACGCAAAAACATCGTTGCATTGGTGCTGTAAATTTTGTTTTATACTGGATCTATTTTGCACCATTTTAAATCTGGCATATGTTTTGGTCTATTCTTGCAGCAATTTGGAACAAGAAAAATATCGTTCCAAAACACTACACGCTACTTGATAATACCAATTATTGAGTAAAATTTCAGCTTTTACTAAACAATAACTCAATTTTATTGAGTATATTTGTGAGCCGAAAAGTAACCGCGTTTGCTGCGTGTGATGCTGGCGGCGGACAAAAAGTTGTGTTGCTCGTCTCAGATGCTAATAATTACCTCAAGTTGCTCCCGGTGGTAGTGAAATGCCTTTTCGTTTCATTCCTAAATAACGCATGCTTGTCTTAGTTCTTTTTACAGCCACTGCATTTTCCGGAAAACGCTGACTTGATCGAAATGCGGAGGTTCCGAGATACCGAATAGTATTTCGATTGATCGGAAATGAAACGTAATGAAGTCTTCAAAGTAAACAATCGGTTTATTGATAGATTGGTCATGATAAGCACTTGCAAATAGCTTATACAGATAAATATTGGAGAAGCCTCTAGTTGACTCTAGTTGACCCTTGGCATGCGGAAACGCAGAAAGTGCTTCTCGTTGTAGGTTTGCGTGTCGCTAAAGTAGTCCTAAAACAGCTTCTGATGACCGGAACGGAAATCACAGTCGACGTTGGGGCGTCATTCAGGATGTGACCCTCTCCGTTTCGACTCTTGTTTATCCACTGCCAAACTACAAATCAGCATTATCTAATATTGTTATAATGAAATGCATGCATTCACACACTCACCTTCAGCCAAACGAAAGAATAAATATTCCTTGTCGACAGCTAACGACGCACTACTGGCATTAAACATTATTTGGTCAAACCAATCAATGGCAAAATGTTTGTGAAAAATCTCTTTTCTCTGAAAAAAAAACTTCTGATCTCTGATGTAGAATGATTGACAGGATGACAGGTGTTGGTGGGTTTAACAACAAGAAATACAACACCGATGGGGGGAACGCAAAGTTGGTCTATTTTAGCTTGTTCTATTCAAGTTTCGCTGATGCAAATCAGGTATAAAGTTGATCTAAAAATAGACCGCCGATGAAGATGCCCTTATAAAACAAAATTTACAACACCGGTGCAGCGATGTTTTTGCGTATGGTCTAAAAATATATATTCAAACCACGATTTGAACCACCATTGAAGATGCCCTAAGTGTTCAAATATCTTTAACCTTTGCGTAGTGCTTAAAATTTTCCCACTGAGAGTAGGAAAGAAAACACATAGTCTCATGTACACACATACATATGTACACGTACATACAAACCCACCGCAATTTTCCAATCTCGTTGAGCTGAGACGAACATTCAAGACAACATACTCGAAATCGGTCAAGCAATCAAATTCTTCCAGAAAAATTTCCCTTTTGGTCCACCGTCCAGGCCCTTCCTTCAGGCCGCGCAGCCACCAAATCCAGGAAAAGCAACAGGACCAGTAACGCGCAAATGTTTGTTGGGAAGAGAAGGCCATCAAGGCCGAGACGGCAGCAGCACCGGCAGCCGCGTTGGACTGATTGTGTAATGTATGCAAATACTTTGGGACGAGTTGCGATGGCAATAATGCAATCTAGGCTCCCGAACAAGCATGTCCGGACTTGCTCCCGGGTAGGACACGAACGATAAGGTGTAATTGATGGAATAATCTTGTTTCAGCGGTGCGGAGGAAGATTTCCAGAGATCGAAACTGTCGGTCCAAGCGTCGGACTTTGATCATGCATGAATAATGAAGAGCAAAATCAACAGTTTGAAAGACTCCCATCTCGCCCGTATGGCCACAGTTTGCTCGAGCCGTCCTTAGTTGTTTGGGTGAGGGTGGGTCGGAGGGAAGGCGTTGACGTGTTCCAAGTTAGATGGATCGAATTAGTGGTTGATTGAAGGTTTTCCTTCCAGTTATGTAAGGAGGAATCGATTACTGCGTTAAGCCATTATGAGTTAGGAAAGGAATGCTGATTCGAATACGTCAATCTAACAATTCATTGACGATTTCGCCTGATGACAGCGAATCAATGTTTGCCGGTGGCGAGAAAGCTGAATATCTTGTTTTACGTCAAGACAGAACTGATAACAATGTTTGTCTAGTTTCTTTTTTTGCACTTAAAAAAGCAATTGCTCGTCGTTACCTTCGGATCGGTGTAGCTTTCAGGAGATAACATATTCGGGATTTGTTCGAAGAACGTTTGAAGAGCGTTTTAGAGCGTTCCAACAATTGAAATCTCTCGAACCTGTTGCTTTTGTTTAGAAACAATTTTCCAAGTGTAAGAAGTGTACAAAATGAGGGATGAATCACCCCTTAGCGAAAAAATATCATCGGAATGAATCAAACTCTCCGGAACGATGAGCATAATTGGAAGTGAGATTTTTTTACCAAACATGATTGAATTTTCATAAATCTGAATAAATATTCCCGCTGCCTGGCTGCCTCAAGAGGGCGGGCTACTGAACATCGTGATTCGGGTACATTGGCAAAGCAAGTTGATAGCCAGCGAAGATGACGACGACGATGGTCGGTGCGGAAGCGTGAGCACAAGTGGTAGGATACAATAAGAATAAGTTAAAGAAACGACTCTTGGAATCTATAATGTGGAGGTGCCATTATTGGAGGGGAGAAAATTTCTTTCTCTTGATTGAATATTCAATTGAGTCAATTTCCATCAAGTCTTTTTTTCCTGCTTCTCTTTTCCTCCGGCCACGGTGGAGCACATTCTGGGCTGAGTGGAGTGCTGATCGCTTTTTAAAGGAAACACTTTCGAACTACGTATAAACGAATGCGTAGATGATTTCTTGAACTATGGTCTTTTTCAGTTTATGGAGAGTGTTATGGTGTATCTGATTAACTATCGGTTGTGGAATATGGGTTACTTACTTTTTGATCATCATAGTTTGTTCGTCATCATCATCCGAAGAATCGGTAAAGTAATGCATATTGTTTCCGGCGTTCTTCATTTTGATTCTTTTTCACCGTCTGGCACTAGCACAATAGAAACGAAGGATATTTTTTTTTCTACACTAAAACTTTTGTCGTTTGAATTCGATCAATCGAAACTATCTTCATGAATCATTTTCCTCCGCAATCGGCAAACAAGTTGATCGTCAAACACCAGTGCAAATGCAAATATTTTCCCAATAAATTTGTACCACTTGGCGTTCGGACAGAATTTAACTAGCGAGCGCAGAGACACGAATACCGATACTGAACTCAATTAGCCACGAACATCGAGTGCGACACTTGAAACCGACCTGTTTGGGTAAACTACCAGCATTACACTTTCCTGAGCACAAAGAACCTCTTGACACTTTCCAAGAACAAGATATGGCTCCTTCCCGACCGTCCGACCGGGCATCGAATGTCTTATCAGTTGATGCAATTGTCTTGTAAATGGCCTAGTCGAGCAGATTGTTATCACTTCGAACCATATCGGATTGTTGCTCCATTCTATTAGTTGAAATTCATGGCTGAAGTGTTTGGAGTGTCGGTCGACTAAGAACGTGAGCTTTCTAGAACTATAAACGTGACCCCTTCGAATATGAGCAGAGGTAAATGAATTTCATTCCTGGCCAGTATTTTAGAAGATAGCTGTTGGGTTTCTGGACGCTTCCCATCACCGTGTGGGAAATAATTAATTTATACTAACAGTACTGGGGTAGGGTTTTCTCGGCGCTTCGATAAGTGGGCTGCTTTCGGATCAATATGGGGGTTCCTTCGAAGTCCAGTTCATCCATTTCCAATTGCATTACACAACGCTCCTCAACGCCAACCGATTCCTACTCGGACTCTCATCAATGCGCAACGGATTATGGTGGGGCTCATTTTTAAAATATCAACGAGGGCAGGATTTACAAAGAGGAAAATGATTATAGGGGACTATTATTTTATTATAGCACAGATTGGACCGAAGGGTCTCATATTGCTACGAAACTTTGTCCACGCGTAGAGTTCAGGATATATGACCAAAAAACAATGTTTAAAAAAATCAGGGTTGCCATTTTTCCTGGGGAACAACTATTTGTATTTATCCAATCTTTCTGTCAATAACTTTCTATTTAAATTCTTAACTAAGGAACGATTCATAATATATCTTTTTTTTTCTAATATTATTATATATTTTCTTTTATAAAAAATTTTCTACAAGCTTGTTTAAAAGCGGTGAACATTTTTTTTGTGATGAAAATATTTTTTAAAATATTATTTTATTTTTTTTCTTATTATAATATTTTGGGGGGGGGTATTGGGGTGTTGTTGTTTTGTTTTTGTTTTTTTTGTTTTGTTTTGTTTAAGCTACAGTAACTAAAACTACTCCTTTCATTACAATAAAAAAAAAAAATATCTAAAAGTGTTGTCCCAATTCCTTTTGGTAGCTTATGTTGGTTTTTTTGGGGAAAAATGTGTTTGTTTTAATTTTTTTGTGGGGGTAGGTAGTTAATTTAATTAAAAAAAAAAAAAAAAAAACTAATATATTATTGGTAGTTTATACTCTCCTTTGAACCGATATTTTAGCATGGACAATATCGGATGAAAAAGGGATTTGAAGCCAGCTGTGGTCAAAACCACTTTATGGAAACAGTTCAAATTTTGTTCACATTATTTTCTATCTTGTTGTAGACTATGGTGACATTTGTAATATGCTATCTAAATTTTTCACAGAAATACGGATTTCTGAAATGGGTATGTCCAAAAACGACTTTTTTTCACATATGTTATGAAAATTTCAATTTTATAAACTTTATCAACATGAAATTTTGATCACATAAGGTCTGTACATTTATTATAGTTTTATCAAATTTTCAGCCAAAAATATTGATAATTGACAAAGCTACAGAAAGTTGAACATGGCGTTTTTGTTGGAAACAAAATTTTGCTCGGCTTTTTGTTTGCTACTGAGTGTACTAGTGAGGAAAACATTCCCACAACAGTTTCTGCAGAGGCAAACATTAAGGAACAGACTACACCTCCAACTTCGTTGGTTTCGTCGAAGAAAACACCTTTCACGGGGGAATCCGTAAGATCATTGATTAATTTAGAAAAAATACAAGCTCTTGCACAGTTCTTAGGAATACCTAGCGAAGAAAAGTTATCACGCTTAGATGCTTCTTGTAGCAATTATCGCTTCTCTAAAGCAACTGAAATATTTTCAAAAAATTTAAAACGATAAGAACAAGGTTTCCAAATGAAGTTTCTGACGTGTCGGAGGACTGCAATAAACTGCTTTTAAATTTGAAATCGGCTTTTTCAAAAGCTGACACAACTGAGAAAATAGTTGAAGTTCTTAGACTATTGGCAAGAAACTGGTCATATCTATCTCTATATATATATATATATTAGAGTGCCAATCCAATGTATGGGAAAAATTTGACCATCGAATTTCAAAAAAGAGCAGTGCTCAAAAGTTTTGTCTCCGCGAAAAAAGCCCCCTTGCAAAATTTGAGCTCAATCGGATTTGGTTCAGTGGACCTCCAAAGTGGTCAAAGTTTGACTTTTTTGATCCATGAAAAATTTCCCTAGGGAGGGGAGAGGGAGGTGGTTAGGGTGTTGGAAATTTCCGAAATCGAAATGTATAAAACTCTGGTGTTATCTCAAAATAAAAAAAATGTTTGATAAAAATCGATTTTCTGGGACTTGCTGGGGGAGTGAATTGAATTTGACTTGAAGGATTTGAATTCTACTGCTGAGATCTTCATGGCAATAGTATTGAAACATTTCCTTTATCATCGTTGGCGTCTGCTGGCATATTATATGAGATATTTCATTACGGTGGTTCAGTAATTTTCCATTTTGTTGAAAACATTAAAAAATATACCAAAAAAGTTGAATTTGAATGGAATATTGAAGATAATATAAACATGTCCTACACAATCGTTAGCCAATGTCTAAATTTCTAGTATTTTGTCAAAAAGTCGAAAGTAACATTTGTAAACAATGACATCTAGCGTATTATTCTGCTTGCTCCAAACAAAATAGCACCAGAAACAGATAGAGGGAGTTATTACCTTCCCGTCGATAGTGGATAAAGAAGTTAGCAACGTGGCATTTTTACGAAAAAAAAAGAAAAAAAAACGAAATTTACATTTTAAGTCATTGTTTACAATTGTTACTATCGACCTTTTGACGATTTTGTCTAGATTTGATATGTGCTATTTCATTAGACTGGCCCAATTAGGGTGGTCTTTAAAAAAAAGCAAATTGAGAATTTGAATGGAATAAAGGGTGTCCACGATGAAATTGCCACACACAAAATTGATTCGCAAAATTCGAGTTTTCATCCGAATGCCATCAAATTTTCAGGGATTGAGAAATAACTATTAAACTTCATTTTACCATTTTACTCGTATTTTATTTACAGTCCATACGCAAATGCCCGCACCTTGGCCTTAACCCCGGCCATAAGATTCTGCACAACCTGTGAATCAACCGTTTTTTGCATGTAAACCCATACTTTCTTCAGTTCCTCGACTGTCTTCACTACCTTAGGTCGTTTAAGAAGGTGCTGCTTCATAATCGCCCAGTACTTCTCGATGGGGCGGAGCTCCGGAGTGTTGGGAGGGTTGAACATTTTCGGCACGAAATTGACCTTATTGTCCGCATACCACTTCAGCACGTCCTTGAAGTAGTGGTATGAGGCCAAATCCGGCCAGAAGATTGTTGGGACGTTGTGGACCTTCAGGAGAGGAAGCAGCCGCTTCTGGAGGCACTCTTTTATGTACACCTGTCCGTTCATCGTGTCCTGGGTCACGAAAGGTGCACTCCGCTTCCCGCACGTGCAGATGGCTTGCCAAACCAGGAATTTCTTCGCAAATTTGGACATCTTCTGAGTGCGGACATGCTCCGGAACGCTGAACTTATCCTTGGCCGTGAAAAACAGGTTGCCGGGGATCTGTTTGAAGTCGGCCTTCACATATGTTTCGTCGTCCATGATGCAGCATTCAACTTTCGTCAGCATGTTGAGGTACAACTTCCTGGCACGGGTTTTGGCGAACTTGTTCTGCTTCTCGTCGCGATTAGGGGCCTTTTGTACCTTGAACGTTCGAAGCCCAGCCTTAGTTTTGGCCTTCTGGACAAAACTTCGGCTTAGGTGCAGCTTCTTAGCCACATCCCGAACGGAGGCGTTCGGATTTCGGTTGAAGGCCCCAACTACGCGGTTGTGATTTTTGGTGTTGTACGGAATACTTTTTCTTCACTTCTGGGCTTCCGATCGGTGGTCAACCGTTCCTCGAACCGCTTAATCACTCGCGACACCGTGAAATTCGCGATTCCCAACGTTTTAGTGATGGAACGATGCGAGAGATCCTTGTTCTCGTGATGAATGCGCAAGATTTTATCACGCACGAGCTGTTCTTTCGACTCCATTTCCGCGAGTAAAAAGTTAGAGCAATTTCATGGTGTGGCAATTTCATCGTGGACACCCTTTAGTGAAGTAATTACGCATCGTCTGTGTTATCGTTGGTTATAGTAAACATTTAATATGTGATATTTTATCGGAGTGATTAAATTGCTTTTGTCGAAAAATTCAAAAAATCCAAAGAAATTAGAACTTAAATGGGATATTGAGGACAAATGTATTATTTCTTCCCTTATACCATCGTAGGACATTGTTAACAAATAAATACTTGACATACTGCATGTTCCCGCTTCGGCAACACTGTTGTTTTTTGGTTGGCTCAAAAAAATTATTGTCCGCGCTATTTTAGTTTTATTGTGTATTATTCGAGTTAAATTCATAATAAGTGTTACTTTTGTTAGTGACAACGTTGCTAAGAATAAATGATAACTGTTATAAATTATTTATGAACGCAAACTAATATGGACTGTAATTTTGGATACGACTCATTCAGAAATTCTTGCCTGTTGTTATTCTAGTACTGCATTGCTATTGACCCAGCTTGGCTATTCTTAATTGTACTTTACTGTGGCTTAGATAGTTTTTGTTAGTGTGTGTTGCTCATCAATTAACTTTTTGTTTACTTTCCTGTTTTATATATTTAAAATTAGTTTCTGCTTGGTTTCCACAAACGTTTGAAATGGAGAAAGATGACGAATTTTGCTGCTCTGTGTGTAAGAAAAAAGAGACCGAGAGCTCTAAAGTTTTAACGTGCATGTACTGCTTTTCGAGTGTCCATTTTCAATGTAAAAACATTGTAGGGAATGCGGTACGTCGTGTGAGGGAAACCGATTACTTTTGCTCACCTGATTGTTCTGCGATCTACCAGCAAATTGTTTTGATGCAGAATAATAATAGATGTCTTCCTTTGCTGCTGAGATGAAAGCAACCATTTAAGCCTCTGTTGCTAAGGAAATGCAGTTGGTCTCAACTGAAGTTAAGCAGATTACCGCTTCAATCGAAAAATCACAGGAGTTCTTATCTGATAATTTTGATGAGATTGCCTCTGATTTCAAAGATCTCAAACTTGAAAATGAAAATTTGAAAGCCGAGGTGGAGCGTTTGAAAAGGTCTCAAAATCAGTTACAGGGAACGGTTCATAAGTTGGAAGCTAACCTAGCAATGCGCTAGCTCCTATCAGAATCGTATTTTTAATAAGGAATCAAAAGAGATGGTGCTGAACAAGAAAAAACAATTTGGAAAACTGTTATCGACTGTGGTTGATTCGAAATTCATTGTTAACGCTAGAGCAATAAATGTGACATTGAGAGACGAGTTAACTCCACTGTCTCTGGAACTGATCAAAGAGCTTAGGGAATCTCAAGAATTGTTGAAAATAAAGTACATTTGGGCGGGTATGATAGTAGTAAGCCAGATTTGGTTAAAACCAGAGAAGATCTTAGTCGTGTCATAAACCGCTTTACGATTAATACATCTGTGTCTGAATTGGGGCCTGCTCCGGGACATTCTCCATCGCCAAAACGGAAGAAAAACACCCATTAAAATGTGGTGTAATCGAGCTTTTGTTCCTTGTAAGTTGAAATGGATTCCTTACCGATTATGATTTTAAATAAATATTATGATAATTTACATGATCTCAATTCAAAATATCACGTGATTAGTACAAACACTTTAAATATCATTCAGTGGAATGTAAGAGGAATAAATGATTTTGAAAATTTTGATGATATTATTTATTTCGTGAATTAATGTAAAATTAATATTGATGTCATTGTGATAAGTGAAACATGGGTGAAGAAGGAGAATAGCTGCATTTACAATATTCCTGGCTATCGCGCATTTTTTTCATGCCGTGATAACTCATCAGGTGGCTTAGCTGTATTCGTAAAAAGTTCTTTAGAGAATAAATTGATAGATAGCCAAACAGTGAATGGCTTGCACCATGTCCGTGTAGAAATCAAACATCAAGGCTGCTTGTACAATGTTATTGGTGTATATCGCCCACCCTTTTTTGATTACAATGAATTTCAGAAAGTTTTAGAAGGCTGGTTATCAACTGCTGCTCCATCCAAACCATTTTTTATTGTTGGTGATGTGAATGTCTCAATTAATCTCCAGAATAATATAGTAATAAGATATAAAAGCTTATTAGAACCGGACGGCTATATTTGTACAAATAGTATTTTTTTTTTTTTTAGTTCCTTGATTATCGAGATTTTCAGCCCTGGGCTGGTTCATCTCCCGTCGTTGTCACTCAAATACCTTTTGGGTATTTTCGTAACTTTTTGGGGGGTGAGGATTCGAACTCGTGACTTTGGCGTGAGAGGTATGGATGTTAACCTCTACGCCGGGGTCGCCCCCCATTTGTACAAATACATTCCCAACTCGTCCAGCAAGCAATAATATTTTGGATCATATTATCTGCCCGATCGAACATGCTGCGAAACTGCAAAATCACACTATCTTCAGCGATATTAGCGATTATCTACCTGTTATTTTGTCTCTCGCTTTGAGCAATGAAAAGAGGCAACAAGAACTGAGAATGAACATTGTTGATCGTGTTAAAGTGCAAAATCAATTTTCAATATTTTTGAGCAATTTTCAAGTTACTGATGATGTTGATGCTACCTTAGTAAATGACAGTAGTAAATGGAAGTAGGCTTGTTCGCGACAAAATCTGGACACCTCCAAATACGTCTACTTCTGGAAATACTTCATCAACGCGTGAAATATTTCGCAGACTGCCGAACGTATGTCTGTTCATTGTCAATTTTTGCTGATACTACAAGCTTTAAGATCGAAGATGGCGTCGAAAGAAGGGCAAGTGCGAAAAACAATTGTGTGCGGTCGCAATGAAAACCCGGATCTGTCAATAAGGAAATCTTAAATCTTAAATCTTTTGATACACGTTTGACAACAGCCAGAAAAACTGGGAGTGGAACATAAACGGATCTCAGGAGCCACCAGAAGGACGCGATGGTGAGGCAAATATTGTAAAAGAGACCAGATCTTTCGGTAGGTACGTACTGTGGCTAGAAAAATAAAAATGTCCCCAACTTTCGTGAATACTTCCAAGCACCGGCAAGGTATGCAGTCGTTAAAGGTGAAAACTGTACCGAACCGTAATGATAAACAGAATGTGACGGCTAAAACCCGGGCTCGCAAGTTGTATCGCGAATATTTGAACGAAGTTTTCCTGCGTGATAATGGACGATAAAACTTATGTTCTGGAAGACTTTAAGCAGCTTCCCGGAATTTCTTATTACACTGCCATGCAACGGAACGGCGTAGATGAGCATTTCAGAACGAAGAAAAAGGCCAAGTTTCCCAAAAAATATTTGGTTTGGCAGGCAATCTGCAGCTGTGGTCGATCAAGCCAATGACGCTCCCTCGCTATTCTGGCCTGATTTGGCATCTTGTCTGATCAATTGCCTGTTAGAGCTGGTGTTCCTCAAGGTAGCATTCTTGGGCCAATACCTTATAACATTTTCACTTCAGATCTCCCGAATTTACCTCAGGGCAGTCAATAATCTTGCTTTGCTGATGACACAGGCATTTCCGCTAAAGGAAAAAGTCTTCGTGTTATATCCAGGAGGCTACAAAAAAGCTTGGACATTTTTACAGATTATTTTCAAAAATGGAAGATTTCTCCTAATGCTTCCAAAACTCAACTAATAATATTCCCACACAAGCCTAGAGCTGCATTTTTGAAACCAAGTAATAGTCATATGGGCACTATGAACAGAGTTCCAATTTCTTGGTCAAATCAAGTAAAATATCTTGGACTGATACTTGATCAAAAATCAACTTTCAAAGATCACATTGAGGGCATTCAAGCCAAATGTATTAAATATATAAAATCAAGCCAAACACTCAATTAGGTTCAAAGTAACAATTGAGCGGTTCCATATCATTTCAGCAACGAGTAATTTTCATATTTTTTGATTTGCATGAAACCTTGCATACAAGTTTTTGGGGAAGAAAAACGCCGTTTTGCATACTTGGTTCGCCATTTTGAATCTAGCCTTACTTATGAGAAGGGCCTATGAAAAATGCAAACGATATCTTCAAAAAATTGTATCTCGGAAACGGTTTTTTCGATTGGTTTGAAATCTTCAGCGAAGTTTTAGACAATTGTTGGTGCTATATGGAAAAAATATGCACGGTAAAAAAAAAGTTTGGTTTTTGTGTTTTGAACTAAAATATAGATTTTCCCTTAAAAGCTACGTGTAAACAATTTTTGAATTATTCTTATGTTATAGCTGACTGAAAATGCTATCTAGTACACAGTAGGTTGTTCTGGAGAAAAATAGGTTACAATGAAAAAAAGAATTTCAAAAAAAATTACAATTTTCAAAAAAGCTATTAGGAAAAGTCAAAAAAGTTTGTCACCCTAATTTTATGAAAGAACATCAAATTTGCAAGCAAAAAGTACTTCGGTAACATTTTTCTAAGATGCACCGTTTAGAAGATATTACTGATTTAATATTGATTTTTTTGATAACTTAATAAGTTTTGGCCCTTTTCGGATGTACTCCGTGTTTTGCCAGTTTCAAAAGTATTTTTTTCAGAAAGATTGGAAAATTTTGAGTTAAAATGACACTGACAACTTAAAGATTCGAGTGAAATTCTCTGCCTTAAAAGTATTTTGAAAAACAAGTTACAAAATCCCACTATCAGGAACAATGATTTCTTAAAGTGATTTTTGGTGCGTTGTGCTGAAAACGTGCTAACAAGTATTAGAAACAGGTAATTAGATACCAGTTAGCTGTACTACGTACAGTTGGTGATTGTAAACATGGTCTTTGTTGGAACTAGTGATGGCGAAGCTGAACGAATACAAGGTCAGCACTTTGGATCATTTCAAGACGGTAATTCTCAAAATCTGGGACGAAATGCCCATGCAGTCCGTGCGTGCCGCCTGCGACGCGTTCGAGAAACGTTTGAAGCTCGTTAAGGAGTACAAAGGGGGGGTCATTCCAAGAGAAATGTTGTAAACGTTCCTTGTAAACATAGCTTTCAATAACATAAATCCAAAAAATAAAAAAACATGTTTTCATTTTTTTAACAAATTTTGAAAGTGTATCCGAACTTATTGAACACCGTGTACAATGTTTGTCTCCAATTTTGACACATGTACATAGGACCTACATTTTGTCTTCTAAAAACGCGTGTTCAGATTGTTCAAAACATGAAAGCAAGCAAACAGTTCTTCGTTCAGATAATCGTTTCGTTTAAATAATATTCAACTACTTCAAACAACATTTGTGTCAAATCGAAAAAAAAGGATCGAAAATTTCAATATTATTTTTTTTTCAAATCTTTATTGAAACTCAATCGTGTAATTTTTATTTTTGTATGGTTTTCAACATAAAACGTCGTCAGGATAAAAAAAAAATGTTGTCTTTGGTGTTTACGGTGATTCTAGGCGTGTAATTGATACATTTGTTACTTATGACCTATTGCATTTGCATCTGTCGATTGGACCTGTTAGGTCTGTTGGGTCTTTTGTCAAGTTAGAATGTACATTGGGCTATTGTGATAATAAAAATATGTTTGCATTAGTTCTCTAATAGCTTTATTTTTGTACTCTTGTGCCCGCTAATTCTTGCAATTAGCAAATAGTAACCCATCATATCTGAGAACTCCAACATCTGGCTACATATTATTTATTCATTCGGAAATCTCACAAATCGGCACAAATCTCAATCAATAAAAGACCAATGCATCTTTTTTTTCTAATTTAAGCATCGCTGTTTTGCAGCAGGCATAAAACTAACAACATCAGATGTGTTGGTCCGTTATTGCACGGTGTTGCACGATAAGCTAGTTTCATCCTTTTTTACGAAAATTTCACACATTTTTATGCCTGTTTTCAAACCTATTTTCGGGGTGAAATACAAATTGCCATTGTTATGCACACACTCCTAGGAGATCCCCCAAGATACTGGAGTAAATAATTAAGTATGAAAAGAATGATTTCCGTGATATGTAAACCAGCAGTTTTAATTTTATATACGTGGGTCTAAAACTTTCATCAGGTAATACAGTTGTTACACTAACCCTATATAGTCTTGCCGTTAACGCTAACGAACAAGTATTTCTCGTAACGAGTGCACCTGCTACAATAATCCGATTGAATAAATATGTAGCCAGTTGTTGGGTTGTCTAATACAATAGACTACTTTTTAATTAAATGTTTGCTAATTGCAAAGATGAGGCGGTACAAGAGTACAAAAATAAAGCTAAAAGGAGTCAATGGGGACGTTTTTCTTTTTGTTTTTTTTCAAATTTAAAAAACCCAATGTACTTGGAAATGGGAAAAAGCCAAATCTAAAAGGTCAAATAAAAAATAAATGGAAAAGGGTCAAAATGAAAAAAATATATATAACAAAATAGTAGTCGTTAAAAAAATAATAAACATTTTTTTTTGTAGTTATGTGGAGGTGGAGAAAGAAAAAACAAAGAAAAAATTAAAGTTACCGGTGAAATTAGCAATTAAAATTTAAAAAATAAATTTTAATTTTCATTCTATTTTTTGGATTGAAATATGTTAATAGGATCTAGTTCAATGTTTGGCTTGAATGTTAATCGAAAAAAGAAAAACAAATTTTATGAAAAAACTATATTAAATTAAAAAATTTTGAGGCTGTTTTTTTGTGGGGGTGTTGTGGTGTTGTGGAAGAAAAAAAACCTTAAAAGTTTTGAAAATTGTTTTTGGGTGCCTCTGGGTTAGTAGTTAATTAAAAAATTTAAAGGTGAGACAGGAAAAAATTCAAACAAATAATTAATATTTTGAAAAAAAAAATTGAATTAAATATAAGATATATTCTCTGATTGAAAAAAAATTTTTTAAAGAAAAATTATTATTAAACGGAAAAAAACGGTAAAAAAAATAAAAAAAGAGAAAAAAAAAAAAATATAAACAAATAAATAAAAGATAATATAATGTGAAAAGTTAATACCAGAGGGGAAAAAGTAAAATATAAAAAAAAAAAAAAATAAAAAAAAAAAAAAAAAAAAAAAAAAAAAAAAAAAAACAATCCAAAAACTAATTATTTATATTACAAAATCTAGGCAAAAATACACTATTTCAAAATGTAATACTATGTAAAAATACAAAATTAACTAACACATGAACAAAACACAAAGCATGATTTTTATGAGTATGAATTTTATGACACGAAATATCAGAAAACCTTTCAACTAATTATGTCCAGTGTATATCAATTGTCACATTTCATCACTGAAATGTGTCGGAGTTTTGTTCTCAGAACACACACATCGATCCCTACCTACTCTTTCCATGACAGCTCCAGCCATCCACTTTCGATTGGAGCATACACTCTCGCAAATTACAATTTATGATCAAAAGCCGATTTTCTGCGAGTAGAGTCGTCCGTTAGGAGGAAAGCTAGTTCAGCAAACAATCGTCGGTAGTGGACTTTTTTTTTCTCTGCAAAGCAATAAACCCGATGCAGAGGGAGGAATAGTAATGGGATTCTGCTGGGGCGACGGTCATTGATTGATCTTGGGTTGAGGTGTCGAACAGCATGCTCCTGAAAGTTGTGCTGCAACTTTGAAGCTACCGAAGGCCAACCAGGCAGAGTAATCTCATTGAAACACATCAACCCATCATAGGCAAAGCCAACAATGCAACTCGAATGAGAAGCTCTCATCAAAGTGAAACCGAAGCTCGGAAAGTATAATTTACAGCCAAGCCGTGTAAAAGCCGGTAAACACACAAGCCGAACAAAGGGTTCAGCTCAAAGGATGTATTTCCTATTCTTCGTCGCTCCCAATAATTTAACCATGCACACCGATGAGAGTACAAAGAAGATCTACCAAAAGCCTTCAAGAAATGAAATTTGATCCCACTTCTTTCGCCCAAGCATAACATTTTTCTTTTTTTTTTTTTTTTTGACTGACGTTAGTTACAACTGAAGCTAAAATATATTGCAGCAAACGCCAGCGGCGGGACTGAAAAATAGACAGGAATCAAGGTAACAAACGGTTCTATCATCATTTCGATGGGTGGAAAAATGCTTCACAGCTCGGAACATTGAAAGAAGAGCTAAGCCCCGGTTGAACCTGGCTAGGTGGGTAGGAAAAGTTCCCATCCATCCCAAACCTGACGGCATTGACGGCGGAGATACCGACCTACAGCCGCACGCGCAGCCATCAGTAGTGGAGAAAATTGCATCGAAAATTCATGATAAACTATTTTTGGCTTCTCATTTTTCTTACTCGCCGATTTTTATCCTCACCCGAGGAGGTTCCCAAAGCCGGAGCGGGATTTGAACAAACCCGGGATCTCGAGCAGCCAGAAGTGGCATTATGCATATCAAGCGGTTTCTGACGACGACGATGGAAAAGAGCGGAGATGCCCTCGGGTGCCGTGAAACCATTATTCTGGAGCGAAAGTTTTTCCTGTGCTGGATGGCTGGTACCAAAGCCGAGGGATTTGTTGGTCGTACATGGGAAATGCAGTAGAGGCACGTCAGATTCTGTTTAAAATGCACAACTTACCGTTTTCTGTTAAGAGATGCAAATTGGAAACGCCGAAGGAACGGTTCGGTTTCGGGGAAGATTTGCTGGAGATTCCGGAAAGCATTTCGGTTGCTAATAGGAGGAAAGTTTCGGAAATTTTGCAATGAGACCCATTAGCGTTGGAATTAACTATTTAATTTTATTCGAAACAATGCTTTGGTGGTTGAGACCGACTATTATCCGCTGTTGAAACGCACACTGAATTGACCATTGAACTCGTTGATTTGTGCAATTTGATGTTCCAAGCCACAAAGGATTTACATAAGTAATTTGCGAATGGCTTGCGGATCGGGTGTTATTAAAATTGTGGGAATGTGTTTAAGCTTAGCTAAAGGCAAACATTAAAAAGAAATCAAGTAATTTCTGGTAGCATTGAGTTTCATTGTGCCGGTTTAGTGCAGCAGCACTCATTATTATTTTTTTGTCGCGATACATTTTTAGTAATGGGGATTAATTTTTATTATCGTACAGGTTTGGGCCGAAGGGTCTCAGATTGTTGCGAAACTTTTTCCACGCGTAGGGCTCGTGGATATACGAACAAAAAACAATATTAAAAAACTCAGGGTTGTCATTTCTCCTGGAAAAGCGTTGAAGTTTTCCGTTTTCCCAAATTCTAAAAAAAAAAGGGGAAAAAAATTTTTTGTTTAAAAAAAAAAAAATTCCAAATGGGAAAAAATAAAAAAAAGGAGGAAAAAAATAAGAAAAAATTTTTTGGTATGAAAATTTGAAAAAAATATTTTTTTTTTTTGGGGGGGAAGGGGAAAAAGGGGAGGAGAAAAAAAAAAAAAAAATTTTATTTTTTTTTTTTTTTTTATGATTTGTGTATTTTTTTTATTTATTTATTTATTTATTTCACCGCCTCGAATGTTTAAAAAACAATTCCACAGACTGTAACTTATTCTAAAACCTTAATCCTACTCTTAAAAACAGCCTTAGACACATTAAAATCAAACACAACACTAGCACTATTGAACGAACGGAAGCATCTGTCCAATGGATTGTTAAATCCATATGTGGTTCTATGGCGTCTGATAAACAATAATTCACGCTCACGCAATTGTCGAGAAGGTGCATAAAACGATACATTGAATAACAACGAGGGACAGTCGAGATTTCCTTTTATCAGGTCAAACACGAAGAGCCTTTGCAAGTTAATCCGCCTGGAATCAAGCTTTTCCAGAGCGATGAGTTTACAGCGGCATGTGTAATCGGGCAGGTCCGCTGGGTTCGACCAAGGCAGCTGACGAAGAGCGAAACGTACAAAGCTGCGCTGCACACGCTCCATCCGTTTGATTTGCGTTGCATGAGACGGCATCCACACACAAATAGCATATTCCAGGATGCTTCGAACTAATGAGCAGTATAGCGACTTGAGTGCGTAAATATCGTTGAAGCTCGTGGTACAGCGTCGTACGAATCCTAGGGCTGCGAACGCTTTAGCGGTAGTTATGTAGACATGCTCATTGAACCGTAGTTTACTGTCGATGTTTACTCCAAGGTCACGGATGGATTCAACGCGTTCCAAGTATACTGGTCCAACCGAATATTCGAATTCAATTCGAGACTGCCGACGAGAGAATGCAATGGACTTACACTTGTTGATGTTCAATTCCATCCCATTCTCAAGGCACCATCGTTGTAGTTCATCTATATCGGCCTGAAGCGCGCAGCAGTCGAGGTGAGAGGTTACAATGCGATAAATTTTTAGATCGTCAGCGTAGAGCAATTTTCCTGATTTCAGCCGAAAGCATAGATCGTTTATGAACAATATGAAGATGAGTGGGCCCAGAACGCTGCCTTGTGGCACACCAGATGTGATGGAAAAGACGCGAGAGTGCGATCCGTTGATGTTGACAAACGCATTACGGTCAGACAGATAAGAGCGCAACCACTCTGTAATCCAATCTGGAAATCCCAAGTATCTAAGCTTCGCAACAGCAAGATCGTGAGGCACTTTGTCGAACGCTTTGGAAAAGTCGAAGTAAATGGCATCTATTTGACGCTTGTTCTCAATTTCCGTTGATACAAAATTGGTGAACGTCATGAGATTCGTTGTTGTTGAACGCTTCTTAACAAATCCGTGTTGAAACTCAGATAAAAATGGTTGAGAAGCAGCGTACAGGACATCATGAACTAATCCTTCGAACACTTTAGCCAGGCAGCACAAAATGGAAACGCCACGATAATTCTCAACTGCATGACTAGATCCTGCTTTGAATATCGGGCAGATCGAAGCTGTCTTCCACAGTTTCGGGAAGGTACAGTGGCGAAGCGAGCTGTTGAAAATGATTGTCAAAGGCCTTTGCAGAGACTCAGCACATTCTTTAAGGAACAACGGCGGAAGGTGGTCGGTCCCAGGTCCTTTGGAAACGTCTAGCTTATTCAAGGCAGACGTGACATCATGCTGTGTTATTTCGAAGAGCGGCAGATTCAGGTCGAATAATGGGCAGTTCCTGAGGCTGTCAGGTGAAAATGCTGGCGAATTAGTACTGTGTACGTTTTCAAAGAAATCGGTAAATAGATTGGCTAATCCATCAGGAGAATCAGCAGTCGAATCTTTGAAAGTCATCTCAGCTGGAAATCGATTTGAGCGTTTGCGGTTACGAATAAATGTCCAGAAAGAGGAAGGATCTTGCTTCGCAGTCGTCTCCATGCGGGTGATGTAATTACGAAACGACGCAATTTGGCATTCGTTGTAATTGGATTCAACAGAATGAAGATTGTTACGATTTTCATCTGTTCGCGCTCGAAAATAACGCTTGCGGGACTTACGAACAACGTTACGAAGGTGCTGCAGCTCAGGAGTCCACCAAGGATGCTTGAAAGGCTGTCGTCTACATCGCTTACGTGGCACGTGTTCGTCCAAGATTCTGTACAGAGTGTCATAAAAGATACATACCGCCTCGTCTGTGTCCTTGTCACGGAACATCATATCCCAATCAACGACAGAAACAGCAGCATTGAGATCCACAAAGTTGCATCGTCGAAAATCGAAGTTGTCAATCTGATTCGGGCTCTCGGCTAGCGGCATAAAAGTATCATTTACGCCGATACGAAGAACGAATGGCATGTGCAGACTGTCAATCCTGAGAAGACCTGACGGCGGCTCGATTAGTTCAACGACATTTGGATCGTTGACGAATGCTAGGTCCAGTAAGCGGCCCATAGAGTTTGGAATCTCGTTGACTTGGTGAAGACCAGAAGCGACCATCGATTCCACAAGCTCGATTTCTTGTTCGGATGAAGCATTGGATGGCAGCAGTCCATTGACATCCTCGTCGTTTATCCAGATAAGCTGGGGAAGATTATAATCACCCACAACAACGATTATGTCGGAATCCGAAATACGTTCACTTAGCTGCTGAATCACTATAGAGTGCGAGGAATATAACGCCGGATGCGAGTTGGGACGAAGGTAAATTCCGCAAACGTAGACATTTGACTTCTGGAGACTGATGCGTACAACAGCTTGCTCGAGGTTATTGCAGTTCTCCAGTTCTACGGACCTGCAGCTCAGAGTGGCTTTAACTGCTATTAAAACTCCACCACCACGTTTGAGGTCGCTGGTGGCCGAGCTCCGATCACATCGAAATATGCTGTAAGTTGAAGCAAATTCCGAGTTTGAGATGTCTGAATGCAACCATGTTTCCGTTAGCACAACAATATCATAGTCACAGGACGATAGCTTCAAAAATAGATCATGCGTTTTAGTACGGATGCCTCTGACGTTTTGATAATACACCGTCAAGTATTTCAATGGAGAGTCGGACGAACAAGGTGGTGGCACAGAAAGATGCACTTCTATGTTGAGACTTGTTGATTGGACTGATGCTGTAGATGATTCGAGGAAGTTGTTCCCGGATCGAAACGCTGCGTTGGTTTCCAAAAATTCCGGACATTCGAACCATGGTCAATAAACTCCCGAAATTCTATTCCTTGAGGCCAGGTGGCGGGATCCATTGCCTTGGATTTGAGATCCTTTTGAACACCCACCTTGAAGGACACAAACGATAGCATCGATAGCGGTTTTCCTCTGGGTACCAAGGATTTGGCTACGGCATCGGTTGTTTGCAAGCACTCGTTAGAAAGGTTTTGCACCTCGCTTTCGGACACATCAGGCGATATTTTGGTTAAATACACCCAAAACTTGTCATCACGTCTCACCGCTGATGCTCCGAGAGTACTGCTTCCGGATTGACCAGTCCCGCAGGACATTTTCGTCGGCTGTTCTACTAGCTCGAGAGGATCCTCGTCACGAGTGCGCTTAGGTTTGGTGCGAGCCCTGAATTGGAATTGACGTGGAAGCGGCGAGAGCACAGCAGGAGACAATTTGTTGAAGCCCCCTTGAATTTCCTGCTTCAACTCAGCAATTAGACTGTTTTTTATCTCCGCTTTCAGTTCTTCAACCACTCTCTGATAACTATCCTTGAGTTCCAAAGTAGCAGCGTTCGTCGACGTCATGGCACTTTTGAAGCGAGCATTCTACATCATATCGCAACATCCTCTGCAGAGCCAGAAAACAGCAGAATTTCCACAAATATCCTTGTAGAACGACTCCGACAGGTGTGCGCACTTGTAATGGAAGGTGGATTTACAAAAACCACCGCAAACAACTTCCGTCGCAGTCATAGAATTTGCACAGCTGTTACAAATTTCCACCGTTGCTAACAACAGCCGAATCAAAAATGGATCACCGTGGTAGTGATAGTAATAGGCGTCACTTAAACGTCACCACACACTACAAAATGGTTATGGCGGTGAAACTGGCAACACTGGCAGTTACAGATGCGAGAATGAGTGATTTCTGACGACTGACGACTCACACTCACGGTGGCGATGCAGCTTGGTTTGTTTACCTCAAGATCACGATGATTGAAGCCGGCGTTGATGGTTGTAGCGATGCGGACGATTGAAGAAATTATCGAAGCTGGACGAGGCTTGGAATTTTTCGGATTGCAGCGTGAGAAGACAAGCAGCAGCAGGTAAACTATATTGTCTTGCTTGGTACAGGAAAATACAGGTGAGTTCGTTTTTCAATCGAATTGGTGCTGGGTGGAATTGATGGTCGGGATGTTGTTGTTTATTACGGCAGACGGCACTCACCACAGAGCTGCGATAACAGTGCTGGCGGAGAGGGGCGAGGTGGGAGGGTTTTGAGATGGTGCAATGGCGGTGAACGGTTTACTCTGACCACACTCTAGCCCGCTCGGAAAATATTGCATTCACTAATCCTACCTGACTGAAAGTTGCGACTAACTCTAGTGGCGGATTGTTTGATCGGTAGCGGGCACTGATGACGCGTTGATTAATTGTGGGGGTAGAATTTCGACGAAATCAATAGTTAACAGATGACACGGCAGGAAAACACAACTTCACAGCACGACAGGGTTGCCAAAACTGCGGCAAATAAAAGTACGTGTGGGTAAAAAAAAAAAAAAAAACTGAAGCGACGTAGGGAATGTAAAGGATGATTGCAGAATAAGTGCTGTGAAAGCAACCGCGGCCTTAACTTCAACGCTGGAAGAGCCCGTTTCTGTTCGAACAGTTCGAAGGGAACTCCACGACCAAAACTTGTACGGCCGAGCTTGATTGATCTCCAAGATCAACGCGTTTAATCGATTGCACCGGTGCGGTGAGTACAAATCATGGACAGTAGATCAATGGAAGCAAGTTCTACACTCGCATGAATCATCGTACACGCAATTCCCTACTACAGGGCGGGTTTATGTGTCGAGGACACCGGGAGAGGCATACAGAACTGATTGTCTGCGTCCTACTGTGAAGCACGGAGGAGGGTCTGTTATGGTATGGGGTACCATATCATAGTACTCAGTTCGACCAATCATCGTCATGAAAGGAAAGATCACTGCTAATGATTATGAAGAAGTTTTGGGCAATCAGGTTTGTTCATGCTATAATGTTGTAATTTTTGTGAAAATAACTTTGAACGTGAATCTTATTAAGTTTTGCCCATGATGAAAACTGTGTTTTTCAGGACGACAATGCGCTCATTTATACTGCCAGAATTATCAAGTCTTGGTACGAGTAGCACGATGAGGACTTTAAGCATCTGCCATGGCCAGCACAATCTCGGGATTTGAACATCATCAAACCACTTTGAAAGCTCGAATTTGTAGTGTTTTTCCTCTTCCATCGTCGCTGAAAGCGATCGAGAATCTTCTAATCCAAGAATGGTACCGAATTCCGTATTGAAACCAATCATAAGCTGTTTGAGTCAATTCCAAGACGAATCCAAGCGGCCATCCAAGTAAATGACGGTCCAACGCCGTATTAGTATGCATTCTTATTAAACAGTAGAGGATTATAGAAAACTTCATTTTGTTAAAGGTCATATTTTTCTAACGACTATTCGTGAATACGAAAAAAAAAAACACATCATAAAACACACCAGAAGGCCAAAACTAAGGCTGGGCTTCGAACGTTCAAGGTACAAAAGGCCCCTAATCGCGACGAGAAGCAGAACAAGTCCGCCAAAACCCGTGCCAGGAAGTTGTACCTCAACATGCTGACGAAAGTTGAATGCTGCATCATGGACGACGAAACATATGTGAAGGCCGACTTCAAACAGATCCCCGGCAACCTGTTTTTCACGGCCAAGGATAAGTTCAGCGTTCCGGAGCATGTCCGCACTCAGAAGATGTCCAAATTTGCGAAGAAATTCCTGGTTTGGCAAGCCATCTGCACGTGCGGGAAGCGGAGGCACCTTTCGTGACCCAGGACACGATGAACGGACAGGTGTACATAAAAGAGTGCCTCCAGAAGCGGCTGCTTCCTCTCCTGAAGGCCCACAACGTCCCAACAATCTTCTGGCCGGATTTGGCCTCATGCCACTACTCCAAGGACGCGCTGAAGTGGTATGCGGACAATAAGGTCAATTTCGTGCCGAAAATGTTCAACTCTCCCAACACTCCGGAGCTCCGCCCCATCGAGAAGTACTGGGCGATTATGAAGCAGCACCTTCTTAAACGACCTAAGGTAGTGAAGACAGTCGAGGAACTGAAGAAAGTATGGGTTTACATGCAAAAAACGGTTGATTCACAGGTTGTGCAGAATCTTATGGCCGGGGTTAAGGCCAAGGTGCGGGCATTTGCGTATGGACTGTAAATAAAATACGAGTAAAATGGTAAAATGAAGTTTAATAGTTATTTCTCAATCCCTGAAAATTTGATGGCAATCGGATGAAAACTCGAATTTTGCGAATCAATTTTGTGTGTGGCAATTTCATCGTGGACACCCTTTATTTTGATACGAAAACACAGTAGTCTCAACAAAATGTTCTTCTGGGTGGTTTTGAGGGTTGCTAATGTGTTTTACAGGTTTCTCTGGGAACGTTCTGGTGTTAAAATGTAATATGTCTACTACAGGTTCCACCTGGGGACGTTTCGGTGATCCTGGGAGCGGCCAGTGTGTCAAAAAATATCCACTTTAAGTTTGAAGAAAGCTTTGCATCACAAAGCTTTCTTCAAACTTAAAGTGGATAAGTTCTTCAGAGAACTTCGGAGATGTTCGTTAGAGAACTTTGGCGAAGTTCAGGGAAGTCCTTCACAGAACTTCGAGGAAGTTCTACAAAGGAATTTCAGGGAAGTTTTGCAGAGAACTTCAGGGACATTCTTCAGAGAACTTCAGAGAAGTTCGGGGAATTTTTTCAGAGAAGTTCAGGGAAGTTCTCCAGAAAAATACAGATAATACTTCAGAGAATACTACAGAAAACTACAGGGAAGTTCTTCACAGAAATTCAAGGAAGCTCTTTTAAGAAGTTAAGGGAAGCTCTTCAATGGGGAAGCTCTACAATGAAGTTTAGAGAAGTTCTTTAGGAAAGTTCAGGGAAGTTCTTCAGTGAAGTTAATGCAAGTTCTTTGGAGAAATTCGTGAAGATTCATAAGAGAAATTCAGGTAAGTTCTTCAGAGAAATACAGGAAAGTTCATTAGAGAAGTTCAGAAAAGTCCTTCAGAGAATTTCGGGGAGAAGTTCAGAGAAGTTCAGGGATGTTATTCAGAGAACTTCAGAGAAGTTCTTCAGAGTACTTTAGAGAACTTCAGAGAAGTTATAGGAATTTCTTCAGAGAAGTTCAGGGAAGTTCTTCGAAGAAATTCAGATAATTCTTCAGGGAGTTTCGGGAAAGATCTTCAGAGAATGTCAAGGAAGTTCTTCAAAGAACTTCAGGAGAGTTCTTCAGAGATCTTAGGGGAAGTTCTTTGGAGAACTTCCTGAAAGTTTTTCAGAGAAGTTCAGGGAAGTCCTTCAAAGAACTTCAAGAAAGTTAGACAAACAAGTGCAGAAAAGTTCTGTAGAGAACTTCAGGGAATTTCTACAGAGGATCCCAGATAATATTTCAAAGAAATCCCGGAATATATTTCAGGGAATTTCAGAGAAGTTCTTCCGTGGAATTTCAGGGCAGATCTTCAGAAAACTTTTGGGAAGTTCTTCAGATGAACGTCAGGGAAGTTCTGCATAGAAATTCAGGGAAGTTCTTTAAAGAAGTGCAGGGAAGTTCTTCAGAGAACTTCGGAGATGTTCTTCAGAGAACATTGGGGAAGTTCATCAGAAAACTTCGGTGAAGTTCTGCAGATAACTTCAAGAAAGTTCTACAGAGAACTTCGGTGAGGTTCTGTAGAAAATTTCTGGGAAATTTTTAGAGCACTTAAGGAAAGTTCTACAGAAAATTTCAGATAATGTTTCAGAGAAATTTGGGAAAAAACGTCAGAGAATTTCAGAGAAGTTCTACAGAAGAGTTTCAGGGAAGTTCTTCAGAGGAACTTCAGAGAGTTCTTCAAAGAACTTCGGAGATGTTCTTTAGAGAATTTTAGGCGAAGTTCAGGGAAGTCCTTCAGAGAACTTCAGGAAAGTTCTTCAAAGAAGTTCAGGGAAGTTTTGCAGAGACCTTCAGGGACGTTCTTCAGAGAACTTCAGAGAAGTTCGGGGAATTTCTTCAGAGAAGTTCAGGGAAGTGCTTAAGAAAAAAATCAGACAATACTTAGAAAATAGAGAAAACTACAGGGAAGTTCTTCCCATAAATTCAGGGAAGTTCTTTCAAGAAGTTCAGGGAAGTGCTTCAAAGAACTTGGAGATGTTCTTCAGAGAACTTCGGTGAAGTTCTTCAGAGAACTGCTGAGAACTTTGGGAAATTCTTCAGAGGACTTCAGATAATTCTTCAGAAAACCTTGGGAAAAAATGTCAGGGAATTTGAGGAAAGTAATTCCAGGGATGTCCTTCAGAGGAACTTTAGGAAGCTCTTCAATGAAATTCAAGAAGTTCTTTAGAGAAGATCAGGGAAGTTCTTCAGAGAAGTTAATGCATGTTCTTTGAAGAAATTTGTGAAGCTTCATTAGAGAAATTCAATGAAGTTCTTCAGAGAAATACAAAAAAAATCTTCAGAAAACTTCAGAGAAGTTAGGTGAATTTCTTCAAATAAGTTCAGGGAAGTTCTTCGAAGAAATTCAGATAATTCTTCAGGGAATCTCGGGAAAGATCTTCTGAGAATTTCAGAGAAGTTATTAAGTGGAATTTCAGGAAAGTTCTTCGGAGAACTTCTAGAAAGTTCTTCATAGATATTATGAGAAGTTCTTCTGAGAATCTTCTGGAAGTTCTTCAGAGAAGTTCAGGGAAGTCCTTCAAAGAACTTCGAGAAAGTTATACAAAGAAGTTCAGGGAAAGTTCTGCTGAGAACATCAGGAATTTCTACAGAGAATTCCAGATATTATTTCAAAGAAATTCAGAAAAATACTTAAGGGAATTGCAGAGAAGTTCTGGGGGGGAATTTCAGGGAAGTTCTTCAAAGAACTACAGGGGAAGTTCTTTCTGAGGAACTTCTCAGGGAAGTTCTGTACAGAACTTCTGAGATGTTTTTTAGAGAACTTCGGTGAAGTTCAGGGAAGTCCTTCAGAGAACTTCGAAATAGCTCTACAAAGAAGTTCAGGTAAGTTCTTCAGTGGAATTTCAGGAATGTTCTTCATAGATCTTAGGGGAAGTTTTTCTGAAAACTTCTTGGAAGTTGTTCAAAGAAGTTCAGGGAGACACTGAAAATTAATGTTAGTTAATATTACGAAATGGAAGGTAGAAGTAATGAATCTGTTCGTTGTTTTCTGCAACGAAACTGGTTTGTACTTATTATGAAGATACCTTCTTAATTATTGCTACACGCGCAACTGTCAATATAACGAAGCATTTTTTGACACAGAAACAACATTCATGCATTGTACGAAAACAATACAAAGAGCTTCGAATATTCTGCTACAAATTTAAAAGGAAGGTCTCTCTGGAAGTTACCTGAATGACTGACAGAAAAGTGTATTCGTTGCCCTCTTTACATTGTCCTTGTGTCGCCACAAAACATAGTTCTTTCCACCGACAATCAACATAAACGACCTTGTTCAAGTAATCCGATGAAATTTCAATCCTTCCGCCGTTTATCCACTGTAAACAACCAAACTTACCTGGAAGCGCGAATTCTCATCACCGTAGGTAGGAACCCGCCGAACAGAAGGTATTTTTCAGGATACTATTTCGGATACGTTTGACCAACGAAAATAGCCACCAGCTCCGATGTTCTTTTTTTTAATGTAAAATATATCAGTTTTATTACAATTATTTTTTAATTACCATAATTCATTATTTATATTAATGCCTTTTTAATGCGTTTTCCGTGTGAGACTGTTGTTGCTGGGTACGTGTGTGTGTGTATGTTTGTGTGTGTTTACATTGTTTTTATTTTTAGCACTGTGTTTCAATTTTCCATTCAGTTTTTTTTTCGTCCTTTTGCCCGCTCATTTCAGCGGCTTACAGATTTCCTTTTTTTTTTTTTTATTTGTAGATACACCGGATCTACTGTTTGAGTGGGGCACATTTTAATGCATTTTACTCGCTTGCCTAGCGATTATTTTAGCAGGTTTCTCGCGGACGCTTTCATCATTGCATTTTACAAACATCACTCCGGTTTGCGTTTTGCATTTTGCTCAATGGCAAGACCGAAAACATCGGTCGGACATTTATGGGAATGCTCTTTTTCTTCTTGTTATTTTTTTTTTCAATGCAAAATCGTTTGTGTGACTGCTCACCGTTTTGCTTGTTTGCCACTCGTTTTCACTCACTCGAGTTTGAAATTCAATTAACAGTGATTAAATTAAAAATTGAATACTCGTATACCCGAGCAGAAGCGAATAACTTGATAACTGGCCTTGGTATTTATGAAGCTCAGATTAAGAAATTAAAATACCTGAGGATAATACCATCAAATTGTTAATACAATGTCATGCGAATACCGAATTTGAGGTAAGACAATACCGAAATAATACCTCTCAGGTGACTAGACACTTGCCCAGGTATCCGGAATATCCAAGTTTAGTTATTCTAGAGACATTTTGCTTGCAATTCTTGGGTATTTTGCTTAGGTATTTTACCTCTTAATCTGAGCTCTTTAATACCAGAGCCCATTTATCAAGCTCAAAATTAGGTATTCATATACTTTTGTGTTCTGCTCAAAATTTACACACAAGATATCTCTAGAATAACTAAACGATATTCGGATACACCTGGAGTAGTATCTGGTCACCTTAGGTATTATTTTTGGTATTGTCTTACCTCAATTCGGTATTCGCATGACATTGTGGGAACAATTTGAAGGTATTATCCTCAGGTATTTTACCTCTTAATCCAAATGTAAATACCAAGGCCAGTTATCAAGTTATTCCCTAGCTTCTGCTCGGGTAGGACTATCACTTCAAACATTTTTCACAAAAGTCCACAAACCCGGAAACGAAATGAGGGAGATTGTGTCATGTATCTCTCAGGAATTTGTACAACATCTTCTTTCATCAGGTCATATAAATGAAAATGAAGTAATAGTATCTTTCGACGTCGCTGCCCTTTTCCCTAGCGTACCGATCAAGGACGCGACTAACCTTCTAGAAGATTGGCTTTTAAAAAAAAGGCGATGATACAACAAGGAAGCAAAAGGTGCGAATCCCGACTTTGCATGGAAGGATCTCTCTACTGCACTTTCAGAGGTTCATTCTATAAACAACTAAAAGGAGCCCCCGTGGCAAACCCTCTAACCCTATTCCTCTGTGAACTGTATATGGTGAATCTAGAAACCATCCTAAAAATGGAAGGATTACTTCCAACTCGTTGGTGGAGCTACGTCGACGACATCTTCGCCGTAGTTAAGCAAGAGGATCTCCCCTTAATTCTTCAAGCAATCAACAATCTCCACAAAGACATCAAGTTCACTCATGAAATAGAAAAGGATGGGAAACTTGCGTTCCTCGACCTTCTAGTAGTGAGAGAATCATTGTCATCATCGTCTTTAGAGTTTGAAATTTTTCAGAAAACCCCCACAAACACCCAAAGAGTCATCTCTTACACTTCAAACCACTCTTTTCAGCATAAAATGGCCACTTTCAATTGTAAATTGTTATCAATTAGGTATAATCCTTTGCTCGGGTAACCCACCAAATAGTTCGGAAAAGATGCAGGAAAATTAGGCTCTTAGTTAAAACCCAGGATATTTACTAATAAAATAAGACCGCTTTTCGAGACAGAAATGACGGCAAGAAAAGGCAGTGTGTCGACGTTATTGAAAACTGTGATGTCAGACGTATCCACTGACCAAACAAATCAATAAAATAAATCGACTGAAGTAAGTTACAACAAGAGCACGAAGTCAGTTCTAGAACTTGACATTCTCGACGGGCTGAAATAGGTGTCAGCAAATATTTGTCGCCACACGGAGCGCTGACTTATGCCCAAGTTTGGAAGTTGAACAATAGAAGAATCTCTACACTGAAAATTAAGTTTAGTTAACATTACGAAATCGAAGGTGAAACTAACGAATCTATTCGTTGTTTTTTGCAACGATTCTGCAACAACCTCAGAGATGGCGCTGATGTGTTGTTTTTATGAAGAGTTAATGGCACACACGCAACTGTCAAAAGCACGAAGCATTTGTTGACATAGAAAGAACATTCATGCAGTGTACGAAAACACAGAGCTACGAATATTTTGTCCCAAATTGAAATGAAACGTCTATCTGGTGGTTACATGGATGACTGACAGATCTACTATACAACCTTCCCGGCAATGGGATGTTTGGCAAAGGTAATGTTCTTGGTGAAAGTACTACTTTACCCATGCCCTTTCGCTCAATTTTTCAATACTTCTATTCAATTTTCAACCTACCGTACACTGACGGAACTTTCAACACTTTCTCTTCATATATTTCATTCTAGCAAACAATACGGTCCACTCTTGATGTCTCATGGTGATGTGCGAACATCTCCTTCTACATCATAATCGTTACTCCACGTACGGAGAATACCCACATAACAATTAAAAGCCCAGAGTAGTTATAGAGAGTTTTCGTCTTCGGCAAAATTTCTCAGTGTGTCATTCGTCGTCTTTTGACATTATCATATTAGTTCCACATCATGCCGCAGAGATGGCGCTGCAGTCTATCTTTTCTAAATTAAGCGCTAGAGAAATGCCGTCTTAGGCTAACTTTCTCAGTATGTTGTTTGTCGTCGTTTGACTTTGTTATATTGGTTCCGTTCCATTATGTATACTGCAGAGTTGGCGATGCAGATTATCTTTTCCAAATGAAGCGCTAGAGAGTTACCGTCCGGAATGACTGGTTCAGGTGGTGACAAATATCCTACTGAAGAAATTTCATGAATTTTGATACCCATATTGCCGAGGTTTTATTTTGAAAATGTTTATGGCCACTCGAAAGCCCACCGCAACCTGTTCCGGATTTTCTTGAATTCAGATTGTTCGAAATGGTCCATTGTGATAATAACTTGATAGAAATGGAAATTTTCAATCCAAGGAGTCCAAATCTGTTGAAATCGGTTGAAAATTGCCGGAGATGTAGGCATTTTAGTTTTGTAGGTACCCGGGTACTTTGTCGGCCTGTTAAGGGGTAAAAATAAGTTGGAACCCCCTCCCCCTTCCTTCTTGCTCGAAAATTCTGTTTACCCCTGCAATCAATTTTGACCGCCATTCTCTTGAATCTGGCAGAGTTTCAACTTCCTACGATTAAAAATCATTGAAATATCGCGAATTGAAATCCAAAATAGTTCCCGTGTACCCAGTCGGACACTCAACGGTTAAACAAAATTTCAACCTCATGTGCCTGAAATTAACCTGATAAGAAAAAAAAAAATAGGCAATACAAGGAAATTAATGTGGAAACAATGATCCTTTGATAAAGAAAATGACTTAGGGGCCATGCATAAACCACGTAGACTTTTTGGGGGGGGGGGGGGGGGAGAGAGTTTGACCAAAGTCCACGCTCCATACAAAATTTCAAAAAATTGTATGGAAAAAAGTCTACGAGGGGGTAGGGGGGTGGAGATTTTCAAAAATTAGTCTACGTGGTTTATGAACCGTCCCTTACGTGAACACTGTTACTAATACAAACTACTTGGGAAAGTCTAATCTTTTTCTCAAAATGGTGTTTCCTAAGCGGGCCCTCCGCGTCCTATCTGTAATATACATGCTTGTCATGCTAGTCAGCCATGGTGAGCTTGAGATATCACCACCTCTCTGCGTTGGCATTTCCTCTAAATACTGTGCTACATAACTAGATTCAAGCGTCAGTACAAGCCAGGTCCAAAGCCGGTATGGAATTAAAACTCAAAATTTCGTAAGATTTTCTACAAAGACAGCAAACAATTTATAAAAACTGTAAACAACAATGTTTCTTGTTATAAACAGTATTGTTCAGAGGCGAAATTGGGAAATGTACAATCAACACCAACAATCAAATTTTTTTCACGTCTATTGTGACTTGACTGTTTTTTAAATAACGCGGTTTTCTTATGTCTTTTTTTGAAATAACGGACCGCGTAAAAAAACCACGTTGTAAAATATCTTTTCCAAATGAATCTTTAGAGAGTTCCCTTTCTCAGTAAAGTTGTTGAGAATGTAAAATATAGTCACTTGACATCATCAGATTAGTTCCAAATTGCGCCGCAAATATGACGCCGCAATCTAAATTGCCAAATCGTGCTCTAGGAAGGTGCTTTCTTTAGCAAAGATGTTAATTGTATATAATAAAGGCATTCAAAATAATCACGTTAGATCCAGATCGTACCTCAGAGATGGCGCTGCCATATTTGCGGCATAATTTAGAACTAATATGACAATGTCAATAGACGACGAATGACATACTGAGAAAGTTACCCTAAGACTGCATTTCTCTAGCGCCTCATTTGGAAAAGATAGACTGCAGCGCCATCTCTGCGGCATGATTTGGAACAGATATGATAATATCAAAAGACGACGAATCACATACTGAGAAACTTTGCCGAAGACGGCAAATCTCTAGCGCTTAATTTAGAAAAGATAGACTGCAGTGCCATCTATGCGGCATGATGTGGAACTAATATGATAATGTCAAAAGACGACGAATGACATACTGAGAAAGTTACCCTAAGACTGCATTTCTCTAGCGCCTCATTTGGAAAAGATAGACTGCAGCGCCATCTCTGCGGCATGATGTGGAACTAATATGATAATGTCAAAAGACGACAAATGACACACTGAGAAATTTTGTCGAAGACGAAAACTCTCTATAACTACTGACTATTTTGCTCACACATTGAATTAACAACCTCTTTCCATTTGTAGCAGATTCCCGGTGGCCAATGTTACTGGAACCATGTTTTTTCCACCACCAATACATTTTTATGACCATATCCTTTCAATATGAATATGAAACATAATTTTTATTTCCTTGACTTTTTTTACGTCGTTTTTTTTTTGAAATAATGCGGTTTTTTTTTCGCGGTACCATCACCGTCGTAAAAAAAAATCAGTGTATATCCGTGGTTGATGAAAACTCATGAGAAGATACTTGATTAAGGAGCATGAAGTTCTAACTCGACAGTGCTCTAATTTTTATTTTGGGATAGGGTGTGGTTTAAAAGTTGGGAAGGAGTTATGGGAGGAAGTGGGGTAATAAATTATTCCCGCTCATCCCAGCAGCAACACAGCAATTGGCTTGTCTTCACGAAACTCATTTCGTGCGTTATACAAAAAGGTGTAATGATAACATTTCACCAGATAAAAAGCAATATGAATATTTCATACAATAAACAAGATTTTTATTCCCTGTACAAATTCGATGTTTACGAAATGAGTAAAAGTTAATTTACGAATATAAATTTTCAGTGTAGGACTAGATGGGCCCATATACACTACCAGTGTATAAGGCTTAAGACGTATATCTCTGGAAATACTTCATCAGCGCGACAAATATTTCGTAGACTGATGAACGTATGTCTGTTCATTGTGTAAAATCAATTTTTTGGTGATACTACAAGCCTTTCGATCAAAGATGGCGTCGAAAGAAGAGCAAGTGCGAAAAGCAATTTTGTGCGGTCGCAATGAAAAACCGGATCTGTCAGTAAGAAAACTCGCATAAAAAGCTTGGTTTTCCTGCAAGCACTGTCCATAACGTTGTTAAATCCTTCGATCACGTTTGACAACAGCCAGGAAGGCTGGGAACGGAAAAAAAACGGATCTCAGGAACCACCAGAAGGACGCGAAGGAGAAGCAAATATAGCAGAAGAGACCAGATCTTTCGGTATGTACTGTGACTAGAAAAATTAAAATGTCCTCAACTTTCATGCAAACTTCCAACCATCGGCAAGGTATGAAGTCGTTCAAGGTGAAAACTGTACCGAACCGTAATGATAAACAGAATGTGACGGCTAAAACCCGGGCTCGCAAGTTGTATCGCGAATATTTGACGAAATTTTCCTGCGTGATAATGTTCGATGAAACTTATGTGCTGGAAGACTTTAAGCAGCTTCCCGGAATGCCCAGTCAACACAAAATCCTATATGATAGCGCATTTAGGTACAACGTGGAGGCGATATACGTACATTCGTTCATTTGACTCCATGTTAACTGTACGCATATCGCCTCCACTTTATACTCATATCCGCTATCATATGCAATCTTGTGTTCACTGGGTGTCTTATTATACTGCCACGCAATGGAACTGCATAGGGGAGCATTTCAGGACGAATAAAAAGGCCAAGTTTCCCAAAAAATATTTAGTTTGGCAGGCAAAATGCAGCTGTGGTCGAGCAAGCCAAAGCTTCATCACTACCGGAACGGTAAGCAAGGAAATATGCCGTGAAGAATGCCTAAAGAAGCGATTGTTACCATTCCTACGCAGCTATCCCAAGTAACAATTTAAGTTTTATTCCAGCCGTATAGCATTCCTCCCGGCTTTGTTGATAAAACTACATTCAAAACTGTTTTGTCTACCAACACCTCCTCTATGCTTCTTTAAAGCCAAAATTTGTACAAAGTGGCCCACTCTATAGACGGTTGTGAAAACAATACAATAAAACCTTTATAAGACCATGAAGATATTGAAAAAAGGTTCTAGTGAGAGATGTAATGACCACTTGAGAACCTTCATAAAACCTTTTGGCTGCCATGAAAACCAGCATACGGCCAAATGGCCACAGCTGTCAAACTTCACTGTGATATCGTGGTTGGTTTTTGTTGTTCTGCTTTGTTCGATTCTCTGCTCTTCTGATTCATTTAGCAGTAAATAATATCTGAGAAAAAAGGTCTGGTATTGCGGGAAATTTTGTTTGATACCAAAATATCCAAAACAAATTGAGTTTTTTACAGCGTATCATGCTCCAAATCATATACGCATTTAATTTTATGGTGAATGTTGGCAGGATAAGAGCCGAAAATTAATGCGCCTCGGAAATTATGCGAGTTTATAACATCAAACACAAAGCAAAACAAATATATTCGATAAATCATTCATGAATTTCTTGAAAATTTATGAAATTCAATAAGGTTATTTAAAATAAATGCAGAAATTGGTTTCATTTTCAGTTCATTTGCATTACATTTAAAATTTGGTGCATTTATTTTTCCACATTTCAATTATTTCTTATATTTCAATATGGCGATTGGAAAAAAAACACAATTCTGCCATAAAGCCAAGTGATCTTCGCTATGACTACTTTAAAACTATTTGGTTATTTGAAGGTTTCCCTCAATGCCAATTTGCCGTTTAATGCATTAACTGGAGCCAAATGGTTTTAAAATGCTTTTTCAGCTGACCATAATAAGACAATATGAATAAGTCCTAAAACGGCATTTCAAAACAGCATTTTATGAGTTCATAAAGTTGAAATAAAACCTTTGATAAGAGTAAAAGGATTTTAAGAAAACGAGGTTTTAAGATCGTTGTAAACAAGCTGTGTAGGTTCTCATAAACCTGACTTACATATGAAACTTATTGGCACCTCTTGGTGTCATAATAAAACCAAATTGATTTCTAGTGGCTTTGATAAAACCGTAATAAAACTTAATAAAGCAGAATGGTATTGGAAATGTTACTTTGGATGACGCTCCCTCGCTATTCTGGCCTGATTTGGCATCTTGTCACTACGCCAAAGATGTTTTGGAATGGTATATAGCGAATGGAGTCCATGTTGAACCAAAAAGGGTGAATCCACCTAACTGCCCGGAGTTGCGACCTATCGAGCGTTATTGGACACTCGTGAAGAGAAAACTCTCTCAATATAAATAACAAGCTAGAACTATAGAAAAATTTCGAAAATCTTGGGCAAAAGCAGCTAAATCGGTTGCAAAGAAGTCTGCACCAGGGTTCAACATTATCGACGCATAAAAAGGAAAATTAACTTCCTACGCAATAGTTTCGATTCAAGCAAGATCATTTTCATGTATTCCATTTTGGTTCTTGCTATCGAGCACGATGATTATTTTTCCTGTTAAACATGGCTTGTCTGTCGGTCATTTTCGTCTTTATGTTCATCAGTTCATTTGATTTTAAGCACATATTTGCGTCAATTGACGTAATGAACTACTACTTGTATTGAAAAATCGGTAAAATGGACTCTCCAGGACAATCCAAAACTAACGATATTTTTCCTTTAAACTTGGTAAGTTTCTCAGAGTGGTAGTTTGTTTTCCTTCGGAAGAACTGCTTATGTTATCCTTGCTCGGGTATTTAAAAAAAACTTACACATGAGACTTCAGGGTCCATGTTGACCCGGATTTCAACCCTCTCTAGAATTATAAAATTTCGCACAATGCTGCACCCCATTTGAAAAGTTATGGTTTCAAAAATGCATTGGTGGTGGAAATACCTGGTGCCAGTAACATTGGCCACCGGGAATCTGTTACAGAGAAAAGAAGGTTTTGATTTCTTTGTGTGAACAGAATTACATACAAAACATTCCAGACTTGTTGTACAGAGTTTCCGCCTTCAACAAAGTTTCTCAGTATGTCATTTGACATCATCATGTTAGTTCCAGATCGGGCCGCAAAGATGGCGCTGCAGATTATCTCTGCCAAATGAAGCGCTAGAGTGTTGCCGCCTTGAGCAAAGTTGCTTTTCATTTCATTTTTCGTGTTTTTTCATTATTAAATAAGTTACAGATCTTGCCGCAGAGATGGCGTTGCATTCTATCTCTTCCAAATGAAGCGCTAGAGAGTGCCCGTCTTCTGAGAAGTTTTTTAGTATGTCAGTATGTTCCAGCTATTTCATTGCAATACGGTGGTAACTTCATTTAACTGTGAAAAATAAACTGAACACGAAGCAAGCAAAAAAAAAAACAGCATGAAAACAGATCGAAAGTGGTGTTCTTTAGATGTTGACATGGGATATGCTCGAAAAGAAAGAGCTTGATTTTCGTTTGATATTGATGGTGAACAGCTTCATTGTCGCTTGACAATTATCAATTGGCGAGGACTTTGCCGGGCCCTGGTCTGCGCAGACCCTAATTGCTGGAGTAAACTCAAAAGTTCGTAGTTTCTTCATGCAGCCTTACCAAGGAACTGTAATTAGTTTTAAGATAACTAATAATGCACAAATGCATCGAGGATTGAACTTACAGCAAATTTGTTTTATTCCAAATTTAATCTCCCGAGTTAACCGCGGGTAAACGGTTTTCTTAACGGAAGTAGGTTAGGTTTAGTTAGGTTAGGTTAGAATAAGTTATAAAAGAAAAAATGTCAAAAGCGAATGTGGAAATGTTGCACTTATTATACTGAGTTGAACTCTGTATTTAACACACTGTTTTGTAAACAATGAAAAAAAAAATCTTTCCAGATTTTGTCGCAAACAAGCATTAGTATTGGCTCTCTTCGAAAAGTATTGCAGCAAAAACTTAAATGTTGCATCACCCTAAAAAGTATCGACTAACCTAAAACAGTAGAATTTATGATGCCATGTCTTGAAACCCTGATAACCTGCAAAAATGTTGACTTCAGCCAAGTTGTTTAGTCAGGGAGGTAGAGAGTATGGTTGGGAATGCAGTCACTACGTAGTGCTAGTGGGCATGCAAAAAGAGTGTATCAGTTTATATCGTAGGAGTGAAGTCCTTGTTGCTAAAACTAAACTAAAAAACCAAAAGAATTAGAGCATAGAGTAGGGAACGGCTTAATCAGGGGTGACTGTTTTAATCAGTTGTTAGGAAATAGGTCAAAAACTCCTACATTTTCCATTTTTTTTTATTTTTAATGATACGAACACAAGCTCTATCTATCGGACTTATGATTCAATATATAAATCATGATCGATTACCAATTTATTACTGTAATTTTGAAGATTTAAAATACATCATCTAGAAAACCATCAGTTTCCTACCTGTTGAAGAAGTTCCCTCATATGTTGCCTTGTGTATTTTGCATTCGATCGCGTGTACCGTGTCTTCATCAGCTCCTTCTTACATCTAGCCTTGTTGCCAGAATGTGATGTTGAACATTGAGTTAAATTTATTACATATATAGATAATCTGAAATCGCTATTAATTTCATGTTTCTTCCAGTCATTTGAGGTTGATCTATGATTACATTGTCCATCATCTGGCACTATCATATGCAATCAAAAAAAATGTTTTGGAGATGTCCAATAGTACTCAACAATAAATTATGCTTCGCTGTTGAGTGGCAGTCATGGCATCACTGTTGCTTTTGAGAGAGCCCATGTTTCCTCTCTTCTTTGTTTCTCATGAATATAGATCATTGCACGGAATGTATTAACCTCACTTTTTTGACAGTTCAGGGAGCTTGTTTACTAGGTGTTAGAATTCGAACAGCTCAAACGAAATTTTTCATTGGCTTTTTCCGGATTCTGTACGATTATGTTCAGGAAATGATGTAAAATTAAGCACTGGTGTGTGTTTTCTATTTTACTTCAATCGTAATAAATTTAGAGCACAAAATCTCAAGCCGACCTTACCGAAAATATTCTAAGTCCACGTAAACAAGCTCCCTGAACTGTCAAAACTGCATTGATGACGCCATCGTGCAATGATCTATAGCGCACCGGTATTGTAATGTGAAGCCTGCTGTCTGTTTGTTATCAAACAAAGCATCCCGTTTGTCAATACAGTCGATTTGCGTGAGAGTAAATAAAATAAGTAATACTAAAGATCAATGATAAACTAAAAGTTTGGTCGTGTACGTCTGTCTCATAACCTGCTAGTAGACGAGTGTGTGATCGAAGCAATCGACGTGTTTTGGTTGATTGTTTTCGTGAGCGGATGGGTAAAACGAAGGAGCGGGTTGAAGAAATTGACGTTTGCAGCAAATCGTGAACTGGCCTATTTAATTTCGCCTTCGCACACATGCACGGAATCGCACTCATACAATATTGTTAGTTTATGTACAGATTGCGGAGCTTAAGAAAACGTTTTCATGATCGGAAAGCAATCCGCTAGTTTTAATAAGTTCTTGCAATTGGGAACTTAATTACTTGGCTATGAAATTGTCTGAGTCCAATGCTCGTTTCTGAAGGTATGTTCCGATAGATCAGAAGTAAGCAGAGGGATTAACGTTTTAATATTGGCAGTTCCAATTATAGATTCCAGGTGCGGAATAAACTGCTTAAAACCCGACCCAAACTCTATATGGGTAAAGTTGCGTAATATGCCATGTTTTCTCAAAGCAAAAACCATCATCACACTTTGTAAGATGCTCCAACAGCATCCTTACTGTTGGTTCAAATTTTAAGCGCAACTAAAAATTAAGCTTGTTTTTTTTTCAATAAAAAAAAACACTTTCAAACTTTCTGAGTGGACCAATTAGTATCATAGCACAAGTAAAAATGAAATATTTTGCATAAAGATTTGATCAACATGCTATGCATGATTCTGTTTCAACGTAACACTTCGTATGCATTTCTTTTTTCTTTTGTTGGGTTGATTTGAGGTTATTTGAAGAGCTTCTTATACGAACTATTTGTGAACTAAAGAACTTTCTTCGGGAGATGGTTTTCATGAAGTAAGAATGGTTCTGAAATGGAAATAACCTTCTTATCAACATGCAACCCTTGGAATGAACAGTAATTTCTGTTACTTAGAACCAAAGATGTGATGAGAAAGTATTGATGGGTCCGTTACGGCACGACAGGCTGTGAAATTGAATAGAAGCAGTCGAAATTGAGTGAAAAGCATTTTTGAAAGGCGGCATGCGAGCCTTACCTAACAAAACTTTCATTTCACATCTTTGGTTCTAGTAGAAACTGCTGTTCACTCCTAGGTTTGCAAGTTGATAAGAAGGACATTTCCATATCAAAAACATTATGACTGATCATGTACTTCACGTAGTAAAAACATGACTAGTTAAATGAATGAAATTAGAAGCATGGGATGCGAACTTAAAAGTTAAATAAAGGGTGTTTCGATCAAAATTTGGCCAACTTAAACTTGACGCATTTCCTTTCATCGTGCATTAAAAAAAATTGTTTACCCCTCATTTTGAAGTTGTGTGCGTGAAGCATCGTTTCTCTATTTTGATTTTGAGATTAGCACTTCAGTTATCAAAATGTCGTCGAAAGAAGAGAAGAAACGCATCAAAATTTTGCACGTGCATGGCAAAAATCCAAACTACTCTCACGCCAAGTGGGCGAAATTGTTGAATGTGGCTATATCAACTCTTTTAATTTATTATTTATTTATTTTCATCATCTGGCTTGGTGCCTTAATGAACTTTTCTCCGATGAGGAAAAGCCCGTTTGAATTGGGCGTAAAAACCTCATATCTTTTCAGCAAAACATTACATGACATGAACATACATTTAAAAAAGGTCTAACAAAATAAAATACAATTCAAAAAGTTAAAAAAAATAAAACATAGAACTATGTCCATATCGGTTGGAAACAAATCGTTTGAAAGGCAAATCGGCGTGTGACGGTCCTGGCATCATTTCATTTAGCTCCAGCAGTCGAGAAAAAAGATCACAGGTAGCAAAATTAATGACTTCATAGAAATATTGGACAAGGACTCACCTGTTTACATATTGTAGAAGTCATCGGGTCAGTAATCTGTGCTGAAATGCAGTTGCGGAAGAATTGCAGTTAAACAAGTAGTAAACTTCGTTAAATCTTGCCGCCATGAATCGGATGGGGTCATGTTGACCATACTCGGCGCGGCGGGCATCAAGGTATAAGAAACTTCGCTGTCGTAAGGTTCTCTCAGGTGCGTAGAAATTGAGTTGTGCTAGAATTTCCACGGCATCAGTTTCACCTAATAGGATTTAACATAACTTGTGCAGAGAATCTGCTACGTTCCAATGTATCAAGTCCAATTAGTCTGCATCGTTGTTCATATGGTGGTAAATTCGTGGGATCTTGCCATGGAAGGTTGCGGAGGGCATGTCTCACGAATCTCTTTTGTACTGCTTCAATTCTGTTTATCCAGATGGCCTGATATGGACACCAAACGACTGCACTTGACTCTAAAATTGAGCGAACTAGGGCGCAATAGAGAGACCGAAGGCAATAAGGGTCATGGAATTCATTAGTCACTTTAAATTTGAATCCAAGTTGTCTATTGGCTTCTGCGATGATGCCGTCGTAATGGAGCCGAAATGTGAGTCCAGTATCAAGGATAACACCTAAGTCACGTATGTGATCGACACGAATCAGAGGTTGGCTGCGAATGCTGTAGTTATGACTGATTGGGTTACTTTTCTGATGAAATGTTATTACATTGCACTTAGGAATACTAATCGTTAACATGTTTCTAGTGCACCACTCATCGAATCGGTCAATCAATTTCTGTAATGTATGGCAATCCTGGATGCACTTCACGATAAAGTATATCTTTACATCATCCGCGTAGAAGAGACGGCATCCCTGTGGCAGTATTTCTGATAGTTCGTTGATAAAAATAGAAAAGAGAAGTGGGCCCAAGTTGCTCCCTTGTGGAACGCCCGAAACGCTGGAAAAACACTCCCATGTTATTGGTCCTATTTTTACGCAAAGCCGACGATTCGTAAGATATGATTCAAACCATGTAATAAGATCTCCAGAGATTCCCAATTTGTCAAGCCTTAGAAGAAGTATCCTATGATCAACTCGGTCAAAAGCAGCTTTCAGGTCAGTTTAAATACGTCAACTTGTGAACCGGCATCTATGTTACGCAAGCAACATGTGGAGAACTGCACAAGGTTTGTAGAAACTGATCGCTTGGGGTAAAATCCGTGTTGGTCAGCTGATACCTTGTGATCAAAAAGTTCCGGTAATTTGAAAAAAAACGCATTTATTTCAATTTTTAATTGATATCTTTATTATCGCCTTCAAAGTACTCGCCATTAGAGGCAACACACATATGCCAGCGCTTTATCCAATCATCCATACATTTTTTATAGGCCGATGAATGTATGGCTTTCAGTTCTTCCAGCGAATTCTTTTTTATCGCATCAATCGATTCAAAACGCCTACCTCTGAGCGGAATTTTCAGTTTTGCGAAGAGAAAGAAGTCGCACGGGGCAAGGTCTGGTGAATATGGTGCTTGTTTGATGGTATTGGTGGAGTTCTTGGCCAAAAATTCACAAATAGTGAGCGCGGTGTGTGATGGAGCGTTATCGTGGTGTAAAATCCACGAATTATTGCGCCACAATTCTGGCCTCTTCTTTCGAATTGCCTCACGCAAACGTCTCATAACTTGTAAATAATACTCTTTGTTAACCGTTCGACCTTCTGGAAGGAATTCAGAATGGACGACACCGCGAAAATCAAAGAAAACGGTCAGTAAAACTTTAATTTTGGAGCGACTTTGTCGTGATTTTTTTGGTTTCGGCTCATCTTCGGCGCGCCATTCGGACGATTGTTGACTTGTGAGCATATCAAATTCATATACCCACGTTTCATCACCAGTTATGATGCGTTCCATGAATGTGGGATCGCTATCTGCGTTCGCAATCATCTGTTTAGCGACCTCAACTCGATGCTGTTTTTGCAAAAAATTCAGCTCTTTTGGAACAAGTCGTGCTTCAATGCGTTTCATGCCCAGAATTTCCGTCAAAATGTGTTCGGTCGATCCAAATGAGATATCAAGGAGTGCAGCTATCTCCCGAATGCTAATTGAGCGGTTTTCCATAACTAAATTCTACACGGAAGCGATGTTTTCATCGGTAGTTGAGGTCGATGGTCGTCCAGAACGCGGCATGTCACTCACGCTTTCACGGCCTTCTTTAAAGTCTTTGTGCCAAACAAATGTACGATTTTGTGACATAGAGTCCTCACCAAAGGCTTTTTGCAACATTCTGAGCGTTTCCGCTGCAGAAAATCCGTTTGCAACACAAAATTTCACACAAACGCGTTGTTCCAATTTTTTATCCATGGTAAAAATCGCCGAGCGTCTATTTTTCGACTAACAAAAGCAGTTGTCAAAACAAAACTAATGGATAATTTGCTCTCACACTTTGACAGAATATCAGAACTAGTGTTGCCATCTTACACTAAAAAGATTTTACCGAAAAAATAAAGGCGGCCTTTTTAAATTGAAAATTACCGGAACTTTTTGATCACAAGGTATATAATTTCTGCAGCTGGAAAACAGCACATCATTGATGACAATCTCAAACACCTTGGAACAAGCACACAATGAGGTAATGCCTCGATAGTTTTCCACATTCTGTTTATCTCCTTTTTTGTGAACAGGGAACATAACGGATATTTTCCAATTCGTTGGGAATCTGCCTTCTCGCAAAAAAATGTTGAATAGTATTGCCAACGGATGGACCAATACGTTTGAACATCGTTTTAGAACACAGGATGGAATTCCATCTGAACTAGCTGATGTAGAGTACTTCATTTTCGAGATAGCAGATTCTACCTGTTGATGGTTGACAACAATGTTTCTTAACTCACACACATTCCTTGGTGTATCCCTGCACGCATTTGCTGCTTGTTCAGAGGATGAGGTGGCAGTGTTGAATGCACTTTTGAAATGAGTAGCAAAAAGTTCACATTTGTCTGAAGATGATCGAGCAACATCATTTCTCAGGAACATTTCTACGGGCAGACCGTTTTCTTTCCGTTTGGATCTAACAAAAGTCCAAAACTGTTTGGGATTTCTCCGGAGATTGTTTTGTGTACGTAGACAGTAACATTTGTAAAGAAACCGGTTGCAGAAGCGATAGTTATTGCTGACACGTGTGAATTGTTGCTTGGAGAATGGGCAACGTATTCTGAGATAATTCCGAAGGGTTCTTGATCTAAACCGTTTGAGTTGCCGCAAACGAGCATTCCCCCAAGGTGGTTTGGAAACAGGACTGCGTGTTAACAATTACGGGAAAAATTATTCACGGCTTCGTCAATGTTCGGTGATAATTCCAGGGTTAACCAGTTCGTTTGATACAATACTTCAGTCAGCGTCTCATAATCAGCTTTAAAGGGTGTCCACGATGAAATTGCCACACTATGAAATTGATCTAACTTTTTAACCGATGGGTAGAATTTAATGAAAATTTGGCTGGATTTAGTTCATAGTGCATTATTTACATCCTGCAAGTTTTAAAGTTTTAAACTCGCGGAAATGGAGTCGAAAGAACAGCTCGTGCGTGATAAAATCTTGCACATTCATCACGAGAACAAGGATCTCTCGCATCGTTCCATCGCTAAAACGTTCGGAATCGTGAATTCTACGGTGTCGCTAGTGATTAAGCGGTTCGAGGAACGGTTGACCACCGATCGGAAGCCCAGAAGTGAAGGAAAAAGTATTCCGTACAACACCAAAAATCACAACCGCGTAGTTTGGGCCTTCAACCGAAATCCGAACGCCTCCGTTCGGGATGTGGCTAAGAAGCTGCACCTAAGCCGAAGTTTTGTCCAGAAGGCCAAAACTAAGGCTGAGCTTCGAACGTTCGAGGTACAAAAGGACCCTAATCGCGACGAGAAGCAGAACAAGTCCGCCAAAACCCGTGCCAGGAAGTTGTACCTCAACATGCTGACGAAAGTTGAATGCTGCATCATGGACGACGAAACATATGTGAAGGCCGACTTCAAACAGATCCCCGGCAACCTGTTCTTCACGGCCAAGGATAAGTTCAGCGTTCCGGAGCATGTCCGCACTCAGAAGATGTCCAAATTTGCGAAGAAATTCCTGGTTTGGCAAGCCATCTGCACGTGCGGGAAGCGGAGTGCACCTTTCGTGACCCAGGACACGATGAACGGACAGGTGTACATAAAAGAGTGCCTCCAGAAGCGGCTGCTTCCTCTCCTGAAGGCCCACAACGTCCCAACAATCTTCTGGCCGGATTTGGCCTCATGCCACTAATCCAAGGACGTGCTGAAGTGGTATGCGGACAATAAGGTCAATTTCGTGCCGAAAATGTTCAACCCTCCCAACACTCCGGAGCTCCGCCCCATCGAGAAGTACTGGGCGATTATGAAGCAGCACCTTCTTAAACAACCTAAGGTAGTGAAGACAGTCGAGGAACTGAAGAAAGTATGGGTTTACATGCAAAAAACGGTTGATTCACAGGTTGTGCAGAATCTTATGGCCGGGGTTAAGGCCAAGGTGCGGGCATTTGCGTATGGACTGTAAATAAAATACGAATAAAATGGTAAAATGAAGTTTAATAGTTATTTCTCAATCCCTGAAAATTTGATGGCAATCGGATGAAAACTCGAATTTTGCGAATCAATTTTGTGTGTGGCAATTTCATCGTGGACACCCTTTATTGTAGTCTAGCTCTGATTCGTTTGAAAACTGTTCGAAAATAGGTAGAGTTGGCATTTCAGATTCCAGAAGAAAGGCAGGATGATCAGTCTCTATTGGAGTCAGTGGTTCAATAGCCTCATGTATCTTGCATTGTCCTATTAATGAATCCGTGACAAGCGCTAGGTCAAGAATTCGACTATTTCTATTCAACAATCCGTTCACTTGCTTCAGTCCATTCAGATTAAATCCGTCAAGCAGTGCAGCACATGTAGTAGAAATATGTGATTCCATAACATCCACGGTAACGTAGTCGGAAGTGGTGGATTTCCATACTAATCCAGATTGGTTATAGTCTCCTAATAAAAGTGCGTGATCTAATGTTCCGAGGTAAGAGAAAATAGCACTGATAGATTCAATGTGTTTGTTAATACTGGTCATGTCAGTTTTACGATCAGGTGGTAAATAAAACACACCAATGCTAATTTGCGAATCAAACAATTTCAAAGTCACCCAAAGTTGTTCTAGTGAATTGTCAACTGGAGTGCGGTCAATGCAGCAGCTTAGCCGAGTTGAAACGGCAATAAGCACACCACCACCACGTATTTTTTTGCTATTAAGATGATTTCGATCATTTCTAAATACATTATAAGAGCTTCCAAAAAGCTGCGCTGAATAAATTTTGTCGTCGAGCCAAGTCTCAGTGAGGACTATTATATCGTAGTGTGATTCTGAGACCGCAAGGTAGAAATCGTCAATTTTTGTACGCAGACCTCGTACGTTCTGATAGTAAATCGTCAATTTTGTTTGTGCGGTTGTAGCAATATCAGACGCCAACAAGCGAGGGAAAATGTTATTTCCATTTGTACCAGCCAGTTCGCTTACCTGATCCGTGATACCTAAATCTACCGCGAGTATTGTGTTCGGGGTTGCCTCAGCAGAACTATCATTAGAATCCGGCATTGACATTGTCTGGAACGGTTGAATACAATTGAGAGAAGGTGCGGTATCCGCGGATGCTTCGGAAGGACATATACTTAAACAAGCATTACCTGGACCAGCCAGTTCGCTGAGCTGGTGAGTATTGACGGAATCCATCGATGACAGATCGTACGAATTAGCCTCAGAAGAGTTATCGTTGGGATCAGACTCCAAGCTTGTCTGAAAAGGTCGAGGTCGATTGGGGGGAGGGTGCGGTATCCATAGTCGCTTCGAAAGGACATATATCCAAAAAAGCATTACCTGGACTAGCCAATAAGTTTAGCTGGTGAGAGCTATTAAGTGTGCAGATACTAGCGGAGTAGTTAAGGGTTCGTTGCAGGATCGAGAAATCAATTCTTTGTCTCGCTTTTTTTAGTTGTTTCACGAAAAAAGGGCAGTCACTGCTCCACGATGAATGAGTAACATCAAGTAGCTCATCGTCCGATGATTGGCGTTTCATATTCACACGATGAGAGTTAATGCACTTCTCGAACTCAGCCAGACACTCGTTGATCTTGTGATCTCCTGCACACTTTGGGCAGCATGCAGTTTTAACACACGACACCTTATGTCCATATTCCGAACAATTGAAGCAGCGCATGACATCAGTTGCCTCTAAAACTCTGCATCGCTCCCATCCCAGGTTGACTTGCTTAAACTTCATCAGAGTGTCGAATCCACACGCATCGGTATCTAGTATGACTGACATCTGGTTTGATGTGCGCTTTTCATTGCGAGTTATACGAATGACTTTCACATCCAATAAGTTTGCACCCGGATTTTGTTGTTTCAGATTGGAAACCAATTTTTATTCACTCATCACCTTTGAAAAACCGATGATTTTAATTCTTGGCTTCAGAGGTTTTTGGATGTCGATGGTATACTTCACTGATAACATATCAGTAGCAACTCTTACCAACGTATTTAAAGTGTTCGGTGAACGTTTGTCGACAGCCAGGAAAGCTGGATCGGGAGAAATCGAAAGCCGGAGGCCACAGCGACGACAAAAAGAGTTGCCCGCTGTTTCGAGCGGAACCCCAACCTCTCCGTCCGAGATGTCGCACAGAAGCTGGGAGTGGTGCCTTCATCCGTGGATAGAGCTAAAAAACGAGCTGGACTGTCGACTTACAAGAAAGTGGTGACTCAAAATCGCGACGGCAAACAAAACACGTCAGCCAAAGCACGATCGCGAAGTTTGATTGCGTGGTACAGGACGATGACACTTACGTCAAGGCAGACTTTGGCAGATATTTTCAAGACTTTGGCAGAAAGGTGGCAGATATTTTCAAGCACATTAAACTGTCAAAGTTCGCGAAGAAATATCTCGTGTGGCAGGCCATCTCTACCTGCGGCTTGAAGAGCAACGTTTACATTGCGATCGGAACCGTCAACCAGAAAATTTATCTGAGCTAGTGCCTATAAAAAAGTCTACTGCCTTTCCTGAAGCGACACAATTGTTCCGTTCTATTTTGGCCGGATTTGGCATCTTGCCATTACCGGAAAAAAGGTCATGGAGTGGTATGCTTCCAACAACGTTCAAGTGGTGCCCAAGGACAAGACCCCCCCCCCCCTTCCCAACACGTCAGAACTCCGCCCAATCGAACAATATTGGGCCATCGTCAAGCGGAACCTTAAGAAGACTCAAAAAGCTGTTGTGAGCGAGAAACAGTTCAAGGCAAACTGGCGTTCTGCGGCAAATAAAGTGGACAAAGAGATTGTACAAAATCTTATGGCAGATGTTAAACGAAAGACCCGGCAATTCGCATTCGGTAAAAAGGAAGCTTAGCTGAATATTTCTCCTGTTATCTGTATTAACAGAACTTGAAAAAAGAAAGAAAAAGAATTTGACTGATCAATAAAAACTTTGATCGACTCACACACATTACAATTTGACCAAATTTTGATCGGAACACCCTTTAATCCTGTTTGGAACCCGAGATATCTGGCTTTAGTATTTAAGAGATCAGATTAAAAGGTTAAATACCTGGGGTTTATACCATACAAATGTTCCTACAATGTTATGCTAATACCGAATTGAGGTAAGACAATACCAAAATAGTACCTCTCAGGTATTCCCAGGTATCCGAAATAACAAGTTTTGTTATTCGAGAGATATTTTGCTTGCACTTCTTAGGTATTTTGCTTAGGTATTTTATCTCTTAATTTGAGTTCTTTAATACCAAGGCCAGTTATCAAGATTAAAATTAGTTACTCATATGTTGTTGTCTCCTGCTCGGGAAGAGAACGAATAATGAATTTAGCACCTCCGAAATCATCGTCACAAACTGGCAAATGAACTCTCCCCCAGTTCGACTTCCTTGCATCCCTCCAATCAATTTCTCGCAAATATTTTCTCCACCTCCCCTCTCTCTCTCCCCCCCCGACGATGACGGTCGGACCAGTCTAATTGAATTTATCGGCCCTATCAATTATGAACAGTATTATTTTTGCTTTCTGATATGTTTAATTACCTTTACAGTTAATTTAATTGTTTTATTTTGTTTTTCTATCCGTTGCCCTGTCGCACGTACGGCGTCGTGCTCGGCTGGTAGAATTATTGGCTCGGTGTGAGCCAAATGATTTTTCTTCTTCTTTTTTTTCTTCGTTTTTGTATTTTCCACATTCGAGTATTCATTTTTCAATGTCACGTACCGACCTCAGCTGCGGATCCAATCCATTGCCCAACGAGTTCTTTCTACCCCTCCTTTCATTATTACTATTTTCATCGAAACTCATTCGCGGCGCAATTCGGGATATCAACGTTGATTATATTCACTCGGTTGTTTGGTTGTTTTTTTTTTTCTCTCTTTTTTGTTCAATGGGAAATAATATAACAGGATAATACGCGACGAAATCGGAACAAATTCCACTGACTTCCGTCAAGCCTTACCTTTGCTAGAGTGTGTACGTGTGTTTACATTGATTTACCAATATATGTTTGTTTTTATTTATAGTAGCAGTTTTTTTTCTTCTTCTTCTTTTTGCCCTATACTAGAGATAACATTAGTGTTTTGTTTGTTCTTTAGTTTATGTTCACCATTTTCGTTTCTTTCTTTTTTAACTATCTTACAAAAATATTCCCGTGCATGAACTGTGTGTGATTTTTGGCTTAATCTCATTTGGATTGTTAGATATTTGAATGACGTTTTATTTTAAAATCGAGAAATATACCGACGTCCACGCTTCCATTTTTGCTTCACATTTTCGTTTTAAACAAATAGCATTGCTTTAGAGTGATTTAAATCGTTTCCATATTCTTGCTTTGATTTTTTTTTTCGTTACTTTTTTTGAGCCGTGAATCGATCATAATTTGACTTCTTAAATTTGTTTTTTCTTCACTTATCAATGGAATAAAATAAATTGGTTCATACGTAACATTGGATATTTCAATATTTATCGAAGGATTTTTTTTTCATTTCAATTTCAAACCAGTGGTTAATCATTCCGATCACAATGTGCTGCTTTGTTAGTTCTGGACATGAAAATAAATTAAAATTATTAACTTACAAATGCAAGCGGATCACTCTGTTCGTTTGGCAGTCAACAATTAAACTTCATTCAACTTTTACTATCAAGCAAGGGTAAACATTTCGCGCAGTGTGTAATTTGCTCTAACCATCTCGCGTCCTCTCGTTTGTTTGTGTTAATAAATGTTTTGGTTTCGTTTCCCTCTACAATTCGCATTTGTTGTTCACACATAATTTTCATACTGAATGTACAAATTATAAGGCCTCGGTTTTATGTATCTTCCCCTTTGCGTCGGTATCAAGTATATGTAACATCAATAGTTCATCTGTTGATCTCAGCGTCTTTGTGTGAATGTTTGTTTTTGCCTCTGTTTTCCCTATGGGAGGAATAGTCAAGCGCAAAGCAACCGAAAGGAGGGGATGGTGGGGGAGGTGGTAAGTTCCGCAATGCGACCTTGCTCGAAGCTGCCGCAGATTAGGGCTGTAGTGTGGTTCGAAGCTACGATAACGACGACAATAGTTCCGTGGTCAGGATGACAATTCAGTGGAGTAGATTGTTTCTCATGCATGAAGAATAACTTCCACTCAACGCGCTGCCAGTCAGTTGTGCATTTCACTGGCACAATCGAGGGTGGTGAGGGTCGGAGGAAGACAAGCAGCAGCTTAGCGCTGCTGCTTTGCAACTTTGACTTTCTCAAGTGCATTAAATATGCAGGATTGAGCTGTTTTTTTTTTTTCAGAACTGACATCCAGACAGCGCGAAGCGGTGGCAATATAAAATGCAGTGAATGAGTAAGTTCGTTTAGTGGTTGAAAAACACTGGAGATATCTTGATTTGCTGAAGATTCAAGTGACTCCACTGTGTTCAAGTAGTTGCAATAATTTTTGGACTGACATCTTGACATTATTATTATATCAAAGCAACCCTTAACGATCATATAAACTAGCATTATTTCAGAAAATTATCACCATTATAACCAACAAGCAACAGTACTCAGTGGTCATGAATGTAGTGTATTTTGATATTATTTCCAGAACATTTTACATTTTTCATTACGACCAAATTAAACACACGTAAAAGCGTGACGTCGTGGGAGAAAATGGCATGACATTCTTGCTCTGTTTCCTACTGGCGACAAAACACCAGCGTCGATTTATGTCACTCAGAATTTCGCTGTTTGCTACAGGCTTCAATATTTCCTCGCAGGCGACTATTTTGCGAAAAATATATAGTTTCCTCCGTTTTCACCTTTTCAATTTTTTAAAGGCTCAAATAAGAGAGCTCTATCTTCAGTCTTCTTTCATTAGATGATTGAAGGGAACTAGGATCAAAATTGGTTGGACTTAAACATGACGCATTTCTTTCAATCGTACATTTCAAAAACTTGAGCAACCCTCACGTCGTAGATGTGTGCGTGCCAAATTATGCCTCTTGGGCTTATTACGGTTGTCACCTTCACTATCACTTTCACTTCACTTCACATCACCTCACTTTTTTTTAGGCTATTACTGGTATCACCGTGATCAAAAATGAACTCCGTGTGGTGGAAGTGATGGTGAAGTGAAAATCGTAGTAGCCCCCAGAAAATCTACGTGGCAACCATAATAACACCAAGTTCATTCGAATCGTCACCTCGGATGAACTCTTTCATATTTTTTCACTTGATTGACATTCGTAATAAGGTTGTGTGTTTTCACTTCGCCTTCACCGTGAAGTGAAAACCGTAATAAGCGCCTATGGTTGCCACGGCACCGACACGCCACCGAAAAAAGTGACGCAAACCGTAGGTTTTCCAGAGGGCTACTACAATTTTCACTTCACTATCACATTCACCTCACGGAGTTCAGTTTGATCACGGTGATACCAGGGATGCCAGATATACAGACATGTCTGTATTTATACAGACATGTGATCATGCATACAGACATCATACACAGCCAATATACAGTCATTTGGAAAATGTTACAGACATATACAGATATAAATTTCGGTGAATTTCCAAATTTAAAAAAAAAACATGGCGATAGGGAAAGTCACATACGTCAAAGTAAACAAATGAATGACAGTCTGAAGTTGGACCAGTTAAAAACATCCAGTGAGGGATGTAGAAGGAGAAGTATGTGCCTGGCTGTTTTCTAAGGCTGCTTTCACTTATTCGACCCTTGTCAAAGATGTAGCACTGAAACGAACTAAAAATACGGCCATCATAACGAATGCCCTTAGCAAATTGCATCACCAAGAATTGGTGGCAAATTGGTGGTAAAAATTGGTGGCCGTACAAAACATTTAGTTTTATAATCGATGAGTCAACTGATACGACTGCCATGAAGACATTGGTCTTAGTAGTGAGGACCTTCTATTGGAATGGCAAAGCTTCGTCAATTCGAGATTCATTTTATTACGTACTCGAGCTTGCTGAAGCCGAAACTATCAAACATGTTACATCCGTCCGCGACCCGATGGATTTCTTTAGAACAAATTGTTAAGCGTGTTCTTGAAGCTGGAAGTCTTATAAGTATATTTCAGTTTTCACGATACATTAGTGGATGCCAAGCCGGATAACAAAAATAGAGAAAGTTTACGAGCGTCTCAGCGATGCATCAAACCACCTCCAGCTTAACGAAAAACAATTAGCTATACAGTCAATACTATATTTTGAATGTAAGATATATTATCGCATTTTATGTTATTGTTCTCAAATAGTTTTATCTCATTTTCACCTATATTGTTAATGTATGCCATATTGTCATTGAAAGGTTTTCTATTGTCTGCACTAGGTCTGGATTATATACCAACTGACCTTAACCGCCTATTCAGCATTCCTTTACATTATTGTCAAAACTATATCCAGGAAAGGTTTGTGATTATGTGAGCTGCATTAGGCCGCAATTAACCACATCTTACCGAAAATCAACCGGTTAAATCAACTTTTTCAATCTGAAAAGCCAATGGTGTACAAGTTGAAAACAGAAACTAGCAAATTGATATTTTCGACATTGGCTTGTTTCTTCAAACCAGGATATTTGAAAGAATTGACGAACCCTGTCTTTATGACCCTGATCCCTAATAACTTCTGCAAGTTGGAAAAACTGTACGAAGAGGTGCCGAGATCAACGAATACACTAGAAATGACAAGTTAAGCATGTCGCACTTTTGTCAATTTCAACATGACATGATGAATGTCTATATATGCTGTAATCAAATTAAAAAAAAAAAAAAGAATTGAACTCACCGACGATACCCTCAAGAATTTAAGGCTCGAATGCAGTGATAGCGGAAGCAGAACTGCAACGGTAGCCGAAGAGCCCAATCTGACTAAAGCAGTTGAAATAGAAAACTGATTAAATCCAAGTTTATTCCAATTGGACGTACCGACGTCAATTGCGACAATTGTCAAATTTGCCGTTTCCGTTCCGTTTCCGTTCACATTGCGTTTGGGCCTTAGCGTTAGTTGATCCTTACAATATCAGAGCTACAGCCTATCCAAAAAAAATTAACTTTTCAAACGATTTGAGAACATTATTGATGATGCATCAGTTCAAACAATCGACGACGAGTTCCCGGAATTGAGATTTTAAGTGGCAGATTTTTCAGAAAATCTGCGTTGCGAAGAATTTTGGAACAAGTGCTTATCTTTACTTCGTTGTAGTGGCGACTGAGCCTTTCCGTGTCTGCGACCTTTCATTCCAGAAATATTGGCTATATGAAATTTGACGGCCGCTTTCGAGTGAGTTATTTCAATTTACAATAACAATAAAACCAATGCTCGCAATCGCACTGCCACATGAACCATGAAAGGCATTTTGCCGGCCAAAGGGTGCGTAAGATCACAGAAAAAGAAAAACGGAGTGGTTGAAATTTTATCTAGTGTGAAATGGCTGTTCACAAGCAACATGTACAACCAAAGTTAAGTTCCTCGAGCCGTTGGAATTAATTAATTTTTTTTGTAGCGAAGTGAAGGTCAGTTTTTTTTTATTAAATTTATGAATGATAATAATAAACGATTTGCCTAGAAATTTCCATAATATTAAAACTAAGAGATCCAAATATTTTGCTTTCTCATAGTTAGTGATTGAAAAACGACAGTGATTTAATCATATATATGAAAAGGAAAGAAAAGTTGACATTTGAATATGAAACTTGAAATTGCAATCTCTTTTGCGTAAGATTTTTGTTTATGCGATGTTTACAAAACATAGTCTCACCTCTACTCGTTTAACAGCATCGATTTTCAACTTTTTTTTTTCCATCGAAGCAACTTAAAACCGAAATTAAAACCATTATACAGACATTTCCATGAGATTGATACAGAATTCTGAAAAAAGTATCTGGCATCCCTGGCGTGATACCAGTAATAGCATAACAAAAGTGAGGTGATGTGTAAGTGAAGGTGACAATCGTAATAAGCCCCAAATACAAATGAAAGAGAGGCTGCTTTGAGCATGAGTATCACCTACGTCAAAAGCAGACTTGGCTTGGCAGGGATTTAAATCGCCAACTGGGAGAGGTGACAGACCATTTCAAGCATATGAAAGTCAAAGTTTGCTTAGAAATATTCAGATTGGTAGGCAATATTTTTAAACATGACCGTCAACTTTGGAATTCCGTGAAAAAGCGTCTCGGAAAAAGTCTGCTATCTTTTCTGAATAAATACGAATATTCTGCCATTACGGAAAATAAACCATTGATCGGCATGTCACAAACAAGGTTCAGGTGGCGCTCAAGAACAAGAACCCCTCCAACATGCCAAAGATCCGCCATATCGATAAATATTCAGACAAATTCAAGCGGAACTTGGAAAAGGCCCATAAGGTGAAACTGGAGGGAGAAACGATATTAGATAATGCCAAATTGGCAGCGGAAAATCAAGAGTCGAAACGGAGAGGGTCACGTCCTGGAAGACGCTCCAACGTCAACCGTGATTTCCGTTTCGGTCATCGAAAGCTGTTCCAGAACTACTTTAGCGACACGCCAACCTACGACGCGAAGCACTTTCTGCGTCCTTTTCTCATGCCAAGGGAGATGTTCCTGGACATTATGCGACAACTAGAGTCATCTGATGACTTTTTCCAGCTAAGTTGCGATGAAATCGGCCTGAGCCCGTGTGCACGGATGTCGGCGTACGGTTTCTCAGCTCGTTTTCTCAAGGAAAATGTGAGAGCTGGAAAGTCAACTAGCCTTGGAATTTTTGCAAAGCTATCCTGATGACTTACGGCCCGCCGTCTTTGCGTTCCCCAACATCGGAAGAGGTGAAGATACTGATGAACGAGAACGACTTTTTTGAGTATTTCTCAGAAGTTCATATAACTACCCAAGATATTCAGGGAACTTCCCAGAAGTTCTGTCCTAAAGTTCAGGGTTCTGTTCTAAAATGCAGGACAGAAATTCGGGAAACTTCACAATAGTTCAGGAATTTTCCAGAAGTTAAGGGTTCTTTACAGAAATTCAGACAATTTCCCAGAAATTTAGGGTTCTGTCCTAAAGTTCAGGACAGACATTCGGGAAACTTTACAATAGTTCAGAAACTTTACAAAAGTTAAGGGTTCTTTCCAGAAATTTAGACAATTTCCCAGAAATTCAGAGAATTTCCCAAAAGTTGAGGGTTCTTTCCAGAAGCAAAGGGTTCTTCCCAGAAATGCAGGGAACTTCTCAAAAATTCTGCGAAATTTTCCAGAAATTCAGAGAACTTCCCAAAAAATCAGGGAGATTCCCAAAAATTCTGAAGGAACTGTCACTCATTTGATGGAGCTTTGGATATCGTACGGTATTTACTCCCAGATTTGATATTTCTTCTTATAACCACAAATTGTTGATTTCATGCAATTCTTGGGAATTTTCCATGAACTCAGGAAACTATCCAGAAACTCAGGGAACTTCACATAAGTTCAGGGAAACTCCCAAAAATTAAGGGTTCTTCCCAGAGGTTCAGACAGATTTCTAGATATAAAGCGAATTCTCCAAAAATTCTGGGAATTTCACATAAATTCAGGGAATTTCAAAGAAATTCAGAGAACTCTCCAGAAGTGAAGGGTTTCCCGAGGTCCAGGCGAATATCCAAAAATTCAAGGAAATTCCCAGATTTATTGTTTTGGGTATTTCTCAAAAGTTCAAACACCTGCTCTGGATGTTTCGGAAACTTCCCAGAATTTCAGGAAACTTCCCAAAAGTTTTTTGAAGCTTTCAAAAAAAAAAAAAAAAAATAGAAAACATCCCATATGTTTAGAACACTTTCCAAAAATTCGTGAAGCTTTTCAAAAGAGTGTGGATCTTCCTAGAGGTTCAGAGAACTTCTTAGAAGTTCATGAAACTTCCCAAAAGTATATGGAACTTCTCAGAAGTTCATGTAACTTGCAGAACTCAAGAAACTTCCTTAAAGTTCAGGATACATCCCAGAAATTCGGAAAACTTCCCAGGAAATGTCCTTATAGATCAGGGAACTTTTCCAAAGATCAGAAAACTTTCCAGAAGCTCAGCGATCATCTCATACGTTCAGCGAATGACCCAAAAATTCAAAGAATTGCCCAGAACTTTAGGAAACGTCCACAAAGATAAGAGTGCTTCCCCAAAAATCAGGAAACATTCTTAAAGCTCAGCAAACGTCTCAAGCATCCAGCTAAAATCCCAAAAATTCAGAGAACTTCCCAAAAGTTCAGGCAAGTTCTCAAAAGCTCAAAAAACTAATTCCCAGACATTCAGGAAATATCTCAGAGGTCCTAGGATCTCTCAAGAATTTCAGAGAATTTCTCCAAAGATCGGGGAACTTTCCATAATTTCAGAAAACGTCCCAGAGATTCAGAAAATTTCGAAGGATTTTTTGAGAGTTCTCAAATGTTTAGGAAACATTCCTAGGATTTTACCATAAGTTAAATGAGCTTCCTAGAAGCTCAGAAATCAGTTCTATTCGGAATCGAAAATTGCCACCAAAATAGTCGAAAAATCCACAACAGTCACAATTCCGCGAACCTACTCATTTCGAACTAGTTGGTGTTTTCCGGAAAATGCAGTGGCTGTGAAAAACTAATAGAACCATTCGTTAGACTTACCTTTTTACTAAACTGTCATAACAAAAACGAAATAATATGTATGACTGAAAACAAAATAGCAACAAGCAGAGAAAAACAACACGGTAGATTAAACATACTCAATAAAGTTGAGTTTTCGTCTAGTAAAAGCTGAAACATTACTCATTAATTGAAATTATCAAGTAGCGTGAAGTATTTTGAAATGGTCTTTTTCTTATTCCAAATTGCTGCAAGAATAGATCAAAACATATACCAGATTTAAAATGATGCAAAATAGATCTGGTATAAAACAAAATTTACAACACCGGTGCAGCGATGTTTTTGCGTTTGATCTAGAAGATAATTCAAACCACGATTTGGACCACCGTCGAAGATGCCCTAAATCAGATCTGTTGCATGAAAGATTGTAAACAATTTCACTATTGTCGTGTACTTGTATACGTTTCATGGTATTCTTGATAATTTTTTGTGTTGCACCAACTAAGGCACCAGTTTATAAAAATGATTCACGCATTCAATGTTTGGATAGTTTTGTTTAGTGTTTTATTTTTGTTTGGATAGTTTTGTTTAGTGTTTTATTTTCGGTCGGCCTATTTCCTCACAACGAGCGGACAATCACCAACGCCAGAAAGGTGACTCCACCACCTGGACCTTACATTTCCCACTCATCAACACATGAGCCGGGACCAACAGCTTTAGGCGAGAGTTTGTCGCCTCAGAAAAATCAATTGTTGGATAGTTATCTGATTGGCAATTTCAGCACGTATTTTTCACATTATATTAAGTTTTAAATATGCCCATAGTCGTAAACACCAAACGTGCATAGTAGATTTGCTAACCCCATCGACAAGTTAGGAAAGTAAACAAATGCTCAAAACCCATCCTTCAACTCTCTGTGTGTCCCTGACAGCTATGGCGACAGCGATGATGACAGCCCATATCTAGCAGGCAAAAGCCATGACGGAAAAAAAAACCCGAGAACCTGACGGAACGCAAAAGCTGTTTATGCGGAAATACCTACTGGCTGCCTTTTGCTGGTCGTCGTTGGTGCGGATGTCTTGCAAGAAATCGGATTGCGGATGATACCCTCCTTCCCAGGCTGCTTCTTGCGGGAAGAAAAGGAGTTTACTGCACCCCAACTATCCGCCAGAGGCCGGATCTGCTCTTGGGCTAGCAATGAGGAAGCACAGTGGGTCAAACTGTCCTGTTCAGTAAACATGCGTACGTTGAATTTACTTGACATTTGTTACAGTTAAATCAAATCAGTGGTTTATTAGCAGGTCTGTTTTTAGTCTCACACTTCATACAAATTTGAGTGAACTTCACCCAAATTTGACGTGGATTGAACGGCCCTGCAACAAGGAAATAAATCAACGCCGGGCACTGTCGCAATTTGACCCACCATGCAGTGGGGGTAGTGGAAATGAAAAATGAACAAAAAGCTAACCCCAGTCTCCTAGGAAGGCGGAACGGGAAAACAGATTACGACGGCGACGACGTCGTTGGCGATGATGAGAAAAAATATCAGTTTTTTCTTCTTCCTCCCGGACTCAGTTTATGTAAGTTTGTATTCCATTTGTTTGGGTTTATTTTTTTTTCTTTTCTCGGGAATAAAGACTTAGAATGGTTCGAAAACGTTTGAGTTTTACAAATCCTAACCGAAATTATCGATTCGAGTATTCTTCTAACGCGCAACTCTGTGGTACCATCATCGGCCACCACCAAAAAGGTGGCGTGTTCAAATCCCACACGATCCCTCAACCTTCGTTTTCTTTTCGTTTCGAACCATTCTAACGCCTTCATCTTCTCCCGTTATTCCAGTAGCCGACAGTGAGTTTGACTTTGATTTGCAATTGTTTAACTTTCACGCTTTATCCCATCTACTGCGATGGCGAAACGAAGTGGGTGCTGCTGCCCACTTCCATCCTCTCAGCTCTCCTTCAGCCATCCCTTCCCGGGGCGGAGCAACGGGCGCGTGACGTGTTGTGTCTGTCTGTTGCTGACGGTTTCGTATTTCTGCACTTTTTTCTTCTTCTTCTTCTTCATCTCTCAACCTCTCTGTATAAATATGCTGTTAACTAAACGTTACAAAAATATTTATAAAAACTATCTAACTTTCCTCCGCTTCTTCTCTCATATCTCACCGAATCTTACGACCTTTGGCGATTGTTTCGCCTCCGTGCGGGGAGAAAGCGCCCCTTCTTCGCAACTTCTTCCTCTTAACACTAAATAGGATTAGTTTATCTTAATCTTACACGCTGAGGAAGGGCAAATAAAACGAGGAACAACGCGAAGATAAAAAAGAAACGATGGGTTTCTGAATTTATAGCAGTGTAACATTCTGTGCTGGATTGACCAATTTTGCCAGGCCAATCTGCTTTTTGCTGTGTTTAGGTTTCGGATTTTTTGTTTTTTGTTTAGCTATTTACAGGTCTCGTTTTAGATTATTTTCACCCAATGTTTTTGCTCTTCCACCACTCTGTCGCTGACAGTCAATGTACAAGTGTGTATGTGTGTGTGTGCGCGCGGCGAAGATACTGATTCGGTATGATGACAGCGCAGAGAAAACAGCAGCGCTGTGAGTAACGATAGTGCACTATACATAAAGAGGGATCAACAGAAATTGCTTCTAAAAAAATTAACAACTAGATATTCGATTTGTGTGGCATTTCTTAATCTTGATTTGGTTTTCTTTTCAATAAGAGGTCACTATCACGCTTCATTCTTGGTTTGGTGTTGGGTTGACTTGTTCGGAAAATCCTCGCTCGAGCCAACCATCGTCATGATTCGCTACGTAATGGCTATCGTTTTTCCAGCTTCAGCTTTACAGAGATAGCGAGATCAACGCTAGAAACGATAGGGTTAGAAGGGCTACGTACGTTTGCTGCTGCAAGTGATGATGGGACCGATGGTGCAGGGATTGAGCTGTTAAATAGATGAGAGAAAAAAATTATGATTATTCGAGAAGTTATGAGACTGTTATTGCTTGGCTGAAATGGAAAACAGTTGTCATAAGCTGTACAGTTTAATTCGGGTTATCTTCTATTGGTTCTGTATAGCTCGTACGCAATCTGCTTGCTATTAAGTTGTCTGCAAAATTGTACCTAACAATCTTAAACTTATAGCTATCCAATGAAACCATATTAAATTTCATATAAGCACTGTTTTACGATTTACTCATAATCTTTAAGATCAATACAGCAACACTTGAACGAAGGTGAGGCTAAGGTTTAATTAGCGTGTAAGAAATGTATCGGAAATAAGCATTCCATATACATTTGAGTTGCATGCCGTCATTGTGCTCATCACAGAATGCTGGATGTTTGACTGCCATCTTTCCTTTGTTCGCTTGTTTGCACAGTTATAATTCTTCGTTTCCAAAATGTCGCGAATTGAAAATTGTTGAAGTGTAGTCAACCAGAAGCTTACGCTCGAGTTCATGTACATTTTGATGAGCGTATGTGTGCACTTCAAGAGAGTGTTCATTTGAGAGTGATTACTTCATAAAACATCTGCGCTAGGCTGCACCTAGAAGATTGATTTTTAGTGTGCGATTCAAAATTTGTCTGAAAAACATGTGTCTACATATACAAGTGTGTGTGCCAGGTTGTGATATGGAGGAGAAGAAAACCTGAGAATATACCTTCCGAATAAAAAACAACATTATGGCGATACCTCACAAACACGACACACACGATTTTTGTTTAAAGTAACGTTGCGTAAACTCAACATAGGAAGGAAATGGGCTCAGCAACCTCATGTTTTTGAAAAAGTACTACGAACCGAAGACCCCTAGCAACCTAGTCTGTTGATTCTCAATAAACAAGAAGATCATAGTTTTCACTCGTCTAAATAGAACAAATAATGATGAACTTATCAAGCTCCTCGAAAAATCTTGCTTGTCTTTTGCAAGAAATGTTAGTTTTATGTACGCTTTATGGTAGTTTGAGATAAAACCATTGAAAAAATGGCGAGCGTGGCTATTCTGGTTTCCCTCGGAATGGTAGCCATTTACATATGTATGCAACAAAACTCTCGTTTTTCTAATGCTACAAAAAATTTCTGCTGTTTGAAATACATTTTGAAACATGGTAGACACAATTTATACAAGATCTAACAATTTATCATCTTTGTCACCTATAATTGTTGAGTTCTCAAGTATTTTTTATTTTTTAAGTAGATCAAAGTTCTAGCAATAATTCCGTGGCGTATTAAAATTTTCGAACTTTCCTGTTATAAAACACCAATACAGGGTGCAGCAGAAAATAATGCGAAAATTTGTTCTTTTTCTTTCAAATCCCAGTTTCAACTAATTCAAGCAATAATATCAACATTTTCGAAAGCAGTTATTTTTATAAAGTCCTTCAATGTGTCCTCCATTTTTATTAATAACATCCTCGAGCCGACGCCGGAAGCCAGAGCATGCCTTTCGGACGTAGTCCTCCGTCATTGACTGCCATGTGCGTGTTATGGTTAACTTCAGGGTTTTCATACTAGGGTGTGATGTTTTGCAGGCTCGTGCTTCAACATATGCCCAAATCGAATAATCCAACGGATTAAGATCTGGGCTGCTAGGGGGCCACAAATCCTTCGGTCAAAACTTCATGTAATCGTTCAGCCATTGTTGGGTTCGATTGGACGTGTGACACGGCGCTCCATCCTGCTGTAGGACAACGAATTGGTCCACGGAGAAGTTGGCTTTCACCCAGGGAAGCACTTACCAACAAACATCGGTGTTTAATTAGAGCTTGTTCAAACAAATTTGGAGAAGCTATTCAGCTATTCTAGAAGCAACAGCTGAAAAGCTTCTCCAAATTTGCTTGAACAAGCTCTAATTCAACACCGATGTTTGTTGGGTTGGTCCTTCAAAATACCGATATGCACTTCGGTATTGATTTTAACTCCAGCATCAATGAAAACAGGTGGCATTTTCAAACCGTTGGACGCCTCCAAGCCAAACATCATGACACCAGCCGGATGTTTGATTGAAATTTGAATTTCACTTTTTCCGGAACGTTCTCCATTTTCTGCGGTGAAATGAACCGGTCCGTGCGGCTGTTGGCCACAGCATCGATGCTGAAAAGCTTTTCGTCGGAGAACAGGATTATCATTTTTTCCTTCTTCAACAAGGAAAGCAATCTCTTGGAACGAGTCACTCGTAGTTCCTTGATTCGATCCGTAATCAAGTGGCGTTTCACTCTGGCTCTGGAAGATGCATACAGGTCTTCTTTGATGATTCTCCGCATGGATTTCTCCGAAATATTGGCTTCCTTTGCAAGTTTTCTTATGGAACGCACCGGATTGCGAGCAATTTTTGCACGGACCGATTTGCTCACGTTCGGCGTGCGTGCAAAGTGCGGACGTCCGCTTCCCGGCTTCTGCTGCTTAGGACCATCCTGCAGGGACTTTTTTATGCGGTATACTCTTGCCAAATGGCACCCTACCACCTTGGCAATCTCTTTCGGCTTCTTGTGGGCGAGCAACAAACTGGTGATCACTTCTTTCGCGAACATTTTGACGAATTTGCAATAAAACAAATAGAATGTTTGGATGCAGCACTTGAAAGTGACAGAAATTAGTCACCAGCTACACGAATTAACCCAATACTCAAGTTTGAACATTTTCGCATTATTTTCTGCCGCACCTTGTATGCGGCAACATAACAAAAAAAAACACCTTTAAGTGATCGACAGGGTACCCGGGTACCCACCAAATTCAAATGAATATAACTCTGGCTATTATTAACCGATTTTAATTCTTTTGGCACCGTTAGATTCAAAAACTTATTCATGTTCATTATCGGCAATGTCCGTTTGAGCTCATCTGGTACCTGTAAATCTGGGTTTTCAGGGCTGTGGTCCTGTACGGAGGCACAATTTCGGAACATCTATTGAATTTCCAGGAATGGATGTCAAAATCTTTGGAATTATTCCAGAAACTATTTCTATTCCTTTGTGGGCCATATGTTCACTTGTCAAACAGCCATTCTGTAACAGGTTCCCGTGGGGCCTCGAGTGGCCATGAACATATTTAGAAGAAAACCCTGGCAATGTGGGTTCCAAAATTCATGAAATTTCTCCAGTAGGGTGTTTCTCAACGTTTTGTGGCTAGTTTTGTTCATGGCCTCTCGTGGCCTCACAGAAACCTGCTCCGAGATGACCGTTCCTAGGACAAATTATCAGATCGTCACAAAACTTTGAGAATAAATTTTCACCTTGCCGACGATGAGAGGGCATATCTCATGCTATTAACCTTCATGTGAGACCAAATATCTGATCAGTAGTGAAAGTAGACCACATTTTCCTCATTTATTCGAGTAGGACGTAAAAATAAAAGCACTAACATGATACTTATCGGACGGTTCGAAATGAAGTACATAGTTACATAAAAGTGCCACTTAAGACTGACGATGATAAGCATATATATGTGAAATAGGACGTGGAGGGTCCGCCCAGGAAGCACCATTTCGTGCAGTAGAATAGACCTTCCCATGTAGTTAATATTAGTAACATTGTTTTGTCAATCATACACAATACAATAGAGTCATTGTTGTCCTAGACACTATGTGTTAAATAGAAATGAAACACAGAAATAAACCGGCTAGATACGAAAGAGAACCGTTTATTTCTCTAGGGGTCAGATAAGTTCAGATTTGAAATATTGTTGAGTTTGGGATGCGGTTGGATAGTAATATGTGTATATATACACGGTGTTCAATAAGTTCGAATACAAGTTTTCATCATTGCGTAGGTATGCGCCATGTACATATTCTGCATTGGTATTGGTGTCAGCTTTAGCTTCATTCATACGCTACCGAATGTGCGCGGTGTTGACATTCTGTTAGTTGTTGTTTGTTTGTTACGCGCGATGAAAGAGTATCGGGACTTCGTAATTAAGCGTTTTTTGAACGGTGAGCGACCCGGCGATATATTCCGGCTGCTGAAATCGCATGGGGTCAAGCGGAACTTTGTCTACACGACCATCAGGCGATACCGGGAGACGTCCTCGACCAATGACCGTGCGAGATCCGGTCGGCCGCGTTCAGCGAGGACGCCACGGGTCATCAAGATCGTGAGGGAGCGAATTCGGCGCAAAAAGAACCGCTCAATCCGGAAAACGGCTGCAGATCTCAACGTTTCCATTGGAACCGCTCACACCATACTCACCAAGGACCTTGGTTTCAGGCCTTACAAAAAACGTAAGGTCCATGGCGTTTCGGAGGCTACCAGCAAAAAGCGGTTGGATCGAGCTAAGAGGATCCTCTCTCGGCACGCTGGTCAGGAGTTTGTTTTTTCGGACGAGAAACTGTTCGTGCTGCAGCAGCCGCACAATGTGCAAAATGACCGGGTGTGGGCGCCATCGAGGGACAGCATTCCTGAATCCAATATAAACATCCCTCGGTTCCAAAGTGCCGCGTCGGTGATGGTTTGGGGGGCAGTATGCAAACGTGGTAAGCTACCCTTGGTGTTTATTGAAAAAAACGTCAAAATCAACGCGGCGTACTACAAAACTGAGGTTTTGGAAAAGGTTGTTGCCCCCAGTCTCCGAAGCCTCTACGGCGATGAGCACTACGTGTTCCAGCAGGACGGTGCACCAGCCCATACGGCAAATGTGGTTCAAGCCTGGTGTCGGGACAATTTAACCGACTTTCTGGACAAAACTTTGTGGCCTCCCAGCTCCCCGGACTTGAATCCTCTCGACTTTTTTGTTTGGTCCTATATGATGGCGAAGCTGAACGAATACAAGGTCAGCACTTTGGATCATTTCAAGACGGTAATTCTCAAAATCTGGGACGAAATGCCCATGCAGTCCGTGCGTGCCGCCTGCGACGCGTTCGAGAAACGTTTGAAGTCCGTTAAGGAGTACAAAGGGGGGGGGGGGGTTAAAAAAAAATAATTTTTTTTTTTTTTTTTATATAATATTATAATAAAAAAAAAAAAAAAAAAAAAAAAAAATTTTTTTTTTTTTTTTTTTTAAATTTTATAAAACTTTCTAAATTATTAAAAAAATTTAAAAATATAAAAAAATATTTTTTTTTTTTTTTTTTTTTTTTTTTTTTTATATATATATATATATATATATATATATATATATATATATATATATATATATATATATATATATATATTATATATATATATATATATATATATATATATATATATATATATATATATATACAGGGTGTTCGGTTCCTTGGTGCAAATATTTTAAGGGGCGATAGAAGATTATATTTGAAGAAAAAAAATGTTCTACGCATATGATCAAATCTCAAAAATCACTGAGTTATTAAACTTTTTCTGTTTTGGTCTATGCTTGCCAGAAATTGGCTCTAACTCTAAAACTATGCCATCAAACACAAAACTGTTACTTTCATCGGATAGTTTGGTAAATTTACAATTTAATAGCGTCCTTTTTACTTTCAGTAAGTTGCATTTAGACACATTTCAGGGATAAACGAATCTAAAACTTTTGTTTTTCTACGGATTTTCCCTTATTATTTCAAAAAATACGTAATAAAGTTTATTGTTTTGTCTAACCAAAAGATGCCTCTCAAACCGTTCTACAACTCTCTTTTTGACACCAACTTTCTATCTTGTTTAGTTTTGTCGCAAATTTGTACTAAACACATCTGGTTGGGTCGTTAATCAATGGTTGCGTAAAACACGAATTCAACCCACCGTGCGTTGCTGTTGACGTCTGTTTGCAGCGCGCATAGCACACTTGATCGCCACGTGGAGTGACGGTATGAAAGAAGAAAAATCTAAACAGAAATTTACAGCTGGTAGAAAACAAACATGTATTCTCCAGAAGAGCTGGCGGATATTCATCTCTGTTACGGTTTTGCCAACTGTGTGGCAACGAGAGCCCAACAAGAATATGGACGCAGATTTCCCAACCGTCGACTGCCAAACGCAAGTATGTAAAAATAATACAAGTATGTAAGATGTTTAGTTTGTAAACATTACGTTGAGACAGGAACCTTCACGTCTACACACCGTCGGTTCCGGAATGGAACGTTATTTTGGACTGCAACTCAAGCCGACCAGCCCCGCCGGTCGCTGACGCCGGCCATGGAGGAGAGAATTTTAAGAACTGTGAGAAACGATCCCAAAACCAGTACAAGGCGAGTTGCAGCTCAGTTACCGGTCTCTCACTGGAGCGTATGGAACGTTTTAAACAAAGAGAATATGCATCCGTTTCATACGCTGCAAGTTCAGGAGCTTCTGGAAAGAGATAAACCACTCCGGCTTGAGTTCAGCAGGATTATGACAGCGAAAAGGGATGAGGATGCATTTTTCTCGAAAAGCATCCTTTGGACGGACGAGTGCACCTTTACCCGTGCAGGATACTTCAATACCCACAATGACCACACGTGGGCAATTGAAAACCCAAGAGTGGTCAAAGAAACAAGAACACAGTACCGGTTTTCCGTTAATGTATGGGCCGGTATAATTGACCGACAGCTCATCGGGCCGTACATTATCGAAGGTTCGCTAAACAGTGTGAAGTATTTGGAATTTTTAGAGAACGAGCTTCCAATCTTGCTGGAGGATGTCCCACTTGCTGTGAGACGGCGCTTGGTGTTTCAACAGGACGGAGCCCCACCTCATTCCACAAATGCGGTAAGACATTTTCTGAACGCCAACTATCGGGAACCGTGGATTGGACGGAATGGGCCGATTCCCTGGCCCCCAAGGAGTCCGGATTTGACTCCCATGGACTTCTTTTTATGGGGGTGCATGAAGGAAGAGGTGTATTCGGCGACAATCAATACTTGCGAACAGCTAATTGACCGAATTTTTATTGCTGCCCGAAAGATACAAGAGAAAATGAATAATATTAACCTTGTGGAAGAGACCGGAAGGAGGATCATGTACTGCATCCAAGAAAATTGAGGACACATTGAGCAACTATTGAAATAAATTTATGAAAGAAACGAAGATCAGTGTTTTAATTTGAATAATCATTGGAAAATACCTAATTAGTTCAATGAACAAGTTCAATGTACAATGGTATCGAGAAAAAAAGGACATTTTCAATTTTCATCATGCGTTCAATTGAACCGTCCGCAGCATTGTTTTTTTTTGTCACACTTTTCATACCGTCACTCCACGTGGCGATCAAGTGTGCTATGCGCGCTGCAAACAGACGTCAACAGCAACGCACGGTGGGTTGAATTCGTGTTTTACGCAACCATTGATTAACGACCCAACCAGATGTGTTTAGTACAAATTTGCGACAAAACTAAACAAGATAGAAAGTTGGTGTCAAAAAAAGAGTTGTAGAGCGGTTTAAGAGGCATCTTTTGGTTAGACAAAACAATAAACTTTATTACGTATTTTTTGAAATAATAAGGAAAATCCGTAGAAAAACAAAAGTTTTAGATTCGTTTATCCCTGAAATGTGTCTAAATGCAACTTACAGAAAGTAAAAAGGACGCTTTTAAGTTGGAAATTTACCAAACTATCCGATAAAGGTAACAGTTTTTTGTTTGATGGCATGGTTCTAGAGTTAGAGCCAATTTCTGGCCAGCATAGACCAAAACAGAAAAAGTTTAATAACTTCGTGGTTTTTGAGATTTGATCATATGCGTAGAACATTTTTTTTTCTTCAAATATGATCTTCTATCGCCCCTTAAAATATTTGCACTAAGGAACCGAACACCCTGTATAACGTTGATCGATTCTCTTCATCGATATTCTCTTTCATTCATAACTTTGCAACCTGACCATGCATCAGAAAGCTGATCGTGTAAGATCATTCGGAACAGGAAGAAAAATAACATCCGGATTGCTATCTCAGTATAAACCGTTTCAAAGTTGAAATTTACTAATTTTAGTTTCAATGTTTATCAGACTGATGTTGACAAGAAATCACTCTTTGAAAATAACACTTATTTTAGCAAACTTCGAACTAAGTTCACTAACAGTTTTACTACAGACTTATACTTCATTTCGAAAATTCTGTTTAATTAAACACCAACTATTGTTTCTTTCACAATGGATTTATTCTTCCCAGCATCATGTAGCTGTGATATCTGCTTCCACAGACCTTTATGCGCTGTAATCTCACAACTAATTCACGAATTGGCTCAGTAGTTTCGTAACAATACCAATCTCTATCGAGAATCCATCAATTTCACTTAGGATCTCTGATATTAACTTTGCCCTAGTATACCCCGTTCACACTACAACCGCTATTACTTGATATACCATCCTGGCATCAAAAAATGTCGGTCTACACACCAAGTTATTTTGACTAAACTAAGTAAATTTTTTACTGAATTTCAAACTGCTGAGTGTTCAGTAAGCAGCAGTTCAGTAAAAGTATTTTTCTGAATGATCGTCAAACTAGTCATGAAATTTCAACTGTCAAAAATTACTGAAAAACTCAGTAAGCGACACGAAGTTCAATAAAATTTACAGTAAATAACTGTGAAATTAGCACGATAGCTACCAAAACTTACTGAATACATCATTAATCAATACCGAATTTCGATAAAATTTACAAAAACATCAGTTTGAAGTGAATCGCTGCTGCATGTATGTTTTCCTATCTTTTATCTCTTTCTCGCCAACTTACCGTGCTATTTCAAATTGATAAATCTCGATTGTAAGTGAATGAACATCGAATCGAACTCCATCAGATCTCTCACAGCAAGTAAGTTAAACAAGTCTTAAGTTGAACGCATTTAGCGGTTTTTTTAAATCATCATTTTCCTCATAAATAATCCTGTGGAACATGTGGATTATTCTCAAGTGCCTGAAGAGATCTGGGCTCAGAATTCCGAAATAATAGAGTTGCTGTAAGGTTTGGATTATGGGGATATACCAGAATTAGGGGTCGAATCTGGGTCGAATTTTCATCTTAATCGTATTTTTTTCCGTCTTAGGCAGGCATAGACTGGAATTCGCCTCATTTGTAAGTTGTAAACTTAATTGAGTACGATTTGATTTATATCGAATTCGTTTACTATCCGGATTGAAACTGGTTTCAACCCAGGCTAAATCCACCATCAAGCCAGTGGGAACGTTTAGCTAAGGCAGGTTTCAATCAGATTCCAAATATACTGACGTTTGTCGAAACATTGCCGAATCCTATTTTGGAATTGGATCAAAACATAAATAACGCTTCTAGTCGCTTCTAGTTGACCAATTTTATATGATTGCGACTATCGATTTCGATAGAGACCCCATTCAGCAGAAAGAATCCAAAAAATGGAATCTTCGAAACATAATTGTGACGAACTGGTAGTGTTCTTTAAGAGGAAAAATCATGGAACTATCAAAACTCGTGGTAGTGTTATCATAGTTTTAAGCATGTCTTGAATGTCATTACAAGTATGTACCAATAAAACTATCAAGTTTTAAGCAAACCTTGGGAATTAGTCTTGAGAATCTCCTGTAGTGTGGGTCTTTTTTTGAGCTTATGAGCTGTTTTATCGATGTTATGTAGAATATCTAGTTTTATGCGTGGTTTTATCAAAGGAGTCTTGAAAACTTCTTCAAGTGTACCTCAAAATTGAATTCAGCATTGGGGTATCCAATGCGTTTGGGTTCCACATCACCCTGCCCTCGCTACGCCACTGCCGAACGAGAGATTTCACTCTACCAATTCGACCGATAGCGACAGCGATCATGGGAGATCGTTGTCGGTGACGTCGCTGCTTGAGACTATCTGGCTGTGGATAGTGGATGATCTGGTGTGGCTCCGACTCTCGAGAAGGATGGAAGAGAGCAGAGCCACGTCGGAATAATGCTCTGTGTTGTTTGTGATGTAGTAGTCTGCAGTAATGTAAATAAGTAAATAAAAAATGTGTTGCGGACAAAATACGTGTGCTGTGTGATAGATGGATTGAGGTGTGTAAAAATGGTTCGATAGAATACCAAAAGAATCCCAAACCCAACCAACATACAGCTCACTTATGCAGACGCCCAGTATTGTGTGAGCTTTCGTCCCAATCGATTGCTGCAAAATTTTTATAAATCGATCGTGAAATGACTGAGTCAACAACGTTCATAATCTAAATATATTTCGAGACGCTCCAACGTTTCGAGTTCACAACGTGTACCTCACTATTGAAAACACAAAAGTAGTCCTAACGACTGTTCCAGAATGTATGAGCACACCTTATTTTAACGGTCACTTTGAATATAATGAAATATTTCAACATATTTTGGCTGCGTCCTTTTGTTTGCACATTTTTGAATGACATAGCATCAAAAAAGTGCTCAGTTTTGTGTTACCTATCAAAATGCGCGGTCTTACTCCGGAACAACGAAAAAGTATCGTGCACAAATGGTGCACTGTGAGCGTACTCTCCTTGAGAAAATTGGCCAAGGAAGAGCGTGTAAGCGTCGGAGTGGTACGATCTGCGATTTGAAAATTTAGAAAACAGTGTACGTGTGAAGATGCGCCGAAGAGTGGTCGAAAATCCGGTCCTGTTAGTCCGGATATCGATAAAAAGATCAGGGATGCCTGCAAGCGAAAACCAGCGACTTCCGTTCGGGATGTTGCGAAAAAACTAGGGACATCGTCGAGTAACGTCATGCGTGCCAAAGAAAGACTTCGGCAAAAAACATACCGGAAGCAGAAAAATCCCAAAAGGAACCCAAAACAGGCCGCGTCCGTGAAACCACGGGCCCGCAAACTCTACGATTAGTTATTGTGTCGAAATTCTGGGTGTATAATAATGGACGATGAAACTTATGTGAAACTAGATTACAAAACGCTTCCCGGACCACAATTCTATACTGTAAGCGAGGACAAAGACATCCCCGAAACGGAGAAGGCAATTTTTACCGAAAAAATCGGTAAGAAGGTTATGGTTTGGCAGGCAATATGCGAGTGTGGTATAACATCTTGTCCGTACATCACAACGGAGACGATGAACACTCAGAAATACGTTAAGGAATGTCTCCAGAAGCGATTATTGCCGATGATCAGGCAGCACGAAGGTCAAGTAGTGTTTTGGCCTGATTTGGCGTCATGTCATTACGCAAAGGACACTTTAGAATGGTACAAAAGTCAAAATGTCAAAGCAAAGCTTCGAAAATTCATAAAACCAGCGGACGACATCCAAAAATTTAAAAAATATTGGACAAAAGTGGTCAAAATGGTGGGAAGTACCACTGTGCAGAAGCTAATGGCTCATGTTCGAGGAAAAGTTAGGAGTCTTGGCTATGATTAAATATTTTGATTAAACGAGAGTAAAACATCATATAAAACACAAATACAAATATGATTTGCCAAATAAAATTATTAAAACTAAAAAAAAACATGACTTTTTTGTTATTTTGAAAGTGTGCTTATACTTTCTGGAACAGTCTATAAGTAAAAATTGATACATGCTTTTTTCAAGCATTTCTGTACTACAAAATTCTCAATCTGCTGCAACAAGCCATTTTATAATAAGGCCAATTTTAATAGCCAATAGGAAACATACACATTGTTTATTGTTAATTAGAACCTCAAAGAAACTTAGAAACCAGTAAGAAATGTGAAAAATTTCAAAGCAAATTATTGTTCAGTATTACATAAGGTGCATCATGGTGCACCAGTTTCAGTATTACATAAGGTACATCATGGTGCGAAATTTCACATCAAAAGCCTATAAAAATAATTTCCCGGAATATGGTTGTCCTTGAACTTCACAACGAAATAATGTTTGATCATTTATGTAACATTGCAATCAATGTGCATTTATCAAGTTCGACCCATTTTTGATTGTTTCACCCTGTAGGTTGATTTGAACCAGGGACCTGGGAACCCTATCCCATTTACTAGCGTTTGACAGTATGGAACATATCGGGGGCCTTATTTGAATAAGGCCCGTCTGACGTTTGTTACTACGGGTACGAACGCCTGTGTTGTTTACAAACAATGAATATTTTGGGGTTTTTTTGGAAAGAAATAAATACTTGGAAAAAAAGTCCGCCCGGGCCTTGATTTGAACACGGGGGGGGATGTTTATTTTGACGCCATTTTGATAGATCTGTCTTTAAGGTTACATGAAAAGTGCTCAGAAATTTTTATTTTTCGTTTCAAAAATTTAGCAAACGGACATTTGAACCTCTCCAAACATTGTTGATGTATTATAATAATGTTATTTTATGGGTCTAGTAAACTAATATGCTCAAATTTTCGCTAAATCAATTTAAAGCATGCTTGAACCGGCGATAATATCAGATGATAGATATCATGTGCAAATTCTACATTGTCACTACAATCCATCAAAACAACTCACCCGCACTGCGCCAATTGATCAGCTTCTGATTCCGCAGCTCGTCCGTCATCGGAATGTAGACCACCTGGGTCGTTTCCCGGGACCAGTGCGGAAATGCATCGATCCGCGCCAGACACTTGAGCGTGAGCTTTCCCTTGATCTTGCCGAGCCGCGCTTCGTCGATGTGAAATCGGATCTCCAGCGTACGGTACCGCAGGATGAAGCCATCGTTCTCGATGGTGGTTTCCTGCTGTGGTTGCAGATAATCGGAAGGAACCTGCGGGATAAAACGGATCGGTTAGTAGGAAAGCATTCCGTCGGGGATCGAAAACTTACAATCCGTTCATCGATGAACCAGTACAACCGAGCCGGTGGACTGGACATGTCCGAAGAGCAGTTGGCCACCACAAAATCCCCCAGGGCGTAGTTGTGCTGCAAACCGTTGATGATGGGATCGTACTGGGGCAGCACTGTTCGGAGCAAAGAAAACGAGAAGTGATAAATTAGCCAATTAGCAATCCTCCGACGTTGGGTTTTGCTTTCTGCCGCTGATTTGACGATACTGGGTAGGGGTGCTCAAGTATTCATCTCTTTTGTTTGAATATGAAAGTGAAATGCTTCGGTGGCTAATTGATTACCATTAATTATCGATGGATTGCTGCGAATGCGACCTGGGCACACTTGAGAGCAGGGAGACTGATGGATCCATCACCACCACAAGGGAAAAAAAGTTTCCCTGGAATCAATCAATTGTATTGCTGTTTGCCTTTCTCCCTCCCCGGTCCCCGGCTGCAGGAAGGTTCGGGAGGGGCCAAAAGGGCACTTTTCAAAGTTATGAGAGTAAGAGCAAAGTTTGCTCGGTGAATTCAGCTGCGTCTAATTAATCTTCCCAGATCTTCCTAATGAGCTAGACGGGGGTCGACTTTCAGAGTTTGGTTGATGGGGTGAGTGGGGATGCGGGGCGATGGGATGTAAATTTTCTTCGGTATCGTTTTCTTTGCACAGGGAGAGAGGGTAAATGACGACGGACTTTTTTGACGAGTTTTGAAATTCCAGACGCACCTGTGGCTCTTTATGGCGAGTTTTTGAAGCGCAAGTCATATTTCGGCTTTGGGAGAAAGGATATTTATCTCCGTTGGAATAGGATGATATGTGAAGCTTTAGATTTTTGCTCGTATTTTTGCTATGAAGAGCGGAGAAATGTTTCATTTTATATGTATGTATGTATGTATGGTAGCCACCAAAATCATGTCTTGGATGCAATTCCACTTAATAGCAAGAATAAATTGGGCCAAAATGGAAAATAAAAAAATAGTAAGGTTTGTGGGAAGGGGGGGCACAACGGAAAAAATTGGGTGGAGACCACAAACAAGGTAAAAAAAAAAAAAAAATATTTATTCGTGCTGGCGAGGAGGATCACAACGATCGTGTGCGAGAAGGAGGCGCTTCTCCATCATTATTTATATATATTACAAAAAAATGATATTACGTTTGACGTAATCCTTGTTGCACTTAAATTCTTAAAGACTCAATGATATGACGAAAATGGTTTTATGAAGGTGGTTGTAAAATATGACTCAATTGTATGTTCTATTTGATGTATTGTTAAATCCTGACTTGAATCCCAAAAAAGTAAATACTTTCACACTCAAAATCACGTTCCGAATGCTATATTTACAACAACTTCTAGAATATATTTGATAACCTCAAATCTGAGTCCGTAATGCGTTAAAAAAAAGCCATTAGACTTAACACTGAGATTTGAAAGCTTGAAATCTACATGATCGTTGTATTTGGTTTTTAAAACAACATCTGACCTATTTTGAACGCAGTTGGTTTCACGCAACACATCAAGGTACAAGTTAAAATTTGTTCTCTTCCGTGATAGATATTAAAACGAGTGCTCCATGTTGAATAAAATAATTAGCATTGAATTGAATTTCGTTGCACGTTATTGCAATGCTTGCAAATTAAAGTTGAAATTAAAGCGCATCGTAGCACGAAATCATATGTTTATGAGATTCATCAATCTAAACATGGCGACAAGTTCTAGCATCCTTAAAATATTTTTTTGACGATGGCCAACGACCGGGCTAAGCACTAATTTAATTAAAATATTCTCATTTTGGAGATGAGTGAAGGAGGAGTCCTCGCATTTAGAGATGAAGGAACAAAATTAATCCTACAGGATAAGATTGAGCTATTTCTTCACCACTACATTGAAGAACTTTTTGTATTATTAAATTTCTTTACCAAATTTTGAATTTTCTACGGGATCTAGGTCCATGAGATCGAAATAGCCATCATGAAGTATTCGTTTTTGCATTATGAGTAGCTGCATTTGTAAAATATCATTTTATTTTCCTCAACTTATTTTTACGTCATGTCATGTAAGCTATCATTTCAGTTTTAGCGTCTAGTAATTTTAAGAACAGACGCAAATTTCTGTCTTGCTCCTTTTATGTGCATCCAAGAAGATTTAAATTTAAATGTTATTTTCTAAGAGTGTATATAATTTGAGAATTCTGCAAAACCCGTGCTACGCTTGTATACAAAATGATTGAAAATCAATGTAGAACGGGATCGTTTATGGTATACCGTTTTTAGAACGGAATGAGTTTTGTAGAACACCATTAAATATTTTTGTTTGCTTATATGTTTAGATTTCTGCAACGATGTGTAGAAGCCAGTCTTGCCCACCGGATAAAAAAAATCAATTAAAAAGAAGTGAGAAGAAAAAAAAAACATAGGTAGGGTGTGTTTTGAGAATATGTAAGGTCTGTATCCGCAATAATCCGGACACCTCAAAACATGAATAAAACATAAAGTTCGCATTATATTTCCGTCGTAGTTATTTATTTCAGATTCATGGGATGTGTTTTAACAATTCCTGAAGACAAAACATAGTTATTCGATATTTGCATAAAATTTTCGAACTTTGCGCTTAACTCCGTCCATTAGGGTTTGTACAGACTCTTCAGAAATCGTAGAAGCCGTCTTTGTCCAAATTTGCTGGAAGTGTTTGATGTCTTTGATTCCTTGCTTCTTTCCAGAAAGCTTCCGCTTCATCAGAGCCCAATATCTCTCGATTGGTCGTAGCTCTGGGCAATTTGGCGGGTTTGAGGTTTTTGGTACAATGTTCACTTGATTTGCTTGGTACCACTCCATCACAGTTTTAGCATAGTGGCATGATGCCAAATCGGGCCAGAACAAAGGTTTTTCTTTGTGACTTTTGATGAAGGGTAGCAATCGCTTCTGCAGACACTCTTTCTGATAGATCTCCTTGTTGATTGTGCCTGTAGTGACGAAAGATTTACTCTTTTTGCCACACGTGCAAATTGCTTGCCACACAAGGTATTTTTTGGGAAATTTCGATGCCTTCTTCGTTCTGAAATGCTCAGCTGTAGCATTTCTGGCCATAGCAGAATAAAAAGCCAGCCCTGGAAGCTGCTTGAAATCCTCCAGGACATAAGTTTCATCGTCCATAACAACGCATGAAAACTTCGTCAAATATTCGCAGTACAAACGTCGAGCCCGTGATTTTGCTGCCAAGTTCTGTTTGTCGTTGCGATTTGGAACTGTTTTTACTTTATACGACTTAAGTCCCAAACGTTGTTTTGATTTTTGGACAAAACCAGGCGACATCCCTATTTTACGAGCCACCGTTCGAATGGAGAGATTTGGGTTTTTCGTTAATATCCTTTTCACCTTTCGGTCCATGACAGGATCAGCGCGTCCAATGTTTTTGTCACTTCTCGGTTTCCTCTCCACCGTCAAACGTTCCGAAAATGATTTGAGCACATCGTGAACAGTGGATTTAGGCAAATCCAATGTTTTTGCAAGGTCCCGTATTGACAAGTCAGGATTTGCCGTACGCCCGTACAAAATTCGCTCGCGCACTTGTTTTTCTTTCGTCGCCATTTTGAATACTAAACATGAAATGTAAACATCAATCATAGTCTTTTTCATCATAACCTCGCAGCTATACCACAGTGAAATTTTTCATTCCTACGTGCAATATTTCAAAAGTTACAATGATTTGAAGGTGTCCGGATTAATGTGGATACAGACTTTATCCCTTCGATCGGTAGTTTCTATCATGGTTTTTCTTTCTGTGTAGAAGCATTTCATAGACAAAACATTTATCTTCAAACTACGTCGTATCCTGTCAGTTTAAACAGAATTTTTCTCATGCTTAACCTTAGATTAACTTCTTGTGCATAATGTAGCACTAAGAGTAGCTCAAGCATTCCCTTTCTTGACTAAGATGGGTTTGAAACATCTACCAGAACATGTTTCTTGCCCGAGAAATACACAGTTTGTGTTTTAGTTGCCTGGATCATTCTCATGTTCAGTTAAAATTTGTGTTTCATTTGTATGAGCCCCCCTTTCAGAGAGGTGAGGCGTCTCAAACCACCATTTAAACATTTCTTGGCTTCAAAAACCTCCACATGCCAAATTGGATTCCATTTGCTGGACTAGTTCTCGAGCTATGCAGAAATTTATGTGTCATTTGTATGGAAGCCCCCCCTACCAGAAGAGGGAGGGGTCTTGAACCACCATTAGTAAAAACAATCGTGCCTTCAAAAACCCCCACATGCCAAATTTGGTTCCATTTGCTTGATTAGTTCTCGAGTTATGCAGAAATTTGAGTTTTATTTGTAAGCTCGGGGCCCTGCCAAAGAAACATTTCTTACCTTCTAAAACCTCACATGTCAAATTTGATTCGATTTGCTTGATTAGTTCTCGAGTTATGCTTAAGAAAAAAATTGTGTCTCATTTGTATGGGAGCCCCCCTTTCAGAAAAAAGGGGGGTCTCAAACCACCATAGAAACATTTCTTTGCTTCTAACCTATATCTTTTTCCCTCTGGTTGGTTCAGCTTTCGAGTTATACAGAAAGACAGACAGACAGAAACATATATAGATAAAAATCCTGCCCCCAAACACCCCCATATGCCAAATGTGGTTTGATTTACATGATTAGTTCTCGAGTTATGCAGAAATTCGTGTTTCAAACCACCAATAGAAACATTTCTTGCCTACGAACCTCCACATGCCAAATTTGGTTCTAGTAACTTGATTAGTTCTCGAGTTATTCAAAAATTGTGTTTCATTTGTGAGCCCCCCCCCCCCCTAGAGAGAGGAGGCTCTCATTACCTTAGAAACATTTATTGCCTTCAAAATCCCCACATGCCAAATTTGGTTCCATTTGCTTGATTAGTTCTCGAGTTATGTAGAAATTTCAGTTTCATTTGTATGAGAGCCCCCCTTCTAGAGAGAGGAGGGGTCTCAAACCACCATAGAAACATTTCTTGCTTCCAAAAAACTCCACATGCGAAATTTGGTTCCATTTTCTTGATTAGCTCTTGAGTTATGCAGAAACATCTGTTTCATTAGTATGGGAGCCACCCTTTTCAGAGAAGGGAGGGTCTCTAACTATCTTAAGAACCTTCCCCTGTCCTAGAAAAACCCCTCCATACAAAATTTCACGCCGCTCGGTTCAGCAGTGTCCGAGTCTATAAGGTTCAGACAGACAGACACACAGACAGACAGACAGAAATTCATTTATATACACACTGACGCGAATAGGGCAACTTTATTACCTGTGCCAGTGTCAGCTAGACGATATATTTTATAGTCCAACAAAAAAGTTAATTTTAATTTTATGGTGTTAAATTGTAATCTTATAGGATCTTTTCAGCTACATAGTGCGCAACATGTGCAAACAGGCCTTCGAGTTTTCATGGGATTGACGAGCCCTTTGGAGGAAGAAGAAGATCTCGCAGAATCTACCTTTTTTGAGGACCTGACGACCTCTCTACAGCAAGGAGAGGTAAATAGTTTTAGTTATACAAATTTGACTGACACGATCCAACAAACTACTTCACCTCAAACACAGATAGGAACAGATTTTTTGGTATATTGCTAAAATTTCAATCGAATGAGAAGTCCGGCTAAGATGAAAGAAATTCAAAATAAACTTTTGTGTTGTTCGTAACCAATAATTTTGGCAAATAAGACCAATTGGGATAATAGTGTACGAAGTGAAGAAGTTTTTGGAAGCAGATATAATGTTTATAGGAATGACAGAAATTTTCAAATGTCTGAAAAAAAGTCAGGAGGGGGTATTCTTATTGCCGTATTGGTCAATTTGAACTCCGAAAGTATCACTACGTTGAAATGTAAAGAACATGAACATGTATGGGTAAAGGTGCATATCGCAGGTGAAACACGTATTTTCAGCTATGTATTTCCCTCCAAACAATGCTCGTAAAGACGTTTATGAATTTTTTTCAATATTGCTTAAGAAATCTTGTCCAACCTTGCCCCACAAGTAAAACTTCACATATATGGAGACTTTAATCAGCGTACTATTGACTTTGTTCCAGACATTGAAAATGAAAACATCTTGCCTCCAATTGTTAGTGAAAGTGAAACACTTCAACTTATTTTTGACAAAAGCAAGTTTAGGACTCAATCAAATTAATCATGTTAAATTGCTATTTAGATTTCCTTCTAACAAATATTCATGAAAACTTCTGTGTAACCGAATCAGTTACTCCATTTGGCAACCCAAGTAACAATTTCAGTTCTATTCCAGCCGTATAGCACTCCTCCCGGCTTTGTTGATGACACTACATTCAAAACTGTTTTGTCCACCAACACCTCCTCTATGCATCTTTAAAGCCGAAATGTGTACAAAGTGGCCCACTCTATAGACGGTTGTGAAAACAAATTAATAAAACCTTTCTAAGACCATAAAGATTTTGAAAATGTTCTAGTGAAAGATGTTATGACCACTTGAGAACCATCATAAAACCTATTGGCCGCCATCAAAACCAGCATAGGGCTGAATGGCCACAGCTGTCAAACTTCACGGCGATATCGTGGTTGGTTTTTGTTGTTTTGCTTTGTTTCTCTTCTGATTCATTCAACAGTAAATAATGGCTAAGAAAAAAGTTCTACTGTTGCGGGAAATTATAATTGATAGCAAAATATATAAAACAAATTGAGTTTTGTTTAAAGCGTATCATGCTCCAAATCATATGCGCATTTAATTTTATGGTGAATATTGGCACGATAAGAGCTGAAAATTAATGCGCCTTGGAAATTATGCGAGTTTACAACAACAAAAACAAAATTGAAAAAAATATATTCCGTAAATTAATCATGAAACTCCTGAAAATTGATGGAATTCAATAAGGTTATCTAAACGAATACCGAAGTTTGTCTCAGATCTACAGTTCAATTGTATTACATTTAAAATTTGGTGTATTTATTTTTCCACATTTCAATTATTTCATATATTTCAATATGGCGATTGCAAGAAATCACAGTTTTGCCAAAAAGCCAATTTATCTTAGCAATGGCTACTATAAAACTATCTGGTCGCTTGGTAGCTTTCCTCAATGCCAGTTAGCCGTTTAATGCATTTACTGGAGGCAAAATGGTTTTAAAATGCTTTTTAAACTGACCATAATAAGATAATATGAATGAGTCCTAAAACGGCATTTCAAAACAGCATTTTATGAGTTAATAAAGTCAAAATAAAACCTTTGATAGGAGTAAAAGGAATTTTAGAAGTCAAGGTTTTAAGATCGTTGTAAAGAAGCTGTGTAGGTTCTTATAAACCTGACTAAAATTTGAAACCTATTGGCATCTCTTGCTACCATAATAAAGCCGAATTGATTTCTAGTGGCTTTCATAAAACTTTAATAAAACTTAATAAAGCTGGATGGTTTTGGCAATGTTACTTGGGTTGGAATTGCCATTTTATATCACAGAAATTCCCCTAAGCTTTTTGAAGCAATAGTCAATATCAAATCAGAAACAGGATCACTAATAATCAGCATGGGTTCTTCAAAGAACGTTTAATTAATAGAATTTTTTTCTTGAATTCGTTAACTACTTCGTTAACGAACTCGTTGAACGCAATGGATAACGGAAACCATGTAGAAGCTCTCTATACGGAGCTTTGTGGGCATTTAATCAAATTAGCATTGCCACGAGCTAATTACAAATTGCAAAAGCTGGGAATTGAGCCAGGTCTTCTCAAATGGCTCAAATGTTACCTAACTAACCGCCAACAAAAAGTGAGATTTAAAGGAAAGGAATCAAATCCTATTCAAGTCTCCTCAGGTGTCCCCCAAGGATCCCATCTAGGCGCTCTTTTCATTCATTCTTAAAACTTTAAAAGTCTTAATATATGCCGACGATATAAAGCTCTTCCTAGAAGTAAGAAACAAAGAAGATTACAAGATATTTCAAGAAGAAATACATATTTTCTATACTTGGTGTAACAAAAGCCTTTTACAAATAAATGTTCAAAAATGTAATGCGATAGCATTTAGCAGAAAACAAGACACACCTGACATTATGATCACTCTAGGAAATCAGTCTGTAGGAAAGTGCACAAGAATTCGTGATTTAGGAGTTATGTTGGATTCTAAGCTAACATTCTTTGACCATTATAATACAATAATTAACAGAGCTAATAACATGCTGGCATTTATAAAACGCTTTAGTCATAGTTTTAACGACCCTTACACAATTAAAACATTATGCATTGCTTATGTGAGGTCAATACTGGAATATTGTAGTGTAGTCTGGTCACCTTTTTCAGTCATCCATGAAGAGCGAATGGAGTCTGTACAAAAACAGTTTTTATTGTTTGCATTACGTAAATTAGGTTGGGAAAGATTTCCTCTCCCACCCTATGAAGCTCGCTGTAGGCTTAAAGGGCGATACGGTCAAAATTTGGTCAATATCAACTTGACGTATTTCTTTCAATTTTGCATTTAAAAAACCTGAACACCCCTCATTTTGAAGGTGTGTGTGTGTGTAGAATGTTGCTCTTATTTTGATTTTTGAATTCACTCTTCAGTTGTCAAAATGCCGTCCAAGCAAGAAGAGCAGCGTATCAAAATTTTGCTCGCGCATCGCGAAAATCCGAGCTACTCGCACGCAAAGTTGGCAAAATCGCTAAAAGTTGCCAAATCAACCGTTACAAATGTAATTAAAGTGTTTGGGGAACGTTTGTCGACAGCCAGGAAGTCTGGATCGGGGGGAAATCGAAAACCGGAAGCCGCTGAGACGACAAAGAGAGTTGCCGGTAGTTTCAAGCGAAACCCTAACCTATCTCTCCGAGATGCCGCAAATAAGCTGGGTGTATCGTCTACAACCGTGCATCGAGCCAAAAAACGAGCCGGACTATCGACTTACAAGAAGGTAGTGACTCCAAATCGCGATGATAAACAAAATACGACGGCCAAAGCGCGATCCCGGAGGCTGTACACGACGATGCTGACGAAGTTTGACTGCATGGTAATGGACGACGAAACCTACGTCAAAGCCGACTACAAGCAGCTTCCGGGACAGGAGTTTTATACGGCAAAAGGAAGGGGGAAAGGTAGCAGATATTTTCAAGCGCACGAAACTGTCAAAGTTCGCAAAGAAATATCTGGTTTGGCAAGCCATCTGTACCTGTGGCTTGAAAAGCGGCATTTTCATAGCTTCCGGGACTGTCAACCAAGAAATTTACGTGAAAGAGTGTTTGAATAAACGTCTGCTGCCTTTCCTGAAGAAACACGGTTGTTCCGTACTGTTTTGGCCGGATTTGGCATCTTGCCATTACGGTAAAAAGGCCATGGAATGGTACGCCGCCAACAACGTGCAGGTGGTTCCCAAGGACAAGAACCCTCCCAACACGCCAGAGCTCCGCCCAATTGAGAAATACTGGGCTATTGTCAAGCGGAACCTAAAGAAGACCAAAAAAACTGCTAAGGACGAGCAGCAGTTCAAGGCAAACTGGCTTTCTGCGGCGAAGAAGGTGGACAAGGTGGCTGTACAAAATCTGATGGCAGGTGTCAAGCGTAAGGCCCGGCAATATCGGATTTGGAAAAGCGGAAGCCTAACTGAATATTTTTCCTGAATTTTATACTAATTGAACTTGAAAAAAAAATTTATTTTGATTTTTTTAAATAAACGATTTCACCGATTTACACGCGTTTTCCCTTGACCAAATTTTGACCGTATCACCCTTTAAATGAATCAAACCGGAAACACTTAGCATCATTTTTAACTTTGCACACGTTTGTACCACTGTATACTAGCGAAACAAATCCTTCTTGACCCCTTTGTGTGATGATTCGTAGCATATGGAAATAGATTTGTGACACGGAGTAAATTTTATTCAGGAACGAAAAGCATGACAAAAAAACACTTCTAAATAGTCCAAAAATGGGTTCGTTACCGATTGCGAGAATTACTCTACATGTGCGTGAATCTACTTACACTAGTTGCCGATTCGGAAGATTTGTCTGTAGTCAGTGACACGTTTGACAACTGAGTCCAGCAAAATGGCAAATTGGAGATTTGTCTCGCGGAGGGAAGTGACTCGATAAATCTACAGCGATCAAAGCATGAACTTCTTAAAGCCATAAATTGGATCATCAGCACATAAATATCAACCCACATTTGGTCGGAACGTTCACCAGTACAGTGAGGTAGTGGTGTTTTAATTCTCTATCAGCTCCGCATGCCGGTGAGGTTCAGGAACGCATGGTTCGGTCTGTCAAATGTGCATTGGCTTCAGTATCAACTGCCCGCAAACCAAACCATGCGATCACACCTCACACTCGAATCGGACACTGTCTCAGCGATCGACAAAAGTTCACCATTCAGGAGCTATTCCATGCCCTTGAAAGCGCAAATGGTACTTCAGCCGGGCCCGACAATGTTGGGTACCCTATGATAAAACATCTTCCTTTTCACTGTAAGGTAACACTGTTGGATGCTTTCAACCATACATGGGAAACCAGCAATGTACCATCCACATGGAAAGAAAGTATTATTTGAACCTATTTCTAAACCTCAAGAGAACACACTCGAGCCCAATAGCTTTCGTCTGATCTCCCTAACCAGCTGCGTTGCCAAAACAAGGGAGAGGATGGTAAACCGCCGCTTAAGGAACCATTTAGAATTCACCGAAACACTCCACCCACTACAGTTCGCTAATCGTAGAGGAAAAGGCACAACCAACTACCTAGCGGATGTAGACGAAACTATAACCGAAGCAGCCAATAACGGAGAACACTGTGAAATAGTCATTCTTGACATCCAAAGGGCTTACGATCGTGTATGGCACCGACACATCATGGAATCAGTCATCACAACTTTTTGCAAAATCAATCAGCGAGGATAAGCCTTGCAGGAGCTTTATCGAAATCAGCACGACTCGAAAACAGCGTCCCACAAGGCTCAGTACTCTCAGTTTCACTTTTCTTCTGGCCATGAATTCACTGTTCACCGTTGTTCCGAAAAATGTTCAAGTGCTGCTATATGCAGACGATATTGTTATCATTTCTACAGAAAAACGCGTTAGTTACCTGCGACGAAGACTTAAAAAAAACCGTAGAAATTATCGGAAAATGGGCTATCAATATTGGTTTTCAAAGGTCACCCTCAAAATCATCAACCATGCATTGTTGCAAGCTAAAGCGACATCGCAATTGGCAGCTCGAGGGGCCAAATTGCACCATGTATTAGGTGCGCAACTAAGTTCCCGCTGTTTAGCAATAGATGGCGCCAGTAGTAAGTGCTGGTCGAATGTTGTACATCTCAAGCGTCATAAACCAAGCTCAGACGTATGGTAAACAAACCGCTTTGCCAAATCAGTGATTTTGGTTTAGTTTTATATATTTTGGTTGTTTGAAGATGTCTGATTTCGTGCCAAATAATCGTCATTTGCGGGAAGTGTTGATTTTCTTCTTTTCATTCGAAGAAAACGGCGGCTGAAGCACATCGAGAGCTCCAAAAAGTGTACGGTGATGCTGCTCTGAGTGAAACAACGTGTCGTGATTGGTTTCGTCGCTTCAAAAACGGTGATTTCAGTGTTGATGATCGTTCGCGTGAAGGAAGGCCAAAAAACTTCGAAGACTCTGAATTTGAGGCATTGCTCGATGAGGATTCGTGTCAAACGCAAGAAGAGCTTGGTTCAGGATTAGGAGTTTCCCGCCAAGCCGTTTCTAAGCGATTGCATGCGTTGGGAATGATTCAAAAGCAAGGAACTTGGGTTCCTTACGATTTTAAGCCAAGAGATGTTGAGCGTCGTTTTTTCGTCTGTGAAACAACTGCTCCAGCGGCAAAAAAGGAAGAGTTTTCTACATCGCATTGTGACGGGTGATGAAAAATGAATTCATTACAGTAACCCAAAACGGAAACATTCATGGGGACTGCCCGGGCATGCTCCAACATCGTCGCCTAGGCCGGAATATTCACGCTGCGAAGGTTATGCTGTGTATTTGGTGGGACCAAGTTGGTGTTATTTATTATGAGCTGTTGAAACCAAACGAAACCATTACCGGGGAACGGTATCGAACTCAATTGATGCGATTGAGCCGAGCACTGCACGAAAAACGGCCACAATACGAGCACAGACACGAAAAAGTGATTCTTCAGCATGACAACGCTCGACCTCACGTTGCGAAACCCGTGAAAACCTACTTGGAAACGCTCAAATGGGGAAGTCCTACCCCACCCGCCATATTCTCCTGATATTGCACCGTCCGATTATTACTTGTTCCGTTCGATGGCACATGGTCTCACTGGTCAGCAATTCCACTCATATGATGACATCTCAAAATGGCTTGATTCTTGGATAGCATCAAAAGACGAACAGTTCTATCGAAATGGTATTCACGTTCTACCAGAAAGATGGGAAAAAGTCGTAGCTAGTGATGGGCAATACTTTGAATAATTCGTTTGTAACCTTTGTTTTCAAAATAAAGTTCCTTTTTCACCAAAAAACAGCGAGAACCTAGTTGCGCACCTAATACTACTCAGACGAAGCCAGTTTACTGCGGAGGCAAAGGCACTTGCTTAAGCAGTTGAGCATACGAACGATAAAGCAGTAATCTTCAGTGATTCATCAAGCTGTTTGGCGGCTCTAGAGTCTGGAAGATCCAAAAATTATTATATTCAGCGCACTGAGATTGCAACCAAAGCAAACTACGTCCGATTCTGTTGGGTACCCGGACATACAGGAATTCCGGGCAATGACAGAGCCGATGATGCAGCACGATATGGAAGAAACCAGCCAACAACTACCACGACTGTCCCAAGACAAGATATTGTTAAATGGATGAAAAAAGCAGTTTGCAAAAAGCACCAACAATTATGGAACCAAATCAGCAGGAACACGCTAAAAATTGTAAAACATAAAGTAGATAAACCCATAAATAGAAATGACAAAAAGGAACAAATAGTATTGACTAGAATACGATTAGGACACGCTTGGTTCACAAAGAAATGTGTACAGTTTGCAACCGAAAATAAAGGGTGATACGGTCAAAATTTGGTCAAGGGAAAACGCGTGTAAATCGGTGAAATCGTTTATTTAAAAAATCAAATTAAATTTCTTTTTCAAGTTCAATTAGTATAAAATTCAGGAAAAATATTCAGTTAGGCTTCCGCTTTTCCAAATCCGAATTGCCGGGCCTTACGCTTGACCCCTGCCATCAGATTTTGTACAGCCACCTTGTCCACCTTCTTCGCCGCAGAAAGCCAGTTTGCCTTGAACTGCTGCTCGTCCTTAGCAGTTTTTTTGGTCTTCTTTAGGTTCCGCTTGACAATAGCCCAGTATTTCTCAATTGGGCGGAGCTCTGGCGTGTTGGGAGGGTTCTTGTCCTTGGGAACCACCTGCACGTTGTTGGCGGCGTACCACTCCATGGCCTTTTTACCGTAATGGCAAGATGCCAAATCCGGCCAAAACAGTACGGAACAACCGTGTTTCTTCAGGAAAGGCAGCAGACGTTTATTCAAACACTCTTTCACGTAAATTTCTTGGTTGACAGTCCCGGAAGCTATGAAAATGCTGCTTTTCAAGCCACAGGTACAGATGGCTTGCCAAACCAGATATTTCTTTGCGAACTTTGACAGTTTCGTGTGCTTGAAAATATCTGCTACCTTTCCCCTTCCTTTTGCCGTATAAAACTCCTGTCCCGGAAGCTGCTTGTAGTCGGCTTTGACGTAGGTTTCGTCGTCCATTACCACGCAGTCAAACTTCGTCAGCATCGTCGTGTACAGCCTCCGGGATCGCGCTTTGGCCGTCGTATTTTGTTTATCATCGCGATTTGGAGTCACTACCTTCTTGTAAGTCGATAGTCCGGCTCGTTTTTTTGGCTCGATGCACGGTTGTAGACGATACACCCAGCTTATTTGCGGCATCTCGGAGAGATAGGTTAGGGTTTCGCTTGAAACTACCGGCAACTCTCTTTGTCGTCTCAGCGGCTTCCGGTTTTCGATTTCCCCCGATCCAGACTTCCTGGCTGTCGACAAACGTTCCCCAAACACTTTAATTACATTTGTAACGGTTGATTTGGCAACTTTTAGCGATTTTGCCAACTTTGCGTGCGAGTAGCTCGGATTTTCGCGATGCGCGAGCAAAATTTTGATACGCTGCTCTTCTTGCTTGGACGGCATTTTGACAACTGAAGAGTGAATTCCAAAATCAAAATAGGAGCAACATTCTACACACACACACCTTCAAAATGAGGGGTGTTCAGGTTTTTTAAATGCAAAATTGAAAGAAATACGTCAAGTTGATATTGACCAAATTTTGACCGTATCGCCCTTTAAAAGGGTGTCCACGATGAAATTGCCACACTATGAAATTGCTCTAACTTTTTAACCGTTGGGTAGAATTTAATGAAAATTTGGGTGGATTTAGTTCATAGTGCATTATTTACATCCTGCAAGTTTTAAAGTCCTGTGATCAAAACTCGCGGAAATGGAGTCGAAAGAACAGCTCGTGCGTGATAAAATCTTGCGCATTCATCACGAGAACAAGGATCTCTCGCATCGTTCCATCGCTAAAACGTTGGGAATCGCGAATTCCACGGTGTCGCGAGTGATTAAGCGGTTCGAGGAACGGTTGACCACCGATCGGAAGCCCAGAAGTGAAGGAAAAAGTATTCCGTACAACACCAAAAATCACAACCGCGTAGTTGGGGCCTTCAACCGAAATCCGAACGCCTCCGTTCGGGATGTAGCTAAGAAGCTGCACCTAAGCCGAAGTTTTGTCCAGAAGGCCAAAACTAAGGCTGGGCTTCGAACGTTCAAGGTACAAAAGGCCCCTAATCGCGACGAGAATCGCTAATTTGCTATGTAACATAATCTACCATGAGCAACAATTTTGAAGAAAATAATATTCTTCCCTGAGTTGGCAACTACGCTCGTCAGCTGATATTTTCGTTCCGCCCAGTTTCCTTCTATCAATTTGTAAACAATCTTTGCACAGACCGAGCGTAACTTTGTCAATAATTGAAATTAATTCCGGTGAGTAGTTATGTCGCAGAAAAGGAAAGCAGGGAGTGATCAGGAAGAATATTTATTGCTGGATCGATATTCGACACTCATCAACGGATCCAAGTGTTCTGTTTGTCGAAGATCCAGTGAGTAGTGATTGTTATTAAGAACGTGAAGATGAAAATGTTAAATGGAATTGTGCACCATTATCAACTGTGGAATTATTTAATGATCAAATTTTCAAATGTTTTCCTACCGTTGCTTCTGATGAGTGGAAAAATTGATGTGATTTGAATGCAAATTTCATTATCTGACCTTTTCGGTGAAACGGAATACGATCATCGACTACCGGTGATGGAATCAATCGTCGAAACGATCCAGTATTTTAAGGATCAGTGGATTTCAGATCTCACAAATACTCCTCTGTTAGCTTTAGGTATGTTTTTTTTTAAAAAGATACGCAACTAGAGAATTAATTCATTCATGAATGAGTTATAATAGTGTGGTTATCACATGCTATAAATGGGTTAACATGCTTTTAATGGATTAATGGATAAACACCCGCATAATCACAGACCATTCCTGGAGCATTTCCCTTATTGTTGACGACTGTTTCCGTTATTGTTATGACACTTACCCTTATAGCTGACAACTATAAACTAACAATCTCTTATATGGTTTCAACTATATGCCTGCATAGTAAAAGGCCAAATACCAATAAGTTGAAAAGATGGTTAGGTTAGGTTACCATAAAAACTGGCAATTTTCACGAACAAAATTTTTGCTGTACTCTATGCCAAAATGTTGATATATAATCCAGACCGAGTGCAGACAAAAAAAAAACCTTTGCATGACAATATGGCTTCACAGCTGATGAAAATGATTCTACAGACAAGACGTTGAAAAAAAAAATGTAATTTGATTTTACTTACGACCACAACATGGAACCACATCCAACAGAACATTTATATTGTCGGAACACTTCTACAGCACGTAAAAAATGTAACCGGATACGATTTTAATTTAACTAATATTTTCATTGACCAATGTCATAATTTTTTTTGTTGTATACCCGATGGTTTGTATAATAGAGTACTGTAATCCATGTTAAATTTTATTATTGAATTTCAATTTTTCAGCATATGTGACATGAAAACTCATTGATCGAAAAGCGATACGCAACAATTTCACCTCGTGAGTAAATAGATACAAATAGATATTGCAGGAAATTTCAATACTTCCCACGAAAACACATGTCTTAAAGACGGATACACGTGTAGTAGTAAGCTTAAGACTAGATTTTCATTTTCATTTCCTCACACATATGTTCAAATAGATTTACCAATACAAGGACAATGCAATCATTGTTTTCGAAAAATAATTACGAAAGTCTTCAACCTTAAATTGAATACAGGCAGATGTCCAACTTGATCAAATCATTCGTAGAGGACGATCCACTGTCTTATGGCTGTGCCTGCAACGACGAGTGGTATCTTTTACATACATACATACATACACAAAGTAGGATGTGGGTCGACTCGTGTGATGTCTCAAGTCGTGTCCAAATGCATTTTTTTAAATACTTACTCGCTACGAATCCCAGAGCTGCAGGTGAAGGGCGGGAGGGAATCGAGACTTACTTTTCGCTATCAACACCCATTTAATTATCTCCCCGTCCGCCCTTAAATCTCAATTAACAGATGTTGATCTCCACAACTGCTGTTTAAATTCGGCGAAATTTCCAACTATCGCCAATTGAAACTTCCACACACGGCATAAGCCATAAACATTAATCTCAGACTCCTCCATCAACGACGAGCTACGTCCCTCATCGGTTTCATAAATAACTCTCTCCAGGCCAACCAGGTTGTTAGTCTCGCAGAAGAGCGCCGGATACCGGGAGCATAAAAAACAGGCAACAGGAACCATTTAAGCGTAAATAAGTAAGCAACACTGAGCTCATCTCTTGCCCTCCCGTTCGGCAGAAAATCCTGACCGCCAACTTCATTGCTCCAGTCGTATCGCAGGCCAAAATTCCAAGCCCACCGAACACGAACAATTCTACGCTGCTGATGGTCCGACGTTTACGAGCTTACGGTGAAAAGTTCAGCAGCATAATAAAAGCAGTGGAGGTTCGGCTGCTGAACGGACGGAACGGATACCTATACAGCTCTCCATCCCGTGCCGTCCGAAAGCGTGCAAATTGATGGCTAATTAATGTTGCTTTAGCTGTAATTAAGAATCTCGCGAGGGGTGAGGTTCAGGAAAGTTTCTAATTTTTCGCCATAATTCTTCCACCGACGCAATTTGGCACGGGAGAAATAAGGATCAGGTGCGTGAAATATGGAGGGATGTCAATTCAGTGCCACGGCTGATTCCTGTTTGAGTAAGATGAATGCGAGATTTCATCAACAATGGAAGCAAAGAACAGAAGTCCGATAATTTAACCCAGCACTTTAATCTACGAACCATCTCAGGCCGAAAGTTAATAAAATTTCCAATTTATCAAACGAGTTTCAAGACTTCAAGAGCATGACAAAATTGAAAGAAAACACACTTTTATTTGTCTGAGGCTATGAAAAGAAATATGAAAAAGCACCCCGGCGGGAGACATCAGCCAGCTCCAGACCAGCACTCAGCATTCGACGGTTAAATTCCCCAGTCGACGACCTTCAATTCCCGAACCAGTCATCACCCACCAGCCGACCGGAAAACAAAATTCAAGAAAGCATCAAATGCTTGGAATTTGGACGCTCGGTGGTTTCCTAGCAACCATCTTTAATTAAATCAAATGGCAATCGCATAGAGCGACGCTTCCGGTGAACATCACCGGTGACATTTACGTGTGGGTGTGGGAATCATCAAAGAGAAACGAAAAGGGAGAGAATGATAAGGAAGTGGCCACTCCGTTACAGATGGTTCCACTCGGCTGGCATATAGCTTTCCCCCTCGACGGAATTGGCGACAATGGTAATACTGTACAGACCTCAGGCCGGAACGAGCAGTAACAAGTCTTTTCCGGGATGAGATGTATTTGGTTATTGGGCAATTTGTATTGCTTCCTACAGCGCTCACCGTCCGATGGTGAACGTCCTTCGATTGTATGGAAAATCGACTTCTGAAAATGTTTCTACACGGGCTCGATATGTTATGTTTCCATAACATAACTATTATCAGGTTGAAAGGACCAATTTAACTAGCCATACTAGTAATCTGATTTCGTCAGCAATGGTGGAGCGACATCTGTCGGTTTTGACGGTGGACACTAGTACCCCATTGGTGTTCGTTAGGGTGCTTCATGATTTTTGACTTGCTTATTTATTTATTTCTTCTTATGCTCCAAATCGACTGGATGGAGGGAGGGACCACTAATGAGATCCAGTGAGGGTTAGTATTTCGTTTTCATTTCGCAAAAAGTATGTATTGTCCTGCCCTTCCCAAATAACATTGCCAAAACCATCTTGCTTTATAAAGTTTTATTAAGGTTTTATCAAAGCCTCTAGAAAGCAATTTGGTTTTATTATGACATCAAGAGCTGCCAGTAGGTTTCATATTTTAGTCAGGTTTATGAGAATCTACCCAACAAACATGCATACATGCATACGTTTCGGCCAGTTGATCGATGGGAACCCCTGCGTAACCGTAAAGACATGCGCCCTCTTGTTTTTGAACTGGTTTCTTGCTTCTCGTTCCTGTTTGGGGTTTTTATTACCTTGAACGACCTATATCCTGCGGCTTCCTTCACTTTTAGAATGAAAGAATACGATATTTCTCCAACCTTTATATCCACATCTCGGATAAAAAGGATCGGGTTTTGCTTAATCAGCTGAAGCACTGCATCCCGCTGGGATTTGACACTTTTATGCAAAATTCTTCACGCACTTGTTGGTCTTTCGACTTCATTTTCAACACAATGCTTTCGGGGCATCAAACCGTATGTCAAAACGTTCACTCACACAATGACATTACGTTAGCGGTATTGGTGACATCTCTAGTTAGGTAGTGTTAAGGCAAAAACAAACAGACATGACGCATTGAACATTTCGATGTGTTAAACATCGTTGTAAAAATACTACTTCCATCTGTTGAGGACACTGTGATAAGTCATGCATCAAATAGATGGCGGTATTGTGTAACCTTTCAACACAAAACAAAAGATCATGTGCGCCGCAGGTGGCAGTGCTTCCAACTATCAAACGCTGACATAAATTGACCGTCACATGATTTTTCGACGGTTAAGTTATGAGAGTTTTCAATTTTTGGAATGACGCTGCATTTATTTGTATTGGTATTCGTGATGATTACCACATCTATCACAGGCTCCGTAAAATTAACGCGACTGAGCCAAATAAACGAACAAGATAAAAAACCACAATTTACACCCCCCCCCCCCCTTTGGGTTGTTCAAAATGATGACTTAGGACTACGATACTAATTGTAAGCCATTTAGATGGTACAATGCAATGTCCTTTGAAGTAACCCTTTCAGGCCTAGTTTACACCGTGTCCAATATATTCTCATACGTTTTTTCCATGCATTGGTGTCCTGCAACTACTCAAAATTTATACAAACACTTTAAGGTTATGTCCGATTGTTTTCATTCGGTGTTTATCTTTTACCAGCGATGAAGGAGTTTTATGCTGTGGTGATAAACAAGTTTTTGAAAGGTGAGCGCCCGGGCGCTATTTTCAGAAATTTGAAAAACCTCGGAGTAAAGCGGGATTTTATGTACCGAACCATCCAAAGGTACCGTGGGAAAGAATTTATCTTTTCCGATGAAAAGTTATTCACCTTGCAACAATCCCACAATGTCCAGAACGACCGATTGTGGGCTCTCTCTTCGAGAACTGTTCCAGAGAGTGATAGGTATATTCCAAGGTTCCGAAGTGCTGCGTCAGTGATGGTTTGGGGAGGAATTTGCAAGCGAGGCAAATTACCACTAGTTTTCATCGAAAAAGGCGTTAAAGTGAATTCCGTATAGTATCAAACGGAAGTTTTGGACAAAGTTGTAAAGCCACATGTATAAGAAGTGTTTGGAGATGATCACTATGTGTTTCAGCAGGACGGAGCGCCATCGCATACTGCAAATCTCGTTCAGGGCTGGTGCCGAGGAAATTTGACCGACTTTTTGGACAAGAATGAATGGCCTCCCAGTTCGCCAGATCTGAATCCCTTGGATTATTTCGTATGGTCATACATGCTGGCGAAATTAAATGACCACGGGGCGTCTAATATGAGCCAATTCAAAACCGTAGTCAAACGAATTTGCGACGAAATGCCGATGATATTCCAAAACATATGCTGTTGTTGATCAGTATTACATTGCAATATAATGGGTAAAGTTATCAATAAAATCTGGATTATCGATTTGAAATAAATAGAGTTTTATTTTGTATGAGAATATATTGGACACGGTGTATACAAGCAATTTGGTGAATTCTGATTGATTTGGTGCTCAATAAAATAGAAATGATTGAAAAAAGTAAGAAATATTTTTTTGAGATCCGCTGGGTCGTCCAAATTGCCCAGGAGATCAGAACTTAAGATCTACAGTAGTAACAGTAGCTTTATCCGCTATACAATGTTATGATATGTAATCATACATATTCAATGAATGTCTTGGAAGACCAACTGACATTATGAGATAATCTTGGGATTTTCTAAGCCAAACAAACTAACTTTACTTTGTTTAGTCCATAAAGCTATTGTTACAATTGTAGACCTTAAGTTTTGAAGGACAGTTTGATTGAACTTAAACTAACAAGGTGTGCCTATGATGTCTGTGGACGCTTCAGAATATTCATTGAATATCTTTGAATATTTATCGTACTTTATTTCTTAAGTTCTGAACTCACGGTCAGTTTTTATAAACCAGAAGATCCCAAGATATCGCATCATATCGGTTGACTTTCCAAAAGACTCACTTAATTTGGTCAAAAACATATTGTTACTTTGTACAGGCCAAAAAGCTATAGTTACTACTATAGATCTTATGTTTTGACGACCTAGAAAATCACAAAGTTATCAAATAACGACTGTTGACCTTTTAAAACGTTCATTCAATATGTTTGAATACATATCGTAACCTTATATAGCCATAACAGCTACTGTAACAACTGTAGATCTGAAGTTCTGAACTCAAGTACATTTTGGATTACCTGAAACATCCCAGAAAGATACAAAAATATTAAACGTTTATCAACGAGAATCATAGGCGTAGCCAGGATTTCAAAAAGGGGGGGGCGAGTTTTTTTTTAGGGAGAGAGAGAGAGAGAGAGAGAGAGAGAGAGAGAGAGAATTACATCGTCTCCAACCAGTGGTTGCACATACTGAACAATTAACATTAACGGACACTTAACGGACAATACAACGCCCGGTGGACCAGTAGAGTAGGGTCATTTTCATGTTCCGACAGATGGAGCGGGAATGTAGCCCTATTTATGTGACATTACGCCTGAATGCTGGTGGATTATCTTCTCTACTCTCACCCAAAGTATTTGACAATACTCGTCCGTTTCTTGCAACAAGATTAAAAAAATCTAGGCTCGTTCTGGAATAAAAAAAAACGATTTTAAAAACTTTCGATTTTTCCCATGTTTTTAAATCAAACCACATTGAATGCCAAACATTTAACGGGTCATGTTGGATTTTTTTATAGAATAACCACCGAATTTGTTTGCAGTTTGTACTGAAAATGTACTTTTCATCCGCGACCCTCTCACCCAAAGCAACACAGAAGAAACACCGTTTTTTACTCACCATGCTCACACCGTTTCAATAGATTATATTTTTTTCATGGTTGTTCAAATAATAAGTGATTAGCTTTTAACAAACATACATTTTGAGTTTTGGTGGTTTATAGCTTATGGTTTGTGTCCCCTTTGCTCACCTTTAGTATAATTATTTTATCTGATATTTTCTAAACAGGAACATCAAACATAACCTTTTAAAACGACGTAAGTAACAAATGTAAGCAAGCTGTGTTTTTTGTGCTGAATTGTTGCTACTTGCATTCTCAACACACGAGTAGTTAGTAAATAATTTAAGAAATTTTATTCATCAATGACGAAAAGAAATTCATATGCGTTCCAACAGCTATTCCTCAATATTTTAAAAATAATTTATATACACATCTGCATCTGCGTTTTGAAATTTGAACCGATTTATTTGATATGATCCAACTGAAACACGTTCTGTCGAAACACGGTATATGTAGCAATCATGTGTATCTGAGTAGTATGAAACCAAAACGGTGTATCATTGAATTACATTAAAATTGTTGTTCAAATTCGAGAAATACAACCATTTTGCATATTTTTCTATTCGTGGTTATTTCAGCTGCATGAAAAAACATTCGTTTTGTTTTGTTTGCTTGTTTTTTTAATTACATGCTGGAAAATATTATACTTACTTTTGAAAAACTTTCGAATGTCCATTAATGGTACTTCTGGATAAAATGAATCAAATAACTGCTTTAGACTAGAGTATGTATTTTACCCGATGATTCGTTTTGTTATGAAGGTTCTTCTGTTTATAAACACGCGCAGAACCATCGCTTATTCTTACGGTCTTCCTCTAAACTCTCCACCGATTGCTTGTCGATCTGCCAAACTTGGAAGACTTCTGCATGAAGTTATCTCAAATTATAATAATCCGTCCAATCTATCACAAAACGTTGCGATTGGTTGAGCGGTCTGGAGATAATGAAATCCATTTGTATAAGGCCAAGTCTCTCCCGGTTGGTATTAAACCGATGAGCATGGATATCAATAGAAACATAAAGTTACCAGAAGGCAAAAAATGCATCTACGGACTCTTATTTTTACGAAATCCCTCAATTTCAATTTTTAATGGATTAGCATAGATTGTTCAATAGACACTTCAACTTGATTGATACAGTTATTAGTTACAGCAGTGCAATAGATTGTAGAATACAGTAGTAAAAATTGTAAGTTACGAAAAAAGAGTTTGGTTCGAGCATCGGCTGTGAAAGGTTGTGTCGATGCTTTATTACGCACTATTTTCCTATCGAGCCTGGCGCGTTTCGTGTTGTTTCGGTTATCTATAATTCGGTGTAACGAGTGATCGAGTGAGCACAGTAAGAGAACAACAAAGCGTCTCTCAAGCGTTCATAAAATTATCCTTGTTTTCCTAACGGAAAACCACCATCACACTTTGTGAGTGGCTCCAATAGCATCCTTATTATTGGTTTAACTCAGATCAAATCGGATTTCCAACATTATAAAAAATCACCTTGTTTTTCTGATGAAAAAACACCATTACACTTTGTGTGTGGCCCCAATAGCATCCTTACTGTTGTAATCGGTTCGAATCAGAAATCGGTACTAGTATTTAAATATTTTACTAAACGAAGCGTGAATTCAGCTTATTGTTTACCAAAACGAACCCTGCTGCCACCCAATCTTGTCATCCAAAATCCCAGTGATTTCACGTGGAAGTGCGGCGGTGGTCTCGGCTTCCAATAAAACGTCCAAATAAACGTTAACGCATTCCTACCCTCTCCTTATTTGACCTGCATTCGGGCGAGGCCAGCGCCGGTATTGCCTTAGTTTGGGATCACCAGTTTTACACATTGAGCATGTTTGCATCATCTGTTGATCATCTGAGTAATAACAGCTGAACTGGCAGTAACGGAATAACAACTTCGGGCGGCCAATCATGCTCATTATCCTGCTCATGCTCATAAAAACGGATAAATTATTTGAATAGGATAAGACAACTGCAACTTCTCGCCCTGACTAGCTTGCTGTTCTGCTTCTCACACGCTGAATCAAACTGTAAGATATGATCAACATATATTCTCAATAATACGAAACTACAGTACCCTAAAACGGGGAAAGCGGGGTAACGGGGCGGTTTGACCCATGCCATGAATAGTTCAAATAAATATTTTTCGTTGATACTTTTTCTAACTATCAACTGTGTTTCTTAATCTAGTATTATTTGGCTTCTGAAAGCTATAGCATAGGTTTGAATATTCAGTTTTTTGATTAACCAAGAACTGAACATTTTACTGAGCATAGCTGCTTCAACTTTCAGCTAGCGGGGAAAAAAATCAATCAATGCTTATCTAATAGCTAACATTACAGATTAAGAGATATTTCCCTAGTGGCACATTTGTTTCAACCCAGTAAAGGTGACTGCTCTGTGACTCAATTAAGTCACAATAGAGCTGCTGAAACCAGTTTTGACTGTTGTGTGCTGCTTGGGGTTTTAAGATACTTTAGGCTACATAGGTTGGGTTCTAGGTTAAAGGAAAAATATTGTAATAAAATTGTTACTCGTAACTATTTAAAAACTATTATATAATTTCAACTTTTTTTCTCATGGATGTCAATTTTTTACGCTTTTTGGCTACAACTTGTTACAAAATCGAGGCAACTTCGCGTAATTTGGCTTTTTTATTTAGGCAAAGGAGCAATCTGACAAACATCCCAAGCAACACAAAATCGTCATATTTGGCTACAGTGACTTGATTGTGACTTAATTGAGTAGTATTGGAGTAACATCAACTGTATTGCAACAAGTTACCTTGCAACCTTCTAGAGATAAAAAATAAATAATAATATATTGAAACAAATAATAAAATTCTAAAAATAAAATCAAAACTTAGAAGGGGGAAGCAACGCCCCCCCCCTCCCCCCCCCCCGCCCGTGTGTTATCGTTGTTGGTTTTTGTTGTTCTGCTTTGTTCGATTCTCTGCTCTTCTGATTCATTTAGCAGTAAATAGTATCTAAGAAAAAACTTTTAATGTTACGGGAAATTTTGTTTGATAGCAAAATATCCTAAACAAATTGAGTTTTTAAAAGCATAGTCGCAGACTATGCGAGTTTACTACAGCAAAAATAAAATTAGAACAAATATATTCGATAAATTAATCATGATTTTCCCGAAAATTGATAGAACTCACAGTTTTGTCAAATAGCAGATTGATCTTCGCAATAACTATTATAAAACCAATTTGCCCTTCAATGCATTTACTGAAGGCAAAATGGGTTTAGAATGGTTTGTCGGCTGACCATAATAAGATAATATAAATGAGTCCTAAAACGGCATTTTAAAACAGCATTCTACGCGTTCATAAAGTTGAAATAAAACCTTTGATGGAAGTAAAAGGAATTTGAGAAAACAAGGTCTAAAAATAGTTTTGAACAAGCGGTATAGGTGCTGACTAAAATATGAAACCTATTGGCAGAAGTTGGTTCCATAATAAAACCAAATTGATTTCTAGTGGCTTTCATAAAACATTAATCAGCTGGATGGCTTTGGCAATGTTATTTGGGTTGGTCTCTATTTTTTTTTTTTTTTTTTTTTTTTGTTGTTGTTTGGAGAAACTTAACAAGGCTGCACTGCTTCTTGCTTGACTGCCAATACCTTACCATTAACCAGCAAATTGTTCAATTTTGGCCAAGATGATTTAAAAAAGGCCTTGTGGTCACTTTCTGCTAGTCACCTAAAGGCAACTTGTAACCCATCAAGTGGACCACGGCTTATACTTTAAAAAATGCGCCAGTACAGCAAAACTTTCCCCAAAAAAGAAGGGTGCATTTACCCTGCTGTCGTACCCGTTGTGATGCACGGTTTACTCAGTTTACCGCATTGGCATATGGCCTGCCAGACCAAGTATTTTTGGGCGAATTTGTCCACTTTCGTCTACCTTATGTCTTCCGGAACATCAAGCCGTGATTTGGCAACGTAGAACTCCAGCCCCAGTATCTGCTTTGCGTCTGCCTTGATGTAGGTTTCGTCATCCATAACCACACACATCGGTTTCGTTAACCACTCTCGATACAGCTTCCTTGCTCGGGATTTGGCCGCCGTGTTTTGTTGATCACACCGGTTCGGTGCCTTGCGGACCTTGAATACACGAAGCCCAGATCGTTTCATGGTTTGCTAAACGAACCAGGGGGAACACTTTGCCTTCAGAGCCGCGTCGCGTATCGAAAGGTCCGGATTACACTTGAAATAATCCAACACCTTCCGGGCCTTCACAGGGTCAGCTGTTTTCGATTTTCTTCCACTTCCAGCCCGCCGCTCGGTCGTCTGGGACTCCTTAAACGATTTTACCTCCCGAGACACAGTTGTATGGGTGATTCCCAGTTGTCTTCCGATCCATCTCATGGTCGCAGTCGGATTGTCCATGATGGCGCCCAAAATTCTCCGGCGATTTTCTTCTTGTTTCGATGACATCTCAATAACCACCGAACCGAATGTTATGAAATTATGCACATTTCAACAATTTACTCCAAACTAGTTATACTTAGATTTTCATCAATTTAAACCCACGGACAAAAAAGTAACACACGGATAAAAATGGTGCATTTTTTTTCGAGTACGGGCCTTACTTCATCAACGCATGAAATATTTCGCAGACTGATGAACGTATGTCTGTTCATTGTGTAGAATCAATGTTTGGTGATACTACAAGCTTTTAGACCGAAGGGGGCGTCAAAAGAAGAGCAAGTGCGAAAAGCAATTTTGTGCGGTGGCAATGCAAATCCGTATCTGTCAGCAAGAAAATTTGCAAAAATGCTTGTTTTTCCTGCAAGCACTGTCCATAACATTCTTAAATCTTTCGATACACAGCCAGAAAGGCTGGGAGCGGAACAAAAACGGATCTCAGGAAGCAAAAGAAGGACGCGAAGGTGAAGCAAATATTGCAGAAGAGATCAGATCTTTCGGTACGTACTGTGGCTAGAAAAATAGAAATGTCCTCAACTTTCGTGCATACTTTCAAGCACCGGCAAAATATTAAGTCGTTCAAGGTGAAAACTGTACCGAACCGTGACGATAAACAGAATGTGACGCGTATTATTTGACGAAGTTTTCCTGTGTGATAATGGACGATGAAACTTATATGCTGGAAGACTTTAAGCAGCTTCCCGGAATGTCTTATTGTACTGCCATGTGACTGAACGGCGTAGAGGAGCATTTCAGGAAAATAGCCAAGTTTCCCAAACAAATATTTGATTTGGGAGGCAATATTCAACTGTGGTCGAGCAAGCAAAAACTTCATCACTACCGGAACGGTAAACAAGGAAATATACCGCGAAGAATGCCAAAAGAAGCGATTGTTAATATTCCAACGCAGCCATGACGCTCCCTCGCTATTCTGGCCGAATTTGGAATCTTTCACTACGCCAATGATGCTTTGGAATTGTATAAAGCGAATGGAGTCCATGGTGTACCGGAAAAAGTGAATCCACCTAACTGCCCGGAGTTGCGACCTATCGAGCGGTATTGGGCTCTCGTGAAGAGAGAATTCTCTCAATATAAACAACAAGCTACAACTGTAGAAAAATTTCGAAAATCTTGGACAAATGCAGCTGAATTGGTTGCAGAGAAGTCTGCACAGACCCTAATGGCAGTAAACTCAAAAGTTCGTAGTTTCTTCATGCAGCCTAGTTAAGTAACTGTAATTAGTTTTAAGAAGAGTAATAATGCACAATTAAATGAATAAAAAATGCATTCTGTATTGAACTAACAGCAAATTTGTTTTATTTTAAATTAAATGTGTCCAGATTTTGTCGCGAATAAGCCTTTCTCAGAAGGAACACTTGTTCATTGGTTCATCCATTGTATCAACACATTTAACCACATAACCACATGAGATTATGCATCTAAGAACAAACCAAAACCTAAATCGATCCGATTAACGTTAATTGTGCTAAAATAAAAACACCTACTCCACTTGTGACTCCATCCCGAAATAGTCCATTCCATCAACAATGACCAACCACCCTACGGCCACAATTGTCCACTTCCCACGCCCCCAAATATAGACGCAGCGAAAGCGAGAACCAACCAAATTTTAATCTCCAAATTATTCAAATTCTAAGAAAACCACAATCAATTCAAATTCATTCCATTGAACAGATTTTGCCTGTCTCGAAATTGGGAAATCCCTCGCTGAGGAGAAGAAAATTTCGCACGCTTGGTGGACTGGAATCGGTGCCGTGTGACTGGAAGACCGGAGAAGAGGGGTGAGGCCGCCATCTTCAGCTCGCCATGAAACTGGGAGATTTGTGGGACGAACCTAAAAACGGAAAGATTTGATTATTATTATCGCATCGGCATGACTGGTCAGAGATTCCCCCTCTGCCATCAGCGGGTGGGGTGGGATGAGGATTTCCTGCATTTTCATGGTTGTCTTTTTATTGTCATCCTGGAATGTGTCGTCTCACTCTCTCCCTCTCTCAACCGAGGTCGTTGCGAAATAAGCCACCATAAGATTGTTGGAAGTTGTGTGCCGTCTTTTGCTTTCTCTTCGTTCTCCTAGCAATTCCTAGGTTGCCATCGGTTGGGTACTGTACGATAGTCGCCTATTGTGTGTGTGGGGGAGGTTGAGTTCTTCTGGAAAGGAGCTTAATGTTGTGGAAAATTTATTGTTTCTTTTTTTTTATCTGGCCCCTCTGTTTGTGCTGATGCCGTTCGTTCCCCCAAGATAAGGGGGTTTTTAGTACAAAGTCATACTGGTGACTATCGTTTCAGTTATGTAGAAAATATGTGAATGTGAATCGTTTAGGTTCGTTGTAAATGTCTCCACTCACAAGGGCAATTCCCTCCTGGGAGTAAGTTGGCATGAGCAAGCAAAATACTCGAGGGAAAGTGACTGATGTGAATTGCGACTGGTTTATTTGATCTGGACCCACGATCAATCACGGCGTGGTTTCCCGGGAACAATTGCCAGTCGTGTCACTGGGCTTTGTGTGGGTTGTCGTTTACGGATCGTCGGTCTTTGGCAGATTTTTCATCCTCGGTTGTCATGACTTGGACAAAAGTGGTGATTTGTTAACCGCCTTTGAGCCAGTTTCGCTAGATAAATTTATGGACTTTGGAACGGGAAAAGCTATTAGCCAATGCAATGTTCTGCTGATGTTCATTAGTTCGAGCTAGATTTTTCACGAAACATTTCAATTAAATACATGGAACAAAAACAACCCCCCACCAGTTCGTCTCTAATCAATTATGCCACCAATAAGCCAAAATTTATACTCACCGGCCACCGTCATGTTCCCGATGCCGTGGGCCAGCTTGAACTCCGGCGAGTCTCCGCTGATTTCGCATCGATAGAGCCCACTCGATTTGATGTTGAGCTTCTGCAGTTGGATGCTGCACATGAAGCGGTTGCAAAAGTGCGCCGGCGACCTACTCATCACCGTGGCACCGTCCACCGGGAATGTCATCACGTTCTGCTCCATCATCGGAGAGTACCTGTGGGGATGTGTGCAGTTATCCGGTAAAACAGAGAACGCAAAGTAGCAAACATAATCCGATATAGATAGAGCATGAGATTTTGCGGAATGGGGGAGAAGAACAGCAATTATCGAAAAATCCAATCAGTGTCAAAACATCTGCCGGTTGTCATCGTCGTTCGCCGTGGAACCGGATAAGCCTTCTTCATGCCCGGCATTCATTTAGACTCACCTGAAGAACTCCTGCTCGTCTTTGTACCACTTGACCGAGTTGAGCTTGTGCTTGCCCATGTCATAGCTGCAGGACAGCGTGGGCGTATCGCGAACGTCCACCACGTCCGGCACGACGATTTCCGTCAGCTGCAGCGTTCGGATTAGGCGGAAATCTGCCAAGAAATGGGATAGAACAGATGGGCAAAGAGTGAGACTCGGTTATGAATGCAAATTGAAAATGCATATCTGTCGGAATCAGCATTCGGCATCGGTGATGGATGCGGAATGCTGAAGTCTATTCTTGTCAATCGAAAGCTGATGAGATTTTGAACCGGCGCAGTCATTATTGTCGTTACAGATGAAAACTGGAAAATTGGCTGGTGCGTTGTACAGATGCATTTTAGCAGGGATTTGCAGATTTCAACTTAAATGACAATATCGCTTTATGTGTGACGAAAGCGTTTATTGGAATCTGAACGAACAAGACGACGTCGTGATGGAAATCTATTCGAACTTGATAATGAACTGGCATTGGTAATAAGATCAGGATTTGACATAATGAACAGTCAGTTCTAAATTTTCAATTGCTATGAGGTATTGTTGGGAAATATTTCCGTCATCCTATCGTCTTCATGGCATTGCTTGTATAATGGCTTCCGTGTTCGAGAGTAACATGTTAAGTTTTATGACGTCTTAAAACATTGTAAAATTTAACATCACAGTCAAACAGAAACTGTCAAACCTTAAATTAGAACTTCGATCAATTTATTAGTTGACGGTGGCTTTTTAACCTTCTTCAGGTGTCGGGGTCAATATGACCCGAAATGGATTTGAAAAATGCTATATCTTTCTAAAATAAACATCTAGACGTTCGAATGATCTTGAATTTTCCTAGAGTATGAGTATGAGCATGATTGACCGCCCGAGATTGCTACTCCGTGGCTCGCCCAAATGCAGGTCAAGTAGAAAATGGGAGATTATTGCCGTAGACTCAGCTGTTATTACAAGCAGAGAACACCACTCCACTTCCTCGAGAAATCACGGGGATGTTGGACAAAATGGGGGGTGGCGGCAGGACCGGGCTGGGGAAACGGGGGGGGAAGGCAACGGCCGCGGGCAGGGAACAAAACATTTAACTAGTTCCGGATTTATTTCCGGAGAGGGAGGAGATGAAGAACAAACTGGGACCGAATTAAAACAACAGAAAGAGGGGTAAGCCGAAGAGATGGGGATAGGCGGGGGGGGGGACGGGAACGGGTGTGGGGGGGGAAAAAGGAAGGGGGGTGGAAAGTTGAAGACTTCAAAGACTAGCATACATTTTCAATGCACAATGAGAAGTACACCATAGAAAGCACTGGATGCTTTACTATACATACTACCATTGCATCAGGTCGTACAACTAGAAGCAGAAAAGAGCGCTATGAGAATGAAAAGATCTATGAACCCTCTTTGATGGTGATCTAATAGGACATCTAAGCATTCTAAAAATTATTAAACTAAATTCTTTAGTTATGAACAACGAACATTGGATGAAAAAAACGTACAACTTCGACCGTGCATATCAAAGTATTTGATCCTGGGCGTGATTCGTGGAAAAACTGGTGGTCCCATGCTTCGTCAGCGCATGGTTCAAGCCAAGAACAATCAAGTTGGAGCGGAGAACCGGCGGGGCATGCACCGGGGGGGGGTGTGGCGGGATAATAAACTAGATGTGTTAGGGGATATGAAAATATATATATTGTAGAGGAGAGGCTTGTTAATAAGAACACGCTAGAGTGGGGTAAGGAAATGTGGAAGAAAGGGGGGGGGGCGGGAAAAAAAGAACCGGACGCAGAGGGGGGTGTTGGGGGACGGAGCGGGGGGGGGCCAAACAGGGGGGGGAAAAAAAGGGGGGGAGAAAAGCGAAAAAAAGGAGGGGGGCGGGGGGGGGAGAAAAATGGTTGAAGACGGTTTTAGCCAGATAGTTCAAACCAAGATCCAATTCCAGCCCTCTGTGATGAAAACTCATTGCGCCACAGACATCAGACTTAGAAAAATTGTGAAAATGGTAGAAAAAATGCATTTCAAACAAATGCAGTTTTCTAAACGAATAACGGTCTAATTTTGAAATGTAATACACCGTTGGAAAGGTAATTGACTAAACTTTTAAAAATATATGTTAAAGTTTGATAAAGTTACACAGTTATTTGAAATAAGTAAAAAATGGGCAATTATTGAAAAAAAATGTTTCTTTTTTTGCCTAAGTTGGACTATATCTAACGAGCAGGGCCGAGCAGTCTCAAGAGACCACCACCACAGTTTAGTTTGGAGTCTATACTATCTTCGGAACGAGAATCCAGCTGCGGATAGCTGTGGATGAGCGTCATTTTGGCACAAGATTGAAAAAATATATGTATATTTATTTAATTATTTATTTATTTGTTTGTTTGTTGATTACGGTTGTCGATTATGCGAGCATAAACAAAAAAAATCTTACAAATTAAACACTCCTTGAAAGGTGGAACTGTTAAATGTCAAATTTAGTCTTGAAACAGTTACACGTTTAATTATTATTTTTGTTAAAAATGGGTAAACACAGATCGAAAATTATCATTCCATATAGAAACTATACCTACCCAACTGGACTAAAAAGCTTTCAATGTTTTCACGATAACCTTGTTTATATATTCTAAAGGAAATTCTCTGGTTGTGTGCCATTTTACAATTTCTAGCAACCTTATTCTTGATTCCTACATCATAATCGTTACTCATGGGGGAAACAAAAAAAGGAACCTTATTCTTGTTTTGATTTGCATTTGAACTGCCGGTAAAATTAAAAACAAACGTTCAAGTTTGTTGTTCAGGAAAACATAGCTCATAAACTGGGTTAAATACTAGTTACACCTTCCGGATGCGATTAAAATACATAATTATGACTAATTTTATGCTAAAAATACTAGAATACTATCAAAAAGGCGGGAAACCCAACAAAAAAATATTTTTGGCCACCACTTTGTATGGAGCCGCCGCATAGTGAAGTGTGGGTAGTTTATTTCAGCAGATTACGAAAATATGTTAAAAATCGGGTTTTTGGACCCTTTTAAACCAACACTAAGGATGCTATTAGAGCCACTCACAAGTGTGGGCGGTTAATTTCAATGGAATACACGAATACGTTGAAATATCCAATTTGACAACCGATTTAAACCAACAGGAAGGATGGAGTTAAAGAAAAATAGACATAAACAAAACAATTAGTAAAGATCAAATCCATCTATGGAGCAAAATCATCAAAACAATACTATCAAATACAATGACACGGTGAGCCACGATAAAGCAATAACAAAAATTGAACTGCAAAATCAGACACCAACAAAACGGCACACAGCGGTACATGAATCACCCCAGATTTGTCAAAACGCCCACCTGCATACCGAAAATGAAAAACACATTCAGCAGTGCAAAAGCTTACCACAGATTTCGTTCCTGCAATCAAGGCACCAAACACTTCAAAATCACAACAGGAGAAGAAAGAATCAAAACGATGATTGGACATACAAGACATAATAATCAAAGGTATATAAAACCTACCAGGAAAAAATTACAAAATTATTTCCATGTTAATTCACAAATCACGAAAACACATGTTATGATCAAAATGGTAATAATGATGGTAAAGATGAATGTAATGGTGATGAATAAACAATGTCATACAAGACAATATATACAGTGATGGGATATTATAATATGAACTGAAAATTACTCTTCTGCCGACTGCTGCTCTGATGCAACTGTAGACAAACCCAAGCATTCATTATGAACCAGACAATCTAGACAATATATGACAGCCATGAGAAAAAAAAATGAACCTTCAATTTTAAATTACACCTGATGACTTGGAAGACCTGAAATACATCAGGCAAAGTACAGTACATTCAAATCTCGATAACCTGAAACCAATCTAGGGAAGGGAACGGCTTAATCAGGGGTCACTATTTTAATCAGTTGTTAGGAAATAGGTCTATAACTCCTACATTTTCCAAATTATTTCATTTTAAATGATACGATCATAAACTTTATCCATTTGGCCAATGATTCGATGTATGAATCATGATTGATTACCAATTTATTACTGTCATTTTGAAGATTTAAAATACATCATCTAGAAACCATAAGTTTCTGACCTGCTGAAGAAGTTCGCTCAAATATTGCCTTTGTGTATTTTGCATTTGTATCGCGTGTACCGGAGAGCATGTCTTTATCAGCTCTCTCCCACAACTAGGCTTGTTGCCAGAATGTGATGTTGAACATTGAGTTAAATTTATTTTATATATAGATGGTCTAAAATCTCTATTTATTTCATATTTCTTCCATTCATTTAAGGTTGATCTATGATTACATTGTCCATCACCTGGCACAATCATATGCAATAAAAAATATGTTTTGGAGCTGTCCAATAGTACCCAACGATAAATAATGCTTCGCTGTTGAGCGGCAGCTTTGGCAACACTGTTGCTTTTGAGAGAGCCCATGTTTCCTCACTTCTTTGTTAACCATGGATATAGCGCACCGGTAATGTAACGTGAAGCCTGCTGTCTCTTGCGTTTGTTTGTTTTTAAACGAAGCATCCCGTTTGTCGTCACAGTCGGTTTGGCTAACATTTGCGTGAGAGTAAATGAAATAAGAAATACACATTGCCAATCTTAAGACCAATGACAAACTAAAAGTTTGGTCGTGTACGTCTGTCTCATAACCTTCTAGGATACGAGTTTGTGGTCGTAGCAATCGACATGTTTTGGTTGATTGTTTTCGTGAGCGGTTGGGTAAAACGAAGGAGCGGGTTGAGGAAATTGACGTTTGCAGCAATCGTCAACTGGCCTATTTCATTTCACCTTCGCACACATGCACAGAATCGCACTCATACAATATTGTTAGTTTATGTAGAGATTGAGGAGCTGAAGAAAACATTTTTTTAATCGGAAAGTAATCCGCATGCGTTTAAGAAGTCCTTGCAATTGGGAACTTTATTCCATGGCTTTGAAATTGTCTGAGCCTAATGATCGTTGCTGAAGGTATGTTTAGATAGACCAGACGTAAGCAGAGGGATTAATGTCCGAGTATTGGCAGTTCTAATTATAGATTACATACAGCTTCATCAAATGTCTTAGGGGCTGACTAAACTGCTTAAAACCCGTCCCGTACCCTATATACACTATCATATCAGAACAAAAAAAAAGGGAAAAAAAGTACCTTGCCTCCACCTCCCACAATGTCCCTCCATGCCATCAGGATGGAGTCAAGGTAAGGACGATCCCAAAGCGCACCGCCACCACGAACCCAACGTGAATAGTAAAATTCTCAATGTGACCTCCTCTGCAGCAGGCGGAAAAACACTGGTCACTTTTTAGCGGCACCTCTCCGTGGCCAGCGGATTCTGCGACGGATAAGCACGTTTTAGCCCGCAGGGGAACCGCGCAAGACCGAACTTTTCTCATCGACGTTATTTTTTTCACGCCTTTCAAGGATCCACCGTTCCCACCCCGAAAAACCAACGCACTAAACCACTACAGACTGTATTTTTCTCAATGGAAACTTTGAAATTTCAAAAACGTTTAAAAATTGAAGGGAATGAAGGAAATTCTGACACCAACAATTCAACACGTCCGCTCTCGCCCAAAGCTTACTTCGATCGAATTTTTTTGACTTTTCCTAGGTCATAGAAAGTTACTCTTCTGCATCAAACTCAATTTTTTTTTTACATTTCTGAAGGGTGGTTAACAAAAAGTTACGAATAAGGTGTTTCGGGTCATATTGCCCCGGATCTCCAACTCACATTATAGAAAATATACATGACCAAATTTTAAAGTCTTTGCAGTCAAAATGCTTATTAGAGTCCCCATTTTCAGTTTCAGACGATGACAACCCTTTATGACCCGATTGGCCATAAGGAATCTGTCTGAAGGGGGCATGTTTTTGCCACGACCCGTGAGGCGTCAGATACAAATGCTTTTCGAAGGCTCAAACTTCATGATTTTTCATGAATAGTCTGCTTCTAGCCTAAAGGGCTGCAAAATGGTGAGTAGACAACTGGGATGGAGTGTGCGTGCGTCCCCGCAACATAGCTATGGTCCTCACAAGTTCCTACCTCATGCTTCCACGGGTCAAGAGATGACAAAGACCGCCAGCTAAGGGTTGCGTACTTAGCTGGTAGTGCAGCCTGGGCACTGTTGTCCTTCTGACTTCAGCTAGATTGAGGAGGTGCGTGCCGAGCGTCTGTCCACCAAGGAGGTGCGGCTACTACAAAAAAAAAACTCTTACCCATCCACGAAAAATGGAAGTATTATTTATACAGTATATAATTTCAGATCATCCATGGAATTCCCAAGTATTGTATAATAATATTGAATTGTTTTCTTCCCCCGTGGCTATGATAATGCAAGTCCGTCTACAATTGCAGCAGGATCAGCAGACATGCAGACATTACAAATATAATTGTTATTATCACTTTATATTATAACATCCCTTCACAATATTTGTTTATGCTATTTTCAGCTTCGCATTTGCATCGTGGTAAGTTTTGGCCCACCTAACTCCCTTTATGCATTTGAAAAGATAGGATGGTTTTTTTTAGAGACAGAGGATTATATACGACTAATTCTACAAAAAAAAAATCTTCATCCAAAATAATTCATTCAAAAACTAACATTGTTTACCATCCTACATTTTCTATTTTACAGACATACTGAATGATTTATGGGCCCAGTAGGAAAAAAGAGTTATCGAAGAATTTCCTGTCATTTATTTTGGTTTGGATTTATTGAGTTTCCGTTTTTGGGCAGTAATCATACTCATATGAAATTGATTTCGCATTATTATTTGGTTAAATTTTCTTTGCTATTTTGCTAGGCTGCCAGGTGATCAACTTTATTTCATTATATCACGTTGGAATTTTCGCTATTTTAGAGTTTCAATCATGTAAGATCGCAGCGGAAGAGGCAAATAGCGGCATTGAATTGTTATGTGTACATTATGTAGTATTTCTTTACAACATCGTATTAATTCCATCCAACAATAAATTAAAATTTATAAATGTTAGTCTTGTAAAATTTCAATAGATTTAACAAACTTTTTTCAGGATACCCCAAATCAAGATTTTGTTGAATTGCTGCTATCGCTGAAAACGAACAAAAACGTGCTTAAACGCGGAACCACAGAACTCTACACTCTAACATGTTACAACATTTCTTGCTTTTCAGGATGAACCGCATGAAGATCATATATTATAGATACGAATGCTTGTAGTATTTTCCATTTACATAAATATATACACTATTATATAAATATTTCATGGGAATGGGAGGGACCATCAGGGCACCCGATTGAAGCACTCTGGATGGGGAGAGTGGGAATGCCAACTCCCCATTGCTAACAGTTTGTGAATAGAGGGCGGGTTCTTCTCCCCGCCCATTGGGGCATCCTCATGTTAGATAGCTCGCTCTTATGACCAATTGTTCAATCTTGTTGTTGGAAGGAGATTCTTTACATCCCTGTGGATACGTATAAGTGATGTTGCATATCGATCCACCCAACTCCTTTTTGGCCCTTCATACAATGGCATGATTAGGATAATCAGTGGTTATTAAAGCTTGATCTAGTCTAACAGAGAGGAGAGCCCATTGCTGTCGGACTTAGTTTCCGTGCTACAATGGGTGGTAGTACATATCATACAATAGTCTGCTTCTAGCCTAAAAATGGATCAATGTTTGGCCATTCTGAAACAACTCGGAGGCCCCGGAAGAACCCTTTAGGAGGAGACAAAAACGAATTTTCGCCGAAACATGCCTTTCGACGGCTCAAACTTCATGATTTTAGTTGAGTAGTCTACTTCTAGCATTGAATTGGATCAATGAGCGTATTGGCCATTCTGGGACAACCCGGATGCCAAATACAGATTTTCTTCAGGAGTGCATCTTTGCTAAGATCTTCATAGATAGGTTTGATGGCATCCAAAACATCCTCGGGAAGAGCACTGTACGTGTGTTCGAACGAATCCAATACATTGGCAGCTGCAGCCTTTTGCCATTCGCACCAGGAGTCCGCGCCGCCATATTTCCAGCTGCACCACTATGGTTTGCTCGAAAATTTCCAGCATTCACATGAGCTTCATGCCATTCGTCATATTCGGCAGAGTTTTATTCATGTTCCCAAATTTCACATTCATGGCAGTATGAACTTTTGACGAAAATGTCAAGAACTTTACCAGTCTAGTAACCGATTAAAGTGGTGACATCGAATAAAGATGAGGAGCCTCTTTTTTTTTCATGTTCCGTGACATGATACAGTGAGTTCATCGGCAACTTCAGCTTATTGTATCTTCGGCTATTGCGGCTTTTTCATCTTGTGCAGCAGATAAAAAAATCGATTCGCCCCTTCTGTTACAGTCGAGCACATTTTTTGAACGTAATTATTGTAGGTCAAACTTGATAGAAACCTCACTGACCTAATATGTTCATCACGAAAACAAACCGGTAGGTAACTTCGTAAATACCAGAGTTTATTCTTGCACTGGACGGAACATTTGTAAACTGTTAACATCTTTCACGCGATACTTTGATGTTAAATCCAAGGCCTTCCTTCTTTGTCGAATGAAAATTTACTTTTCCATAACATTTCACACATTTGACCAGCGTAGCAATTGTTGAAAAGACCAATAAAAAATCAATAACGTCATCACATTTTTTAAGATCCTCCGTAACAGGATCTGCAACGGTCACTTTTATTTTTTTAGTGACGCGCTTCTTGTTGAAATACGTTCGCTTTTACGTTTATGCGGAGGTACAATTGTTTTAGGTCGACATAATTTCGAGCCAGATGATTGTCTATCAGATCCTTTTCATTTTTTTAGGCATTTTAGTAATAATGTCTGTCACACCCGAAAAACTCTCGTGAAGCCAAGAAATTTGGGCTGTTTGTGATAGCTCGGCTGCTTTAAGTTCCAAGCACAATTGCATTAGCAGCGGAAGCGATTTAAGCGTGCGCGAGCTTAGAAGTTAGGAAGTGATTGTTCTTTTGTTATTTTCTATAATATTTTAGGTTCGTTCAACTACAAATCTTCCCTGATGAGCATAATGCGCAAACTGATATAGGAGCTACCGGTGCTCCGACTATCAGCTTTATTAGTTCATTATTGTTCCGCATGAGATTTTATGCGAACAGCGCTTTAAGTGCGTCGTCATTACTAGAGCCACATCAAAGCATGAAAACAATAGCGCGCTCGGGTCGGGTAGGTATAAAAATCCGAAGGTATGAAAATACTCATAACTTCGTCAATATTTTGTAAAATTTGACACAATATTCTGGAAATAATAAACATTTAATTTTAACATTAAAAAAATGCAAAAAAAATTGACGCCCTAACCCCCACTTAAACATAAAGATTTTTTTATATCCATTGCTGATTTTTTCTTCTGAATAAACATTTCAGCAAGGTATGATATTCGCCTTGTATAACTCGAATCCTTCAATAAACAGTATGTAAACAAATTCTAGGCACCCCATTTTTTTCTGTTTCTTTACTTATTAAAAACTTTGAAAACGATATGAAAATACCATTCATTTCTCATTGGATTCATTCATTAGCTCTTCGAATTTAACTAAGTAACCAAAATGAATTCATAATTGTTGTTCCCAAAAGAAAAAATAACATAACTTAAAAAAGCAGGATCAATTCAATAACAATAGTGTGTCTCACAATTGGCGTCACCTTTTTCAGTCTTGGTTTATTTCAGCTGGATAATTTTAACAGCGAAATTGATCATACCCGTTTTCAGTGTATGCTGTTACAGCTTATCGTTGAAGATAAATAAGCAATTTCGTTTGTTTATATTTATCAGCTACCATGGAAGCCATACATGAGCAAGTTTTAAAATACATTTGCAAAAGCCTAGACCGTGTCAGATATTCAATAGCCTTAAGCAGTTCGAATAAGTAAGCGTTTTGTTTTTCGTACCTTGAAACGGTTCAAAAAAACTGGAAATGTCCATATTCAACACAAAGGAGGTGCCAGACGAACTGCCAGGAACGAAGAAAAAGATCAAATTTGTGAAGGAGCGAATAAGACTTAATCCTGCCGTATCTTGCCGTAAAATGAGCAAACAATTTCAAATGTCCCCTGCTTCAATTAACAGATTCCTCAGACATGATCTGAAATGCAAACCGAACAGGAAACAACGGGTTCACGGGTTGACGGAGCGTCAAAAGCAAGCTAGAGTCCAAAGAAGCAGAAATCGTTTGGTCCAGCACGGTGAATGCGAGATTTTATTTTCGGATGAAAAGCTCTTCCTCGTTCAGGCCAGTCATAATCAACAAAATGATCGTCTGTATGGCAAAAGTCTAGCCCATATTTCAAAAAAACTAGCTGTTGAACGCTATCAGAGTGTATCGAAAATCATGGTATGGGGCGCCGCTTCACGAAAAGGAAAACTTCTTCTTCTTTTCATAGAACCTAACATAAAAATCAACACTGAATATTACACTCAGCAGGTTTTGAAGAACCATCTGCTTCCTCGTGCTTCAAGGCTGTATGAGAATACACCATATTGTTTCCAACAGGACTCAACTCCCGCTTACAAGGCCAAGAAGTCACAAGCCTGGTGCGCGGAAAATTTGCCCGATTTCATCACAAGCGAAGAATGGCCTGCATCTTCACCGCACAGCTCGAAAAGGTAGCGTGAATTTCTGTTCAATATCATGCACATAAATGGAGCGTCACAAAACATACATATTTAAATTACAAAACGTTTAAAGTTCTTGGACATTCCATACATTGTCGATAATGTTGTATGCAAAAGCTCGTCTTTGTTGGAAGTATTTCATGCAAGTTGCTGCTTCGTGTGAAATGAAAGATGATTTTACATGCTCTGAGATTAACATAGCAATGAATATTAAGATTTTTTTCTGTGCGGATCTCAACCCATTTGACTATTTTATTTGGGGTTATATGCTTCAACATATAGGCCCTACGAAAGAGCTTACTTTAGATTGATTCAAGAAACATTTGGTTGATATTTGGGACCAAATTCCTCAGGAAATCGTGCGTGCCAGCTGCGATGGGTTTACAAAGCGTTTGCGCAAAGGTGGCATGAAAAAGGGCGAGAGATTAAATTAAATAAATGCTATGATTTGATTGATTTATTTAGCAGTAATCCCATTTTGATTTAGTGACACATATTGTGAGACACCCTGTCAACATCTTCAGCCACTCCCTTATTTCGTATTTAGTGTGACCTCGTTTTGTCCGGATCAGAATCTGGGGATTGAGGAACCCAATCAAGGACTGTTGAGAATCAGTAAAAGCCATGAATACTGACAACCCAAACATTTTCCACAGTACAGAAACAATGTTAGTCTCATTCTCTCTCAGATTGTTATCTATTGCTCCGTTCCTTATCAGTGCATAATGCGTTCGCTAGACAGTGATAGGGCTGATCGTATGCGATCGGTATTTTTCGTTGTGGTTTACAGCTGACCCTTGGTACCGTTCTATTTACCATGGCAGAGTTAGTTTGATATCAATCTTGCGTGCAGAAGCTTTTTTTCTTCGTCCTAAGGGAAGGTCCATTAATTATGTCACGCAGTAAGGGGGTGGGGGGTTTGAGAAAACGTGACGATCCATACAAAAAAATCGAAAGTTCATACAAAAATGTGACAAAGGGGGGGGGGGGGGGTGTTATAAAAAGTCAAGTTTTGCGTGACGTAATTAATGGACGTTCCCTAATTAATTATTTTTTTCTTCGTCCTAATTAATTTATTCCAAAAATTTTCTTCGTCCTAGTTAATTAATTCCAAAAACTAACATTGTTTATGATCCTACATTTCTATTTCACAGACATAAAGAATCATTTATGGGCCCAGTAGGAAAAAAAAGAGTTTTCAAAAAATATCCTGTCTTTTTATTATTTTAGATTTATTGAGTTTCCGTGTTAGGGCAGTTATAATACTCATAAAAAATTTATTTCGTATTACTGTTTGCTTTAATTTTCTTTTCTACTTTGCTAGGCTGCCAGGTGATCAACTTTATTACATTGTATCACGTTGGAATTTTCGCCATTTCAGAGTTTCAATCATCTAACATCGCAGCGGAAGAGGCAAATAGCTGCATTTCATTTTTATATGTACATTATTTAGTATTTCCTTTCCTTCGTATTATTTCCATAAAACTATAAATTAAATTATATATATGTTAGTTTTGTAAAACTTCAATAGATTTATCAAACTTTTTCAGGATACCTCCAATCAAGATTTTGGTGCATTGCTGCTATCGTTGCAAACGAACAAAAATGAACCACAGAACTCTACACTTTAACACTTTACAACATTTCTTGCATTTCAGGATCAACCGAATGAAGATCATATATAATTGATACGAATGCTTGTAGCATTTTTAATTACATATATATTAATATACATAAATTATATAAATATTTCATGGGAATGGGAGGGACCATCAGGGCACCTGATTGAAGCACTCTGGATGGGGAGAGTGGGAATGCCAACTCCGCATTGCTAACAGTTTGTGAATAGAGGGCGGGCTCTTCTCCCCGCCCATTACAGCATCCTCATGTTAGATAGCTCGCTCTTATGGCCAATAGTTCGATCTTGTTGTTGGAAGGAGATTCTTTTTATCCCTGTGGAAACGTATAAGTTATTTTGTCTATCGATTCACCCAACCCGTTTTTGGCCCTTCATACAATGGCATGATTAGGATAATCAGTGGTTATTAAAGCTTGATCTAGTCTAACAGAGGGGACTGCCCATTGCTGTCGGACTTAGTTTCTGCGCTACCAAGGGTGGTAGTACATATCATACATCATCATACATCATAAATAGGGATCATTGAAATGAAAACTAAACCTTTTGATGAATCCGAGCATATTATTTGCTTTGTAAACTATATTGTTATATTGTTCTACAAAAATGAGCTCGGAATGAAGAATGACTCCCAAATCTCTAAATCTTTCAACATTTTGTTGACCTATAGTGATGGTGTCTTGCCTTACATTGCGCTTTCTAGTGAATGAGACTGAGATGCACTTTTTTACGTTAATCTCTAGCAAGCTTTTTGTACGCCAAATATGGAAATTATCAACTTCTCTTGGGTAGACTTCAATGTCAGATGATTACAGTATTTCCATGAAAAGTTACATGCCGTCTGCATATGTTAAAACATTTAAATGGCGTAATATATATTTAACATCATTGACAACAAAATAACTAGTAAAGGGTCCAGATCCCTGTGGTACTCCCGATGTAACATTCACAACCGATGATAGCTTTCCTTCAAATCTTACTCGTTGTGTTCTTCCACGAAAGTATGACTGAGCCCACTTTAATAAATTATGATTGAAACCTTTCTCAGACAATTTGTAAAACAACAAAGGAATATCGACTCTATCAAAAGCTTTGCGAAAGTCAGTGTATCAGCCATGATGTAGAACTTCCCCATAAAATATCGCCTATCCTAGGCTTGTATGATGAGCATACATTACTCCTAATACACAATGCGCTACATAATACAGCAAGTATCAAAAATTTCACTATAAGCCTGACATCACGATTACACAACACCCGGCTAATTAATCATTTCTCTCGGGCCCGTGCGTTATTTACTTAGCCAAATACCCGAACTTATAATATATATTTCTCACTTTGTGTATTAAATTTACAATTATATTTTTCTTGTCGTACGCAGTTGTAGATTTAAGTAATTTGTTCGTTTGTTCATTAGATAATTTGTTTTTTTTTTTATTTCTTTTGTTTTGCAACTGCGCTTCTTGAAAAGGCTACTTTATCCACTAGAAACACAAAGTCGTTTTATTATTGTTCGTCTCTCAGTTCTAGTTTTCATATGAATACATGCTCAGCTATTTTATTCTAGATTTATTCTAATTTCATTCAAAGCTGAGTTCTGAGTGTCCTCTACCAGGGGGCTTAATAAAAAGCCTTTTGGTGAGGGGGAGAGCGGAGGGTCACTCAAAAAAAGGGCTTCAACATAATTACCTTTATCCATTGCATTAACTGAAAAATTTGAAATAACATTTTGGTAATTGTGAAAGAATGTGTTGGTTGATAATGTACCCAAATACTTAAGGATAATATTGCAATCCCACCATAGTTTTTAACATATAACTTTTACCGCTTTTGAAGATCGGAACCAAGTACGATCCCTTCCAAATGAGGGGAAATATGCCAGTTTTTAGATATGAATTAAACAACCAAAACAAGGGTTTCACTAATTCTTTTGATAATGTTTTCAAAAATACCGGCGGTAATCCATCAGGACCAGCTCCTTTAGAAGCATCTAATGTGCTTAAGGGGTTATAAACCTTCTTCATTTTCAAAAAATCGAAAAAAAATTATTGCTCTATCTTGAAGAACAACTCCTTGAAAACTTTTTTCTCAAATTTTCATAGAGATTTGAGCAGTAGAAAGAAAGTGGTTTTTTTTGCAAATTGACTTTGCGGTGATATAGATTGGCAAAAACTACTGAACCGATTTTCTTCATGTTTTTTTAAAATGTTCGTCATAAATTTTGTGTGTGCTTGAACGATCCACTTTTCATGCCCAAATTTTTATTTCGCCGAAATGATTTTTTTTAGTAAAACCTCTAGCGACCGAAAAATTCAATTTTTGCATAAAACGTTCCCGTATGCAAAAAAAAAAAAAAAATTATCAAAACGGTCGTTCAGATACACGAAATTACTCTAATCTAATGATTTTTTTTATATATATATGGTGTCGGTTGACCTGTTCGACCTGGGGAGTTATCACCGCAAGGCTCTTCCAAAAGAAGGCGTTTAAGGGAAACAGCCACCCCTTAAAAACTATTTAACATTTTTTCACAAATTTTTGCATACACAATGTCAACAGATTGTACTGTAAGAAAATAAAATCATTCATGTAATAAAAAGATTGCTACATACCTAAAAAAAATCCAAACTTTCCTATTTTTTTTCGACAAAAAAGGTATATAACCCCTTAAAGAAAGCAAAATTTCGTTGACGGATACATTATCAACAGTCATTTAACGAAGGTTCAGGAAGATATGAGAAAAATTGATAATCTCGATCCTTGTCGTCACGAGTTGTGTAAACATCTTGAAAAAAATCAGCAAATAAGTTATTGATTTCGGTTGGATTTTTCCCGTTGTCGTTGAATTGCATTTCTGTTGGAAAATTTCTTAACTTTTTCTTATCTTTAACTAGGCTGAAAAACGATTTTAGGTCTAACTTGATATTATTAGGTGCGCAACTAAGTTCCCGCTGTTTAGCAATAGATGGCGCCAGTAGTAAGTGCTGGTCGAATGTTGTACATCTCAAGCGTCATAAACCAAGCTCAGACATATGGTAAACAAACCGCTTTGCCAAATCAGTGATTTTAGTTTAGTGTTATATATTTTGGTTGTTTGAAGATGTCTGATTTCGTGCCAAATAATCGTCATTTGCGGGAAGTGCTGATTTTCTTCTTTCATTCGAAGAAAACGGCGGCTGAAGCACATCGAGAGCTCCAAAAAGTTTACGGTGATGCTGCTCTGAGTGAAACAACGTGTCGTGATTGGTTTCGTCGCTTCAAAAACGGTGATTTCAGTGTTGATGATCGTCCGCGGCCAAAAAACTTCGAAGACTCTGAATTGGAGGCATTGCTCGATGAGGATCCGTGTCAAACGCAAGAAGAGCATGGTTCAGGATTAGGAGTTTCCCTCCAAGCCGTTTCTAAGAGATTCCATGCGTTGGGAATGATTCAAAAGCAAGGAACTTGGGTTCCTTACGATTTGAAGCCAAGAGATGTTGAGCGTCGTTTTTTCGTCTGTGAACAACTGCTCCAGCGGCAAAAAAGGAAGAGTTTTCTACATCGCATTGTGACGGGTGACGAAAAATGGATTCATTACAGTAACCCAAAACGGAAACATTCATGGAGACTGCCCGGGCATGCTTCACCATCGTCGCCTAGGCCGAATATTCACGCTGCGAAGGTTATGCTGTGTATTTGGTGGGACCAAGTTGGTGTGATTTATTATGAGCTGTTGAAACCAAACAAAACCATTACCGGGGAACGGTATCGAACTCAATTGATGCAATTGAGCCGAGCACTGCACGAAAAACGGCCACAATACGAGCACAGACACGAAAAAGTGATTCTTCAGCATGACAACGCTCGACCTCACGTTGCGAAACCCGTGAAAACCTACTTGGAAACGCTAAAATGGGAAGTCCTACCCCACCCGCCATATTCTCCTGATATTGCACCGTCCGATTATTACTTGTTCCGTTCGATGGCACATGGTCTCACTGGTCAGCAATTCCACCCATATGATGACATCTCAACATGGCTTGATTCTTGGATTGCATCAAAAGACGAACAGTTCTATCGAAATGGTATTCACGTTCTACCAGAAAGATGGAAAAAAGTCGTAGATACTGATGGGCAATACTTTGAATAATTCTTTTTTAACCTTTGTTTTCAAAATAAAGTTCCTTTTTCACCAAAAAACAGCGAGAACTTAGTTGCGCACCTAATACATATGCAAATATTCATCACAATCTGTCAAGTGGTTATCGAGATGGCTTCCAAGCAAGAAGTGCTTCGACATAAATTATGGGTGCGGTCGTGGAAAATCCAGGCCAGTCGCACAGGTGAATTGACAATTCGACCGTGGCCCGTGTGGTAAAATCGTTAAAGGAGACCCAAACGACTCAGCGGCGAACTGACAGCGGAAGAAACGCGAAGACATTCGACGCCGTGAATACAAGAAAGGTGAGGGAAGCACAATCCGAACCATTTGTTTTGGGACGCGGCCAAGAAGGTCAATTTTTCTGTCTGGTTCATCCAGCAGATAATGAAGCGTCCCGGACTGCATGTACTCAAGGTTAGAAGGCGCCTAACAGAACCAATAAACAGAATACGGTGGCCAAATCCCCCACCACCGTACATTTAAGCGGATGCCAAGCAGATCCCCGGCCTGGAGTTTTTCATTAGCAAGTCCCGCCCGGATGTTCCGGAGAAGTTCAGAAAGAAGAAGGTCGACAAATTTTCCAAGCAGTACTTGGTTTTGCAGGCAATCTGTGGGTGCGGCAAATTCAGCAAGCCGTACATAACGACCAGCACCATCAAAGAAGAATGCCTCCAGAAGCGTCTGCGGTCCCACAAAGGCGACACTCTGTTTTGGCTGGATTTGGCATCGTGCCATTACACTAAACCGGTGGTGGAGTCGTACGCAGCCAACGATGTTGTTTGTACCGAAGGAGGCAAATCCACCAAACTCGCCAGAACTTCGTCAAATAGAAAAAGTCTGGGCGATTATGAAGGGCAAGTTCCGGAAAACAGGACAGGTCTTAAAAAACGACAAGGATGTGAAGAAAGAGTGAATGAAAGAGTGTAAGAAAGATGGCGTAAGTGTTGAACAAGATTTGATGGATAGTGTTAAGTGCAAGTTCCGGGCATTTAGCCTAGGAGATGAGGTTGAATAAACCATTTTTGTGAAAACATAGCTAATATTTGTTTGTTTATTCCCTGAGGGTTTGAAAAATATCCGACTTGTAATTAATTTTTGGTGATTATTTTTGTCTGCTGCATTTTTTTCGAGTACAATCCTTATATTCGGAAATGTTGCAGTATATCAGCACGGTACCTAGAAATTTATGAACGTTAGTTTATGCATCTGTTTTTAAAATAAAAGCAATTTGTTTAATAACTATTGCTATTTTGGTAATATTCAAGTGATTTTTTGGTGATAACTTGATCTTATAGGTCGAAATATAGTGCTTCTTACCTATTTCCATGCTTAATCAACTGCGCTGACAGAGCTTACAAGCAGCATATTATGGAATCGAAATATTTAATTATCCTGAATTTTATGACCAGCGGATGACAAAGTGTGCTCCTGATTCTTGTTAATCTCATCACCGTTCCTATTCAACCTTCCATTTTTTCATTTAAGCTAATTTAGAAACTGCCAGTGTGATTGTTTGTTGGTTCATGGCATGGGTCAAAACTACTGCCATTTTAGCCTTGATTATAGATCTCATAATGGCAGTAATGTCATAATGGCAATACTTCCAAAGCGCTACTGCAGGCAAGTACGATTTAACTGTTAGCCCGACAACATCTGATTCGCTCTCCGATTCCAGCATATTTCCACTGTTTTTGGACGCACCTTTACACACATAGTTTTTAAGCCAAACACCGGGACGTACGGAACTCAGCACTATGGAAGCCCTCGAGCTCCCCATCGTAGTCGAGCCATTCCCGCCAGCGACTTACAGCCGTCCCAGCCCTACGTGTGGGTGTGGGGAGAGGGTCTTCCAAAACGCAACTACAGGCAAGTACTAATTTCCTACTAGCCCGACAAGACCTGATTCGCTCTCCGATTATCCGAGCTTATTTCAAGGAAGTTTGAAAACAGCACCTCACAAACAACTAGTGTTAGCCGAATGCTGGGACGCAACGAGAATAGTACTGTGGAAGCCCTCGATCCCCTCATTTTAGTCGAGCCATTCGCCCCAGCGATCTACAGGCAAGTACGACTCCATTATTTGCCCAGCCAGACCTGATGCGCCCTTCGATTCCAGTCACTCTGATTGCACGCCTGCTTTGCTTCACGGACTACTGGCTTATTACCAGAATGTTAGTGGTCTCCGAACGAAAATAGATGACTTTTTCTTAGCTGCCGTCTAGTCCACCTTCGACGTGATAGTTCTAACCGAAACCTGGCTCAATGATCAAATTAATTGCGCTCAACTATTTCGAGACCAGTTCACAGTTTTTCGCATAAATAGCAAAAAATCTCGTGGTCTAGCAGTTTCCAAACGATTTCACAGTTGCCTGGATCCCACTCTAATTAAACCTTCGCTCGAACAGTTATGGGTCCAGATAACAACTCCACACACGAAGTTAAGTATCGGCGCCATGTACTTACCTCCCAATAGGAAATCAGATTTAAGCAGCATTGAGAACCATATCAGTTAGATTAGCGCTGCGTTATCCAGTTTAGATCACAACGACTACGCCTTACTATTTGGCGATTACAACCAGTCTGGGTTGGTTCGGAATGTTCCCATGATTGGTCATCCCACCATTGACGTTCTTCGTTCACATTGCCACCTGTCTGCTGTGCTTTGATGGATTCAGAGACTGCTTGATCTTATGTTGGCAAATGAAGCTGCCGTAATGGAATGTGCTGTTGTCGAAGCCTCCGAACCTTTAATTAACCTCGACGCCGATCATCCTGCGCTGGAGATTACTATCAATCTATCAGTACCTATTACCTTCGATAACATTGTTGATCCACATGGCTTGAATTTCCGTAGAATTGAATTTGCTACTATGAGCCAATCTCTGTCCCAAGTCAATTGTCAGTTCCTTGACTCGTGCTCCACTATCGATGAAGCGGTAGACTTTTTTGACGAGGTTGTGTCTCGGGCTGTATAAGATTTTGTTCCAATGAGGAGACCTGCTCGTAAACCTCCTTGGTCTTATGCTCATTTACGGTACCTGAAACCTGTGACTTTGTTTACACGGATCTCAAGGCTGCTTTTGACCGGGCGTGTCAAATAACTTAGTTTGTTGGTTTAAATCTTACCTAACGGACAGGATACTCTGTGTGAAGATCGGCTTAGCTCAATCGTACATTGGAGTACATTGGTACATCTAAATGTTGGAGCATAGGCGCTACTAGGTGAAACCAACTCTCCAGGAATTCTGGCCGAACTTTTCATCTACGCTCCTGAACGAGTTCTGCAAACAAGAAATTTTCTTTAGCTTGGAACTCGTGCTGCAAACTACGGCCAACACGATCCAATTTGATTCACAGTACGAGTTTGACCACGATCGCGTTAAGTCGTATCGGCGCAATCGGTCGATCGCAGTGCAACACTACCTAGAAGTATTTAATTACGCGCCCGGTCTGTCCGGCAAAAGTGATTTCCCATCAAACTGCAAAGTGAATAACCCTACGTGAGTGCAAATTAATATCCAACCCCTCAACTCAAACAGAACTCGATGAACAATCAGGAGGTTACAGGGAAAAAAATATGGTTATTGAAAGGCAGGAAGAAAGAAAAACCCTTCATGGAGTGTCCCAAGTACTTGTAGAAAAAGCAATCCAGAGCTACTGTGGGACAATCACTGCCGCTAAAAAAACCAAAGACGGAAAAATATTTGTAACAGTTCGTAATGATAGCCAAAAACCTAGCTCAAATCGAAAAACTAGCCGACGGAATAACGGTAAAGGTGTACGAACACAAGACGTTGAACTCTTGTAAAGGTGTTGTGTTCTGTCGTGACGTGAAAGATGATACTGATGACTCAATTCTTGATATGTCATCTGGAGCAAGGAGTGACCAATGTAAAACAAATTATAAAGGGCATGGAGGAACACAAAATTCCTACCGACATTTTGTACTAACTGCACCAGAGCACCTGAGGAAGTCAAAATTGGTTATCTTCTTCTGCAGACACGGCCATGCTATCCAAACCCGCTGATGTACTTCAAGTGCCTTAAGTTTGGTCACACTAACACTGGCTGTCCGGATAGTGATAAAAAATGCAGCAAGTGTGGTGAAACATATCATGAAGAATGCAGAAATGAAGCAAAATGTGTTAATTGTGGCGGTGAACATGGCGCGTTTTTCAAAGCGTGCCCAGCACTGCAAAAAGAAAAAAAATATTACAAAAGTTAAAGTTGACAGGAAGATCCCATTCTAGGAAGCAATAAAATTAGTTGAGCCTGGTAATAAAATAACATAGTCCAACACAGTCACGGCATCAGTCGACGAACAAGTCAAAAAGCTTACTGACCAGAATAAAGTACATGTGACCAAAATCAACGAGCTAAACGAGGAAAAAGAAAGCTATACCGATACCCTGAAAGCAGAAATGGAACTCCAGTTGGATACCAAGCTCAACCAATACAAAGAAGACGTGAAAAACTGTATCATAGAAAATAATAATAAAGTGCTGCAAATGGAAACAAAGTTTCAAGCTTTGCAGGAAAAATGTGAACGATTACATAAAGCATACAAGGAGGAAAAAAAACGAAAACTTGCAGAAAAAGAGGCTGAAAAACTCAAAGAAGACTGTAACAAGCTCGAAAACCTTCTGAAACCGTATCAACACAAATCAACCCCAAAACACACTAGGACCCAGGAAGTGACTTCTCTCTCCCCTCCGAGGAAAAAGAAAGGAACCACGGCGATGAAACCATGCGAGGTGGAGTACGTTCAATCGGACTCAGAAACCTCTGATGGATCTACTCACCAGGACCACGATATGGAACAATGAATCATTAAAAGTTCCAACGAGACTAACATAACAAATCGAATTTAAAAAAGTTAATCAAACAAATCCTAATAATCTTAATAATGACACGGCATCATAATAGTGCAACAACTAGTGAAAATTGCGCGGTCTCATGGAACGTTAGAGGATTAAGAAAAAGAAGAATCAACCTAAAACGACTACTGACTGACATCAATGGTAGTTTGCCTTCAGGAAGCAATGCGCCAAAACGAAACATAAAGGGTGTCCACGATGAAATTGCCACACTATGAAATTGCTCTAACTTTTTAACCGTTGGGTAGAATTTAATGAAAATTTTGGTGGATTTAGTTCATTGTGCATTATTTACATCCTGCAAGTTTTAAAGTCCTGTGATCAAAACTCGCGGATATGGAGTCGAAAGAACAGCTCGTGCGTGATAAAATCTTGCGCATTCATCACGAGAACAAGGATCTCTCGCATCGTTCCATCGCTAAAACGTGGGGAATCGCGAATTCCACGGTGTCGCGGGGAATTAAGCGGTTCGAGAAACGGTGCACCACCCACCGGAACCCCACAAAAAAAAAAAAAAACACCCCCCACAACACCAAAAAACACACCCCCGAGTGGGCGCCCACCCACCCAACCCCACCCCCCCCCCCGGGGGCGCACCAAAACCACACACACCCCAAAGTCCCACAAGCCACAAACAAAGGGGGGGGCCCAAGAAAAAAAAAAAAAAACCCCCCCAAGCGGAACGGAAAAAAAAAAAACACCCACAAAACCCCCACGGGGGAATATACCACAAAAAAGAAAAAAAGAAAGCAGAAAAAAAGAAAAAAAAAAAAAACAGACAGACATATTACAACCACCCCCCCCCCTCCTTTTTTTCGGGGGAAGAACCCAGCTAACATTTTTGTTGCTATATTTAAGTTGCAATTAATTAATACATTATTATATACCACCAAAGAAGCCGTATATATTGCACTAAAAAGCTATATACGTACAAACTTGGAGGCCATATACAAGCATACATGTTGATTACGGCGATATTCTTTGTCATGTTATACGTTAGAAGTAAAATTGTTGTTGAGTTTTCCGATTTTATTCAAACAATCATACAATTAATTATATTCATTCATACGATATACCACACATTTAAATGATGGGAAGATTTCAATGTTATTCTATAATAACGACTCTATAATGATATCTTGCAACTTTATACGGCTTATAGATTGTCATAATTTATAAATAAAAAAAAAAATCAGCTAATTCAATTTACATGTAAATGTAATTTATGTAGATATGTGAATGTAATTTATATTATTGCGATTCATCATCCTTAGACTACATTGAAATTATAGCTTTCATATTAATTTTGAAATCCATCAGCAATTATGCTTCGATTGAGATTTGAACTTTAGATGGTTGCATTGAGAGGTAGGTATGCCTTTCACAACACCATTTGGAATATTAAACGAGTTGTTATTTTTCCGCTTTGACATTCAACAGGTAACCAACACATACGTTGTATTCTATTTATATACTTCCGATTTTTGTCACGACTACCAGATGTTATATACGGCTCTATCGACTTTCTATGAAGTTTGGCGATTTCGAACACCTAAATATACGATTTAATTTATTGCATCCCGTCTGCGGTTTGCAGTGCTGCCGATATCTATACATTTTGTTTTTAGAAACCTAATTATCCACTGAAATATCAGAACATTTATTCAAATATGATTAATTAAGCTATCAATTTAATGTTTACCTTAATTGTTCGGTACACGAGGTTAAAATACTAATATCAGTTGACGAACTGGGGCACTTCATGGTTTGGGCGTAATAACTTTCAGGTAACTGAATGCTCAATCTTGAAAACTATAATCACTGTACAATCAGGTAAAGGAATAATTTCTCTATCTTCCTGAGAAATCGGGAATTGAAGTGTATGTTCACAAAAACAACTATGCCCAAATCGGGAAGTGCTCCGAAAGTATCTTGACATTGATTTTTCAGTAAACAACGGGTATGAAAAGAATCGAAATTTATTGCGCCATGGCTAACTAAGTTATTCAAATTACTTATATATTTAAATAGAGTGCAACTAAGAAAATCCAATATATTATGAAAATTCTAACGTTTGTGGAATATTTCCAAATCTTTATTTCGTTGTATTGGCTACTCGACTACTTTTGAATATTTACTACTCGACTACTTTTCGATACTAATTTTCTTTATTTTCATGTCAGACAATTTGGTGAATTGCTGCAAAAAAATATTTACCTATGTTGAAAAATAAACTAAAATTGCATTAGTGCAAACAAAACTGGCATCACTGCTATGCAAAGTTTCAAGCAACCAAAACAAAATACGCCACTCAATCGAAGTTGAGTTCCGGGTTAGCAGCGCAATAACCACATTTATCGATTTCAAAATGTTCGCGGTTGTTCAATTCATAGAAAATAAAAAGTTTCAAGTGCTAGCGGTACCTATGTCTTGAATTAAAAGTGGTAATTTAATGTGGCCAAAATTGAGCAACGAGAAAATAGAGGCATTGCGTGTAAGTGGTGCGGAGTTCAATGGTGCCTCCAAGCGTATTCCGGTCATAATTTGGAAAAAAGTACGCAATTTTCAAGCGGCAGAGACAGCTGCAGATGAATTGGCAAAGAGAGAAGTCTCGGACGTAGAAGAAAAGCAGAAAAAACTAAAACCGCCGAAGAAACCAAAGTTGGAAAAGAAAAAGGATTACAATGCCATGTTTGCAGGTAAATTCACTCTTACATTGAATAATAATAATAATAATAATAGTGTTTACCCCCCTCCAAAACAGATATTCAACAAGCACCGATCAAATATCAGGAATTTCCATCCGCTGGAACAATTCGACAAAGTGGTAGTGAAATACATCTTACTCCACAACCAATACGGGATGAAAGTCTTTTTGTACAACCTCAGACTAATCAACCGCAGCTAGAACAGCCGGCGGTGATCCAAAAACCGATTTCATTAACACCTGTTCTGAATCCAATTTCGATGATGCAGTCTCCTCGTACTGCAATACCACAGATGCCATCACCAGAAGAACCTCAAATACTTAGTGGAAAACCGGCTAATACAGTAATCATTGGTAAGTAAACAAGGCAATCGTTTCAATACGGCATGTTTACATGATTCGATAAAAAGTACATAGTTAGTTAGTTAGTTTCTTGTTAGATTGTTCACCATTTGGATGCATGATGTGGTTCCATTTAATCATTTCATGCAAAGTTGATTTAAAAAAATAAATTTCCATTTTTTTTTGTTTCAGAAACATTACCTATCCATCATCAAGATTCAGAGCCGATCTATTGTACCAGCGACAACTTTTACTTGGTATCTGATACTGTGACAAATAAACCAGCTATGGAGAATCATATCATGACAGGTAAATAGGAATATTACAGAAATCCCTCGAAAACGTACTACAATGCAGTGAATTTTGTTTCAATTTTTTTTACAGAGGGCAGTGGAACCCTCAAGTACGCTGTGCTTAAGAATGATTTGCAGCAGTTTATTCAAACCACTGTGGAAACTATCGTAGAGAAAAGCTTCGATGATCATTTTTCTCGATTGGCCGCTTTAATGGAAATGAACGCAAAAGATTCCACTGAGCCCGTATGGACCCGGTTGAGAATCACATGCGCATCGATAACAAGGTTCAACTACACGATTGGAATGTTAAGTTGGGAAACGAAGATCTTATCAAAAAATATGTAATTTTTATTTAATTTACTTATAATTGTACCAATACTAATTGTTTTATTTTAAAGCTCGTATACTTCACTCGGATCATTCCACCGAACTCATATAGTGACAAAGGAGATAATGCATGCTATACGATTGTGGATTGCTTGTTCACAAGAGAATTTTGGACCCGCTTCACCTGGACCGGTATCAGTCGTGGCCAAAAATCAAAGCGAGGTTTCAGAGAATTCGGTAATGTTCTGCAGCTGTTGGTGCGATTAGTATGCATTGGAGATCCAACATATAGTGCACAGAAATTGGAGACTTTATGTAGTAACCGCCTATTTCGATACAGTAAGTCTCGAAGCACTAATAAGCTGCTACGTAGGTCTGCATGCCGTCCAGCACGTAAACAGAAAAGGACAAAGCGACTTCTACAAGGCGACAAAACTATAAACAACATTAAATGCGAAGATCCTCTTGACCTAGACAATACAGTTCAAACCGACAGTGCTGAAGAAAATGAGCTTGATTCTCAAGATGAGACAATGGATCGAGAAGCAATTGATGGTGACATTGAACACGATGACGACGATGAAGAGATGAACATGAGTTCGAAGGATACGTCACTTGATTAAATAATATGAACTGTTTATTTTTCTTTATTCACGAATGTTTGAACTGCTTTGCTATTTTAATCTTATTTTTTCTTTGTTAAGAATGGTTGAATTTGACAATAAACACTAATTCGTGCTTTTAATTGAAGAGATAAATCCAAAATATAAAATTTATTTATCAATTAATTGTATGTATAAGCGGTATAAATACCACACACTCTTCTCTAGGGATTGCAACTAATTTGCAAAAAATGCAGTCAATATTAATAATCCGCTTTCCGGAAAACGTAAGTACTGCTTTGTGTATGTGAAGATAAGACGATCTAAATGGTTCTTCGAAATAGTTCGTTTTAGACGAAGTAATTTGCCCTTCAACAAAATAACCTGATGTAGTTTTAATCATTTTTGAAAATGCTACTATTTCTTGATCATTAGTCAAGATCCATTTATCTTTGAAATTAGCAGAAAGAGTAAATTGTGATAACACAAGCTTGTTTTCGTTTGACTTATTCTCATCTACAAACATCATCCTACATCCTACAGTGGTAATAGCTGATGACTTATGCTGTTGAAGGATATTGATAGACTCATATGTTTGCATGCTTTCTGTGATGCGACCTGCTACCTGAGTTAATGGATTAGGACCTGTTTGAATTTTTTTTTAACGAATGCAAGCAATTTTCAAATGGATATGCCGAAAGTGTTGATAGAGGACCGAATTTTTTAACTTCGTCAACTATATGACATAAATTATGTATGTTACTTGTCATGAATTCAACGCCGTACAGTGATTTAAACTGAATCAAAAAATCATTAAACAGCGATCGCGCAATTTCCAATAAGATTGAATACCTACTAACAGAGCAAATACGAACGGCACAAAAAAGGATTAGGAAGTGGTTGAAATATTTGGCAGGCAAATAATCCTTCAGAACAACAATGCCAGCATAGTTCAAAAAGTTTCGATATTCTAATCCTTTCCACAGAGAAACAAAATCCAAAGACCTCATTCTTCGATGAATTTCCTTAGGAAACCGCACATTAACCAACAGATTTGATATTTGTTTCTTTTCAAACGTGCTCCATTTTGCGTTCATCGACATACAGCCAGTTCGCCAGCCATTGAGCAATTTCTTCATGACTCCCAACTCCAACAGGTGCAATGAATCAGCAACAATAATATCCTCAATCATATCTATTGGAAGTCTGGTAAGAGGCGATTCACAACGTTGATGATTTGAGTATTCGTTTGCTCTAAATGATGCATCTGTTCTTTTAGTCGCATTATTGTCCGGAAACACCATTGTTCTTGATATTTGTGAATAAGTCCCTTTTGTAGTGCATTTTATGCAACCATATTTGCCATTGAAATTAATCACACCTTTGATAAATGCACGTGCAGGTGTGTCACAAATAAAGCATCGTATTTTGATAAAAACTTGATGACCTTCTACTTCCAGGCCAGACTCCAACAGTGGCAGCAATTCTTCTATGAAGGGATTCAAATATTCAGTGGCGCTTTTGGGTTTACTTGTTCCGTAGAAAATTCCGATGATGAGTGGCTTTATGTTAGGGAGTTCCTGGATGTTAAACAGTATAGGCCAAAAATTTTTTGTTGAGCTCTTGTAAATTGGTAGGCCATCAATGTTAACATTAATTGAAATTGTTAAAGGACTTCTTAAGTTTTTTAAAGCAGATTTGAGGCAAAATTCCAGGCCTTGGTGCCAATAACTGCCTCCATCTTCCATTTGTATTATATTTAAATTCCGGGGAGAGGCCATCAAGGTTCGCGGATCTTTTGGTAGATTTAGGCAAAGGCTTTCATTCAAAATTGCAGTGAGGGATTGTAAAGCTGACTGTGTTATCTGAAAGCTCGTGGCCCATTTTCTAATGGAATTGATGAGGTCAGCTCCTTGGTCTGAAATAATAACAAACCAGTTAGGTATAGAATTATTTCATATTGTCTTATTACCTTTTGATTCGTAATAATCTACACCAGAGATTATTGGATTCGTTTGTTGATCCATTACTATAGCACCTTCTAAATTAGCTGCCTCATATTCAGAATGCGCATTCTGATCCTCCACAAAAGTGTCCTCAAAAATGGAGGAGGTTTCTCGATTTTTAGACCGTTTGTTTCTTAAGTTATACTTTTTTCGAAGACGACTGTATGTGCCACGTTTTCTCAGGGTTTTTAATCGCTTTTTCAATATAAACTGCTCCATATTATAAAAAGTACAGCCAAAACAAGAAACAATTCGTTGAATGTCAATACTGATCAAAAGTATGCATTTCTGATGTGATATGTAACTTCATAGGATGTTCCATCATAAAATATACGATTTAATTTAAAAAAAAACTCCGCATATCATATATCAATCATCATTTTGCTATACATACGAGGAAATACGATAAATTACGACATCCTCAATAGATTTATGCGACAGTGTTTGCTCAGTCGTACATAAATCATAATTGTTCATTAAATACGGTTTAAAATGTGCATACACTGATTTTTGTTGCTAGCATATACGAATATGATAAAAAATAAACAGCTTAAAGATTTTATCTATCAAATTATAAACGATTTGTGGTTGGCTGGGAAGTTCAACGTTCCGGAGCATGTCCGCACTCAGAAGATGTCCAAATTTGCGAAGAAATTCTGGTGGGAATGGGGGGGGGGTTACGGACATGTGTACATAAAAGAGTGCCTCCAGAAGCGGCTGCTTCCTCTCCTGAAGGCCCACAACGTCCCAACAATCTTCTGGCCGGATTTGGCCTCATGCCACTACTCCAAGGACGTGCTGAAGTGGTATGCGGACAATAAGGTCAATTTCGTGCCGAAAATGTTCAACCCTCCCAACACTCCGGAGCTCCGCCCCATCGAGAAGTACTGGGCGATTATGAAGCAGCACCTTCTTAAACGACCTAAGGTAGTGAAGACAGTCGAGGAACTGAAGAAAGTATGGGTTTACATGCAAAACACGGTTGATTCACAGGTTGTGCAGAATCTTATGGCCGGGGTTAAGGCCAAGGTGCGGGCATTTGCGTATGGACTGTAAATAAAATACGAATAAAATGGTAAAATGAAGTTTAATAGTTATTTCTCAATCCCTGAAAATTTGATGGCAATCGGATGAAAACTCGAATTTTGCGAATCAATTTTGTGTGTGGCAATTTCATCGTGGACACCCTTTACTCTCAAACATGCATCAGCAAGTATAAAACATACCACCGCCAAAGATCAAGTGGTGCTAGATCAGCAGGCGGATCGATAACGGCAGTAAAAGAAGTCATAGATAGCACGATCATCGATCTTAATACATGTTTAGAAGCAGCAGCTGTGAAAGTAGGAGTACCGATAAACCCTTACATATTAGATGTATATTCACAGCATTACAGCAAATCCCCACACATCCAAAAAATCAAACTAAATAACCAAAGAAATACTTGTAACAAAGACATATCTGGTAATCTTGCTGCACACTTTGGACAAATATCCAGCGATAATGAATATGCACTACCATTCCTTGCGTATAAAAACAACATCGAACAATACCCGATATTAATAAGCCAGGACGACGGAGCCAATTACAACTCAGTATTCTCCAAAAATGAGCTCAAGGAAGCCATGGAAGGACTCAAAGGACCCTCACCAGGCCCGGATGGCATCCACTACGCCATGATAATTAATCTCCCAATAGAGTACAAACATTTGCTCCTCAACACGTACTACAGACTATGGGAAGATTCCGTGTATCCAGAAAGCTGGACTAAATCCATAGTTGTCCCTATATACAAGGGAAAAGGAGAAAAAATCTGTACAGGTAACTGCCGACCAATCTACTTAAATAGCTGCCTTGGAAAGATCCTCGAGAGAATGAAAAATAATTGACTTTTGTACATAATCGAAGAACGCAAGTTGCTAAATGACCACCAATTCGCATTTCGGAAAGGAAAATCTATAGCGGATTATCTAGCCCACTTTGACACCGCTGTGAGCTATGCACACACAAAATCCTTACACAAGCAGTCTTCCTCGACATTAAAAAGGCTTACGACGCCACCTGCCGCAGGCTGGTACTGAACAGAATTTGTGAGTGGAAATTGGAGGTAACCTCATTAAATACATCCAGAAAATCCAGGAACGAAGGACATTCAGAGTTAAACCCAACAATACACTATCACAGGAAACAATAATGGAGAACGGTCTATGGCAAGGATCAGTTATAAGCGTCACTCTTTTCTTAATTGCAATCAACACCATATGCTCGGAGCTCCCAGCCGGTGTCAAGGTTCTCCTTTTTGCCGATGATATAGTTCTTTTCGCCATCAATAGCAACCAAAAAAATCTCACCAAAAACTACAATAAGCGCTTCAGTCAGTTGAATCATGGCAACAATGTACTGGCTTCAAGATATCAACCGAAAAACGGCTTTGTACCAGAAAAAAGTTGCCACGCATGTCTTGGAGTTACTCTAGACCAACACCTCACCTACAAAACACACATCGAGGAAATAAGAGCGGCCTGCTCCCAGAGAGTCCAGTTCCTCAAATTCATCGGGTCTAGATCATGGGGTGGCGACCGACAAACTCTTACAAAGATCTACAAAGCAACCGTACTTGAAAGAATACTGTACGCTGCTCCGATTATATCTTCCATCAGTGACACGGTAATCAAACAGCTCGCGAGTTTGGATAACAACGCTTTACGGATCATCACAGGAGCGTTTTGTACCAGTCCAATAATAAGCATACAGGCTGAAGCAGGAATTCCGAACATCAGGTGCCTCCTAAACCAAAGACTAGCGATGTTTGCAACAAAGGCAATCAACAACACCTGTCTTCGATTAAACAGCGAAACAGAAGAATACAGCAGTCACAGCTCAGGAGAACTATGTAATCAAGAATCAACAACCGAACCAAACACTATAAAAACCAGAAGTAGTAGAATCATAGAGGACCTAGGAACAAATATCCCAGTAAGTAGATCTCGGCATATACCACCCACCCCACCATGGAAGAGGAAACAAAAAAATGTCGATAATACCATCCTACACGCGAGTTGGAGTGGAAAAAATAATCTAGAACAAAGAAAACGATTGGCCCAACTAATCTGCACTAAATACAGACTCCACTCAGTGATCTACACTGATGGATCTAAAACCGACTCAAGAACGGGTTTCAGTGTAATTTTCGAAGGTAACGTAATACGTAAAAGAACCCACAATCTACTTAGCATCAACAGCGTCAATTGTATGGCAATAATCGAAGCGCTAAGCTGGATATCAAATCAAGAAAGAGTAGGTGCCTTCATCATATGCACTGACTCCCTGAGCGTGATCACCATATACAACAACATAACCGATAAGGGAACATCCATTACCTTTTGCTGGATCCCAAGCCGCATCGGCATTCCTGGGAACGAGAAGGCTGATACAGAAGCAAACCGAGCCCTCAAACAGAATACAATAAGGCAGAAAACAGTTGACCACAAGGAATACCAAAACCATCATCACAAGGAAAATTATTGATAAATGGCAAATGGAATGGTATTCAATCAGAAATAATAAACTACGAGAATGCAAAAACAACATCACACCTTACCGAGATTCAATAACAGGACATCGCAGAGATGACGTCATACTCACTAGACTACGAATAGGCCATACGAAGTTAACGCATGGATATCTACTAGAAAAAACAGACCCACCTAAGTGTACAAAACGCAACCAAAACCGTCAAACATATTAGGTGCGCTAAGTTCTCGCTGTTTTTTGGTGAAAAAGGAACTTTATTTTGAAAACAAAGGTTAAAAACGAATTATTCAAAGTATTGCCCATGACTAGCTACGACTTTTTTCCATCTTTCTGGTAGAACGTGAATACCATTTCGATAGAACTGTTCGTCTTTTGATGCTATCCAAGAATCAAGCCATTTTGAGATGTCATCATATGAGTGGAATTGCTGACCGGTGAGACCATGTGCCATCGAACGGAACAAAATCGGTCGGTGCAATATCAGGAAAATATGGTGGGTGGGGTAGGACTTCCCATTTGAGCGTTTCCAAGTAGGTTTTCACGGGTTTCGCAACGTGAGGTCGAGCGTTGTCATGCTGAAGAATCACTTTTTCGTGTCTGTGCTCGTATTGTGGCCGTTTTTCGTGCAGTGCTCGGCTCAATCGCATCAACTGAGTTCGATACCGTTCCCCGGTAATGGTTTCGTTTGGTTTCAACAGCTCGTAATAAATAACACCAACTTGGTCCCACCAAATACACAGCATAACCTTCGCAGCGTGAATATTCGGCCTAGGCAACGATGGTGAAGCATGCCCGGGCAGTCCCCATGAATGTTTTCGTTTTGGGTTACTGTAATGAATCCATTTTTCGTCACCCGTCACAATGCGATGTAGAAAACTCTTCCTTTTTTGCCGCTGGAACAGTTGTTCACAGACGAAAAAACGACGCTCAACATCTCTTGGCTTCAAATCGTAAGGAACCCAAGTTCCTTGCTTTTGAATCATTCCCAACGCATGCAATCGCTTAGAAACGGCTTGGTGGGAAACTCCTAATCCTGAACCAAGCTCTTCTTGCGTTTGACACGGATCCTCATCGAGCAATGTCTCCAATTCAGAGTCTTCGAAGTTCTTTGGCCTTCCTTCACGCGGACGATCATCAACACTGAAATCACCGTTTTTGATGCGACGAAACCAATCACGACACGTTGTTTCACTCAGAGCAGCATCACCGTAAACTTTTTGGAGCTCTCGATGTGCTTCAGCCGCCGTTTTCTTCGAATGAAAGAAGAAAATCAGCATTTCCCGCAAATGACGATTATTTGGCACGAAATCAGACATCTTCAAACAACCAAAATATATAACACTAAACCAAAATCACTGATTTGGCAAAGCGGTTTGTTTACCATATGTCTGAGCTTGGTTTATGACGCTTGAGATGTACAACATTCGACCAGCACTTACTACTGGCGCCATCTATTGCTAAACAGCGGGAACTTACACTCCATATACATACCTATTCGTTTATATATTCTATACTTGATATTTCTTACATGAACCTAATTATAATTCATTGATTTTAAAAATTTTCAATGGGGGGGGGGGGGGGGGATGGGGTTGGGGTGTGGTTGGGTGAGGGGGAGCAGCGGGGGGGGGGGGGGGGTGTTTTTTTTTTTTTATTGTGTTTCTCAATGTTGTGGTGTTTCCTCTCCCAAAAAATATTTGGAGATTTTGTTTTATTTTTGTGTTTTTTGGGTTTGGGGGGGGGTTTTTGCGGGGGGGCGGGGGGGGGGCGGGGTGGGTGGGGGGGGGGGATAAAGGGCGATACGGTCAAAATTTGGTCAATATCAACTTGACGTATTTCTTTCAATTTTGCATTTAAAAAACCTGAACACCCCTCATTTTGAAGGTGTGTGTGTGTAGAATGTTGCTCCTATTTTGATTTTGGAATTCACTCTTCAGTTGTCAAAATGCCGTCCAAGCAAGAAGAGCAGCGTATCAAAATTTTGCTCGCGCATCGCGAAAATCCGAGCTACTCGCACGCAAAGTTGGCAAAATCGCTAAAAGTTGCCAAATCAACCGTTACAAATGTAATTAAAGTGTTTGGGGAACGTTTGTCGACAGCCAGGAAGTCTGGATCGGGGGGAAATCGAAAACCGGAAGCCGCTGAGACGACAAAGAGAGTTGCCGGTAGTTTCAAGCGAAACCCTAACCTATCTCTCCGAGATGCCGCAAATAAGCTGGGTGTATCGTCTACAACCGTGCATCGAGCCAAAAACGAGCCGGACTATCGACTTACAAGAAGGTAGTGACTCCAAATCGCGATGATAAACAAAATACGACGGCCAAAGCGCGATCCCGGAGGCTGTACACGACGATGCTGACGAAGTTTGACTGCGTGGTAATGGACGACGAAACCTACGTCAAAGCCGACTACAAGCAGCTTCCGGGACAGGAGTTTTATACGGCAAAAGGAAGGGGAAAGGTAGCAGATATTTTCAAGCACACGAAACTGTCAAAGTTCGCAAAGAAATATCTGGTTTGGCAAGCCATCTGTACCTGTGGCTTGAAAAGCAGCATTTTCATAGCTTCCGGGACTGTCAACCAAGAAATTTACGTGAAAGAGTGTTTGAATAAACGTCTGCTGCCTTTCCTGAAGAAACACGGTTGTTCCGTACTGTTTTGGCCGGATTTGGCATCTTGCCATTACGGTAAAAAGGCCATGGAGTGGTACGCCGCCAACAACGTGCAGGTGGTTCCCAAGGACAAGAACCCTCCCAACACGCCAGAGCTCCGCCCAATTGAGAAATACTGGGCTATTGTCAAGCGGAACCTAAAGAAGACCAAAAAACTGCTAAGGACGAGCAGCAGTTCAAGGCAAACTGGCTTTCTGCGGCGAAGAAGGTGGACAAGGTGGCTGTACAAAATCTGATGGCAGGGGTCAAGCGTAAGGCCCGGCAATTCGGATTTGGAAAAGCGGAAGCCTAACTGAATATTTTTCCTGAATTTTATACTAATTGAACTTGAAAAAGAAATTTAATTTGATTTTTTAAACAAACGATTTCACCGATTTACACGCGTTTTCCCTTGACCAAATTTTGACCGTATCACCCTTTACATACATACATACTTTAATTCCAAAATTATAATTACTGTCGTACTCAAAGTCACGTTTCGAATGCTACATTTACACTCTTAAAAATAATGAATATAACGTAATCTTTGTTGCAATTGAGTACTTTGTGACGTCAACATTAATATGACTCAATTGTATGTTATATTTGATGTTTTATTAAATCCCTTTTGTTAAATCTTAAATAATACAACAGTCACGATCCGGAAGCTACGTTTACAACCAGAATAAAAATATATTTGATAACCTCAAGTCGTTTATCTACAATCGTTGAAAAATAACTTCTGGGTTCTGAATACTGGAATTAAGAAGCCTTTATTTATGAACAGAAACAAATGTCTGTCCTACGGGCCGTTCATTTTATGTGCATCTAAGAAGATTTGAATTTACATGATATTTTCTAAGAGTGCATACACAAGTCTTCGGTATAGGACCACCTGGTTGACAGATGATTTGTCTGTGGCAAATTTTATCAACAAGGTTTGCTTTTTTATGTATATCAAATCCTCCGTAATGTCTCCATCAAAAATGATCGCAGATCATTCCGATATGTGAAAAGTTTTGACCAAACTGTCAGTCAAAACCACCATTCACCTTTACCAACGCAGCCCACTATCAGCCGAATGTGAGTCCGCACCCTTCAAATCTCTTCGATGTCCACCCTGTTATCTATCGTTAATCCGAACAATCAACTCACAACATTCCAACTATAAATCAGATTAATATACATGTCAGATTCGATGAAACTTCAAAAGAATTCGTTCAATTTGCAATTTGCATCTGAACAAATTACTCTCAACTTAATTGAATACAATCATTCAAATAGCTCATCAATCAACAACCCATCCTTTATAACCATCGCCCAAGAGTCGTTGACAAATGGAACTTGAAATGACCTAATTTCGGAAATCGAATACGCAAGACACTACACTTACATTGCAGGGTGAAGATGAACGACAGAAGTGCTCTCCGTTGATGCATGTTTCTTCGGAAGGTTGACTAGGAAAAGTTTTAATGTGCTGCTTCAATTATCCTCGAATCGATTTTTCCCTCTTCTCTCGTCTCTAACACACTCAGACACAGCAGCCGTAGTGAGCTTCAGCAATTCGCTGTAATCACTTTCCCATCTAACACCACACCACCCGGCACTTGGCTGGCTAAGCTATCTACAACCTGCGAGGACACATCGTCACCCACTCACTCATGGCACAAACAATGCTATTATTTTCGCTCAAGCAAAATCACTGCTCGAACATTTCACCATCGGAATGCAATGGCAAGCAATGGAACTTTCATTTCCCCTCCAATCGCTAAAAAGGAACGTAAACAAACGGATCTCTTCACCGTTCACAGACACTGGGACCTTCTTCACAATGTGTCCCACCAGCAATTATGATATTTTCACTTAATTAGTTTCGAACATCTATGCGGTTTCCGTTCGATTGCACCACACGCTCAGACCGAGATTTTCCCGAGAAAAAAAAAAAACACTCCTCTTATGAACAGCTTAATCCTTTTATTACGATTATATGGTTGGTTTTTGCCTCTCCGGCTTCCCGTCTTCTATCGCCCAAAACCGAGACTGGTGCTGGGTTGCGATTTTCCCACTAGTTTTCGCGTTATCATTTTCCACGTACGCTCGAACATTCAACCCCGGCCCTCGCCGACTCCCACCCAGCAACAAACGCCAGCTTTAATCTTCCTCAATGGGGTGTGGTGGGTTCACGGCCACCGTGGTTGCTTCCACTCGAACAGATCAACACGCACCGCGTCAACAACAATCGATCGGGGACCTCCCCCCCCAAACAAATCCGCAAACACCACTATCGCCGGAACAGGCAAACGCACTATTTTCTTTACGTCACTCAGAAGCTGAAAATCAGTGACAACTTTCTGATCTGAAATCTGAACGCTTCGGGATTCGTGGGGAAACGCGCGGCGATGATGCCCCTTGAAGATCAGCCTGACCTCGTCCGAGTCGTAGTATTAACTGACAGCCGAGCCGCGGCACGGGCGGCCTGAATCCTCGAATTCGTCCTCATCGCATCGCAGCAAGCATGTGCATTATCTCTTCAGAAAGCGCTGCCTCGTTCTCTCGGAGCAGCAGCATCCTTTGATAACGCCATCATTGTCATCAACGGTGGCATGAATCGGCGGTGAGCTTTTCCGATGATTTCGATGATGGCAGAGAGCCGCTGAGAGTCGTTGTGGTCCAGAGGAGTCTGCGCTGCGGTTTGCTCTCGCGAGAGTAAATCTCCCATTTTCGGGTGGTAAACTGTGATAAAATCTCACGCTGAGCTGCTGGCGAACGATTTCCCATGACGTGTCCGGCTCTTATTGTAAACATTGTGCTGTAGATAAGTGTTATACTACGGTGATTGATGGGGGATGGAGTTTCTAAGTGATGATTAACCTGCAATATGACGCGGGAAGGGGGTTGGGAGTTGAATGTCGAGAAGGTAAGAGAAATGGCATTGGTGCCGGTCGAAATAGCATAAATAGCTTAGTTTTGAGCAGAAACAAGTCGACCACTATAACTTGAGTGAGGATTGTAAAATAAAAGTCCAATGCCCATGTAGATCTTAAGCTTCGAACGTCACTGAGTACTTCATTGAATGTTATGGGTTGACTTTTTTTTTATTAGTTCGTTGATTTGGGAGGCTCAATTGCGTTACCTTTACGGAGCCGATACTTCATTGATTTTTTTAATTATTGCAATGATTGCAATACTAGCGCTAGTAGGACTTGGGCCGCTTACTCGCGGTTTACCCGAGTTTAACATAGATGACATTTTTGGAGATAGCTTCCCAAGCAAAGGTTTACAACAAATTGATAACAAGTTCTAATATCAGATTATCAGTGTTTGATCAGTAAATATGTTATCATCAAGGCTGAATTAACAGCCAAAATAACATAAGAGATAACAGATTAATATTCTTCGAACATCACAACATTAACAATCATTGAGTTCATTTTGATAACAAATGTTGTGATGTGAACAAATTTCTTGAGATGATTTCAAATAATGTTATCAACATGATAACAAGTTCATGAACTACAAAGTGAAATATTTGCTCAAAGCCGAAAATCTTAATTTCATATCCATGACATGCTGGTAATATTCACCATTTGTCAGCATGCTGACATCGTCATTAAAAATTGATAACAGATGATAAGAAAATTACTCAATGTTGATAACTAAAATTGTTCTGCGATAACAGACGAGTTCAAAATGATATCTGCGGTAACAAAACTTGCTAGATAAATCATATCATTTTGTTGTTTTACTTTGCTAGGGTTGGACAGAAGTACATGGAAATAAGATTCAGTACGATCTGCAGTCTCATCAGCTAGTTTTCACTAGCACTACAGCTTTGTGGTCAAGAGGTTGGAATTATTATAATTCTAGGGTTTTTTTTTTCTTCATTAGGGCGAATCTACAATTGAGCGATCCTCTCCGGGCTCGCTCTCTTTCATTTATTACAGCGCCATTATGAAACTTCCGAGGGATTCTTTAGAACAGATCGAAACACAACAGTGCTGGTTAGCATAATCTACAAATAGTAGAATGAAAAACGTTAAGGTGATTCGTTTATGAATGAATGAGAGCGAGCCCGGAAAGAATCTCTCAATTGTAGATTCGTCCTTATGAAAAAAAAACAAAAAACGGCAGCCCCAAGTTTGCACCTTTAAACTGAAGAAATGATCCATGAAAAATTTAAATGCGTTCCATAAAAAATGTATTTATGACCCATTAGGCTCTGATGAAAATCAATAAAACAAATGAAAATGATCCATAAAATACAGAAATCTGATCCATACATTATGTAAGTTTTAGCAATAAAATGTCCAAAATTTACCGTTATATATCTAGGCTATGATTCATAAAATTGTACCGATTACCCATAAACATATTGCAAAAGTTCCATAAAAGGTTCAATATCATTCCTTAAACTTGTAAAATTGATCCTTAGAATGTAACGTTTGTAAACTAAAATGATCACTAAACTAACATGATCAATAAATTATTGAAAATATTCCATAAATAAATCGCCAATGATCCATAAAAGGTTTGAAAATGAACCATAATTTCTAAATGTGGTCCATAGCAAATCAATTTTGTGCATTTATAATAATATATATCATCCATAAATTATGCCGGAATTATTCCAAATTTTGGGATTAATTTTTTTTTAAATTTTAACTACGGGAAAATCGATCCTTGACTGCGCTACTACTCAAATTTATTTAAATGTCCGTTCCTTTATATATGAGGATATTTAAGCCTGTAAAAGAAGGATCACTTTGGAGAAGATTTTTAATTTTCAGAAAGCTGACTTACTTTTGCGATCTCACGTTCTTTTACGACCGCAACTGTGACATTTGTTTCTCAATAAATTTGGTAAAGAGCACTCGTGCACGTAAAGAACTACGGCAGCCCTATTTTTGCACCTTTAAAACTGAAGAAATGATCCATGAAAAATTGAAAACTGTTCTATAAAAAACAAATTCCTGAACCATAAGACTCTGGTGAAAACCCACAAAAAAATAAAATAGAAATGATCCCTAAAATTCATCAATTTGATCCATACTTTTAACAAAATTTAGCAATAAAATATCAAAAATTATCCGTTTTATATCAAGGGAAGAATATATAAAATTGTTGGGATTTCCCATTAACACATTGCAAATGATACTTAAGAGGTACAATATTTTTCCTTAAACTTGCAAAATTGATCCACAGAATGTAACATATGTGCGAATTATCTATTAATTATTGTAAATGTTCCATAAATAAATTGCCAGGGACCCCTGATAGTTTGTATAACAAATCATAGTCTTCAAAAAATGATTCATAACAAACCAACTTTGTGAACTTAACATTATTTGATCTCCCCGCAACTGCGACACATGTTTGTCAAGAAATTTGGTAAAGAGCTCTCCTGCACATAAAGAACTTCAGGTCAAATTTATGACTTGATTAAACTGTTGTTTCCGAAAATTTGATTTAAATTATGCCGGGCAGACGCTTGCTGTCCAATTCGCTGTCGCTCGTCGGACCAAACTAAAAAAAACATCCTCTGCTTGCATTATACCGGGCAAATGCTTGAATCAGCCGTTTGCCTGGAATCTAATCTACGCTATGTTAACACTTCGGATGCCGGAAACATCGACCGTTTAGTTCTTCAATCCTCAACACGACTACACAAAAACTCCGCAATCTTTCTTTAGCAGTAATACTATATCCGGATACCTGAAAGAACGGACATGTAACTAAATTTGAGTAGTAACGCAGTTGGAGATCAATTTTAAGGATCAAAATTTAAAAAAAGTGCCCCAACCTGGAAAAATGCAGGCATAATTTATGGATCATACAATATGGTTAAGCGAACAAAACTGATTTACTATGTATCATTATTATAAGCTTATGGTTCATTATTCATCATTCTAGGGATCATTGGCAATTTATTTATGGAAAATTTCAAATAATTTATGGAACATGCGAATATATTTTATTCCACAAAAGTTTCATTCTATGGATTAATTTTACAAGTTTAAGGAAAGTTATTGAACCTTTTATGGATAATTTGCAATGTGTTTATGGGTAATCAGTACACTTTTAACGACCATGCCAAAGATATAAAACGGTACATTTTTGATATTTTATTGCTAAATTTGTTATAAAGTATGGATCATATTGCTGTATTTTATGGATTATTTCAATTTTTTTATGGATATTCACCAGAGTCTTATGGGTCAAAAATGCGTTTTTCGTGGCACGATTTTCATTTTTTATGGATCGTTTATTACTTTTTATATGCAATAGTACGTTTGTCAAAAAAAAACCCTAGAATTCATAAATTTACGAGTCCAAATCCAAATCCAAATCCAATCCAAATCCAATCCAAATCCAATCCAAATCCAATCCAAATCCAATCCAAATCCAATCCAAATCCAATCCAAATCCAATCCAAATCCAATCCAAATCCAATCCAAATCCAATCCAAATCCAATCCAAATCCAATCCAAATCCAATCCAAATCCAATCCAAATCCAATCCAAATCCAATCCAAATCCAATCCAAATCCAATCCAAATCCAATCCAAATCCAATCCAAATCCAATCCAAATCCAATCCAAATCCAATCCAAATCCAATCCAAATCCAATCCAAATCCAATCCAAATCCAATCCAAAAATCCAATCCAAATCCAATCCAAATCCAATCCAAATCCAATCCAAATCCAATCCAAATCCAATCCAAATCCAATCCAAATCCAATCCAAATCCAATCCAAATCCAATCCAAATCCAATCCAAATCCAATCCAAATCCAATCCAAATCCAATCCAAATCCAATCCAAATCCAATCCAAATCCAATCCAAATCCAATCCAAATCCAATCCAAATCCAATCCAAATCCAATCCAAATCCAATCCAAATCCAATCCAAATCCAATCCAAATCCAATCCAAATCCAATCAAATCCAATCCAAATCCAATCAAATCCAATCCAAATCCAATCCAAATCCAATCCAAATCAATCCAAATCCAATCCAAATCCAATCCAAATCCAATCCAAATCCAATCCAAATCCAATCCAAATCCAATCCAAATCCAATCCAAATCCAATCCAAATCCAATCCAAATCCAATCCAAATCCAATCCAAATCCAATCCAAATCCAATCCAAATCCAATCCAAATCCAATCCAAATCCAATCCAAATCCAATCCAAATCCAATCCAAATCCAATCCAAATCCAATCCAAATCCAATCCAAATCCAATCCAAATCCAATCCAAATCCAATCCAAATCCAATCCAAATCCAATCCAAATCCAATCCAAATCCAATCCAAATCCAATCCAAATCCAATCCAAATCCAATCCAAATCCAATCCAAATCCAATCCAAATCCAATCCAAATCCAATCCAAATCCAATCCAAATCCAATCCAAATCCAATCCAAATCCAATCCAAATCCAATCCAAATCCAATCCAAATCCAATCCAAATCCAATCCAAATCCAATCCAAATCCAATCCAAATCCAATCCAAATCCAATCCAAATCCAATCCAAATCCAATCCAAATCCAATCCAAATCCAATCCAAATCCAATCCAAATCCAATCCAAATCCAATCCAAATCCAATCCAAATCCAATCCAAATCCAATCCAAATCCAATCCAAATCCAATCCAAATCCAATCCAAATCCAATCCAAATCCAATCCAAATCCAATCCAAATCCAATCCAAATCCAATCCAAATCCAATCCAAATCCAATCCAAATCCAATCCAAATCCAATCCAAATCCAATCCAAATCCAATCCAAATCCAATCCAAATCCAATCCAAATCCAATCCAAATCCAATCCAAATCCAATCCAAATCCAATCCAAATCCAATCCAAATCAATCCAAATCCAATCCAAATCCAATCCAAATCCAATCCAAATCAATCCAAATCCAATCCAAATCCAATCCAAATCCAATCCAAATCCAATCCAAATCCAATCCAAATCCAATCCAAATCCAATCCAAATCCAATCCAAATCCAATCCAAATCCAATCCAAATCCAATCCAAATCCAATCCAAATCAATCCAAATCCAATCCAAATCCAATCCAAATCCAATCCAAATCCAATCCAAATCCAATCCAAATCCAATCCAAATCCAATCCAAATCCAATCCAAATCCAATCCAAATCCAATCAAATCCAATCCAAATCCAATCCAAATCCAATCCAAATCCAATCCAAATCCAATCCAAATCCAATCCAAATCCAATCCAAATCCAATCCAAATCCAATCCAAATCCAATCCAAATCCAATCCAAATCCAATCCAAATCCAATCCAAATCCAATCCAAATCCAATCCAAATCCAATCCAAATCCAATCCAAATCCAATCCAAATCCAATCCAAATCCAATCCAAATCCAATCCAAATCCAATCCAAATCCAATCCAAATCCAATCCAAATCCAATCCAAATCCAATCCAAATCCAATCAAATCCAATCCAAATCCAATCCAAATCCAATCCAAATCCAATCCAAATCCAATCAAATCCAATCCAAATCCAATCCAAATCCAATCCAAATCCAATCCAAATCCAATCCAAATCCAATCCAAATCCAATCCAAATCCAATCCAAATCCAATCCAAATCCAATCCAAATCCAATCCAAATCCAATCCAAATCCAATCCAAATCCAATCCAAATCCAATCCAAATCCAATCCAAATCCAATCCAAATCCAATCCAAATCCAATCCAAATCCAATCCAAATCCAATCCAAATCCAATCCAAATCCAAATCCAATCCAAATCCAATCCAAATCCAATCCAAATCCAATCCAAATCCAATCCAAATCCAATCCAAATCCAATCCAAATCCAATCCAAATCCAATCCAAATCCAATCCAAATCCAATCCAAATCCAATCCAAATCCAATCCAAATCCAATCCAAATCCAATCCAAATCCAATCCAAATCCAATCCAAATCCAATCCAAATCCAATCCAAATCCAATCCAAATCCAATCCAAATCCAATCCAAATCCAATCCAAATCCAATCCAAATCCAATCCAAATCCAATCCAAATCCAATCCAAATCCAATCCAAATCCAATCCAAATCCAATCCAAATCCAATCCAAATCCAATCCAAATCCAATCCAAATCCAATCCAAATCCAATCCAAATCCAATCCAAATCCAATCCAAATCCAATCCAAATCCAATCCAAATCCAATCCAAATCCAATCCAAATCCAATCCAAATCCAATCCAAATCCAATCCAAATCCAATCCAAATCCAATCCAAATCCAATCCAAATCCAATCCAAATCCAATCCAAATCCAATCCAAATCCAATCCAAATCCAATCCAAATCCAATCCAAATCCAATCCAAATCCAATCCAAATCCAATCCAAATCCAATCCAAATCCAATCCAAATCCAATCCAAATCCAATCCAAATCCAATCCAAATCCAATCCAAATCCAATCCAAATCCAATCCAAATCCAATCCAAATCCAATCCAAATCCAATCCAAATCCAATCCAAATCCAATCCAAATCCAATCCAAATCCAATCCAAATCCAATCCAAATCCAATCCAAATCCAATCCAAATCCAATCCAAATCCAATCCAAATCCAATCCAAATCCAATCCAAATCCAATCCAAATCCAATCCAAATCCAATCCAAATCCAATCCAAATCCAATCCAAATCCAATCCAAATCCAATCCAAATCCAATCCAAATCCAATCCAAATCCAATCCAAATCCAATCCAAATCCAATCCAAATCCAATCCAAATCCAATCCAAATCCAATCCAAATCCAATCCAAATCCAATCCAAATCCAATCCAAATCCAATCCAAATCCAATCCAAATCCAATCCAAATCCAATCCAAATCCAATCCAAATCCAATCCAAATCCAATCCAAATCCAATCCAAATCCAATCCAAATCCAATCCAAATCCAATCCAAATCCAATCCAAATCCAATCCAAATCCAATCCAAATCCAATCCAAATCCAATCCAAATCCAATCCAAATCCAATCCAAATCCAATCCAAATCCAATCCAAATCCAATCCAAATCCAATCCAAATCCAATCCAAATCCAATCCAAATCCAATCCAAATCCAATCCAAATCCAATCCAAATCCAATCCAAATCCAATCCAAATCCAATCCAAATCCAATCCAAATCCAATCCAAATCCAATCCAAATCCAATCCAAATCCAATCCAAATCCAATCCAAATCCAATCCAAATCCAATCCAAATCCAATCCAAATCCAATCCAAATCCAATCCAAATCCAATCCAAATCCAATCAAATCCAATCCAAATCCAATCCAAATCCAATCCAAATCCAATCCAAATCCAATCCAAATCCAATCCAAATCCAATCCAAATCCAATCCAAATCCAATCCAAATCCAATCCAAATCCAATCCAAATCCAATCCAAATCCAATCCAATCCAATCCAAATCCAATCCAAATCCAATCCAAATCCAATCCAAATCCAATCCAAATCCAATCCAAATCCAATCCAAATCCAATCCAAATCCAATCCAAATCCAATCCAAATCCAATCCAAATCCAATCCAAATCCAATCCAAATCCAATCCAAATCCAATCCAAATCCAATCCAAATCCAATCCAAATCCAATCCAAATCCAATCCAAATCCAATCCAAATCCAATCCAAATCCAATCCAAATCCAATCCAAATCCAATCCAAATCCAATCCAATCCAAATCCAATCCAAATCCAATCCAAATCCAATCCAAATCCAATCCAAATCCAATCCAAATCCAATCCAAATCCAATCCAAATCCAATCCAAATCCAATCCAAATCCAATCCAAATCCAATCCAAATCCAATCCAAATCCAATCCAAATCCAATCCAAATCCAATCCAAATCCAATCCAAATCCAATCCAAATCCAATCCAAATCCAATCCAAATCCAATCCAAATCCAATCCAAATCCAATCCAAATCCAATCCAAATCCAATCCAAATCCAATCCAAATCCAATCCAAATCCAATCCAAATCCAATCCAAATCCAATCCAAATCCAATCCAAACCAATCCAAATCCAATCCAAATCCAATCCAAATCCAATCCAAATCCAATCCAAATCCAATCCAAATCCAATCCAAATCCAATCCAAATCCAATCCAAATCCAATCCAAATCCAATCCAAATCCAATCCAAAGCCAATCCAAAGCCAATCCAAATCCAATCCAAATCCAATCCAAATCCAATCCAAATCCAATCCAAATCCAATCCAAATCCAATCCAAATCCAATCCAAATCCAATCCAAATCCAATCCAAATCCAATCCAAATCCAATCCAAATCCAATCCCAATCCAATCCAAATCCAATCCAAATCCAATCCAAATCCAATCCAAATCCAATCCAAATCCAAATCCAATCCAAATCCAATCCAAATCCAATCCAAATCCAATCCAAATCCAATCCAAATCCAATCCAAATCCAATCCAAATCCAATCCAAATCCAATCCAAATCCAATCCAAATCCAATCCAAATCCAATCCAAATCCAATCCAAATCCAATCCAAATCCAATCCAAATCCAATCCAAATCCAATCCAAATCCAATCCAAATCCAATCCAAATCCAATCCAAATCCAATCCAAATCCAATCCAAATCCAATCCAAATCCAATCCAAATCCAATCCAAATCCAATCCAAATCCAATCCAAATCCAATCCAAATCCAATCCAAATCCAATCCAAATCCAATCCAAATCCAATCCAAATCCAATCCAAATCCAA